>CM046870.1:37365616-37965124 GCA_025617745.1 Heliocidaris erythrogramma | reverse complement strand
TAATAGCCAGTATGTCCACCTCTAGCTTGCTGGCAAGCTGTACACCGTCTTCGCATGCTTCCGATCAGATTCGCGATGGTAGCCTGGGGAACATTGTTCCATTCCTCTTGCAGTGCTGCAATGAGCGTCTCCCTATTGATGGGTTGATTGTCACGCCTTGACACACGTCGACCAAGCTCTTCCCAGAGATGTTCAATTGGGGAAAGGTCTGGTGAACGGGCGCACCATGGCAGAACATCAATATCCTCTTGCTCGAGGGGTGCAAATCCCTTTTGAAATTCTTTTGTTTCATTCATTGACATGCATATGGTGTACAAGGCTGCAGTTTGTCTTTGTGACTTGGGGATTAGAGAGTCCTTTGCTTCAGTGCACATTTCTTTTGTGGCATTGAAGAAAACTTTTTGTTATTGACTGTCATTTAAAGCCATGCATTGAATCAACATTATATCCAAATTTGGTACATTTCCATGCAGAGAATTTAATTTGGTGATCTCTTGAACTTTTATAAGTTTCTTTTTTCCTTTAGTGTATAAGCAGTACTGAATGGTATATCCTGTGTGCATGTAAAAACCTACTTGAACTGTATGAATTACCTCATCTAAATTTTTTTCAATCCGGTTTGCTAGTATTTCGGACAGAATTTTGTAATCTACATTCAATAATGCGATAGGCCTATAGTTTTCTATTAAAAGATGGTCTTTAATTTCTTTTCAGTTACAGTTATGGATGTATTAAAGGAAACTATGACCAATTTTCCTATCACCCGCCAGAATGTTCGATAGAATTCTACAGTAAAACCGTCATTACAGTTTTTTTAAAATTAAATTGCATCTCATTTAAAATGGAGAAACATTCCCCCATGCTTTTTTAATAACATAATTCCTTGCTACTTTCCTTTATTGTTGCAATATGACTGAACATGTGTGCTGAAAAATATTCTTGTCCAGATACATTGTCATCTCTTTTAAAAATTAGTTTCTGAATATAAACTCGCAAACATTTAAAAAAAAAATATTTAAACACCTGGGGCGGTATTCTGAGCTTCATTTTATCTCAGTTAAAATCTGAGATTTTAAGTCAGTGAAATAAAATACCCTTAATTTTTTTTTAAATCGGTATTCTGAGAACCATTTCAGCGACATTTTATCTCATCTAAGACACGCCCATTTATGATGCCTTAACCTATAACAAATGTCGTTAAATTTCACATTCATCATGCTCAGCCAATAGAATTGCTCTCTGCCAGTCTCTTGGGCAGGAGAGCGCGAATGCGCTATTTTTACAATTTTCAATACGCGTGCATCACAGCGCAATCGCGCTTTTTGCTAGGATTTCATGAAAACGATTAGGGTACTTTCCGAGATTTTAGAAGACCATCACAAGCATTATTGCAAGTGTGATATTAGTTGGCAAAAATCTTGTAACAGAATTCGATAATCATATGAGAATGTTGCTTGAGAAATTAGTCAGTACTCGGTATCTTTTTGTTTATTTTGATCGCACGACTAGCATTATATTTGTCCAAATATATCACACTCACCATGTATCCTAGAGATAAAATAGCCCCTACCGTATTTTAAGTTTTATTTAATCTTTCCCACAAATATGATTGGCGTAAGCGTTTAAAGCTGTGCGTATCACGAGTACGACATGAATAGGCACGCAAGAGGTAGGAGATTGAGATAAAATATGAGATAAAATCCGAGATAAAATGTGGTCTCAGAATACAAAAAGATAAAATAAAAAATTTTAGAGATAAAATGATGCTCAGAAAACCACCCCTGTTGTTCACATTAGGGGCGTCGCTAAAAAAAAAAAAGGGGGGGGGGGTAGGGAATGTCACACCCCCACTTAAAATTGCTGTCGGCCCCCCCCCCTCAAACAAAAAAAGACTGGGTAAAAGGGAAGAGGGAAAAGGAAAGAGTAAAGGAATAGGAGAAAAGAGAAAGGAGAAGAAAAAGTAAAAGAAAAAGAAAAGGGGAAAGGAAAGGAAAGGAAAACAAAAACAGAAAGAAAAGAAGGAAAGGAAAAGGAAAGGAAAGAAAAAGAAGGAAAAACTGCCATTTTTGGGGCTCGCTCGCAAAAACACTGGAATGTTAATATTCGGTCAAAAGGCACCCCTCGGCAATGGGCTTCAACCCCCCCCCCCCCCCCCCCAATTTTCAAAGTTCCGATATTCATATTCGGGCAGAGAGGTTCAAAATAATTATCATCGTGTAACTTCTGTTCATTTTCAGTACGTAAAGTTAAACAAAAAATGAAAAGGTGTCCCTCTTCGCCAATGGGCTGCCCCCGGATCATTTTCAAATTTCCGATGTTCGGGCAACCACCACTGCATATTCGGGAAGCGAGGTACCAGAATATCTACATATATTACTTTAGCACTGAGGTTCCCAAATATTTATGTAACTTGTGTACGTAACTTCTGTACATTTTCATTTAGAAATTGAAAAGTTGATATTTCGGGCAAAAGGTGTCGCCCCCACTTGCGACAAATGGCCCGCATGATCAAGATCCCTACATCAGCGATTTTCTTCTTTCATTATGTGTGTGTGTGTGTGTGGGGGGGGGGGGGGTGAGATTAGGGTGCAACATTTGTCGGCAAATTTGGGTGTCACACCCCAATTCAAATATCGACGTTCCTGGTTGACACGTTACAATTTCTTAATTTTAATATGAGAATTTTATTACTGTTTATTTTTAAAGGTCCTCTCCAACCCAAATGAGAGTTGATTCTTGTTGATGTGCAAGGATGCATACAACTTATATTTGTTATTCAAACATCTAAATATGTTCCATAAATTTTTAATATATTTTTGAAATGAAAGTTCCCAGATCTCATTCCTGCAATGACATCATCTGTCATTCATTAGTGAGCTAAGGAGAGACAGTGGTATGTAGCTTTGCCAGAGGTGACCATTCTGTTCTAATAGACCATACAATGCATACATAGGAGTTGGTATGTCAGACATGCTGTAGCAAGACCAGGAAAAGAATAGCATAGAGGAGGTATTGTTTGAAAGCATACAATTCTATTGTGAGCATGTACCGAGCTGGGGGGAAGTTACTTTCCACTGCCTATTGTAGAATGTTAGTGTAGCTGACTGTTGATTGACAGATGATGCCATTTCAGGAAAGATTTGGAGCATTCTTTTAGGGTGGAGCTTAGGAGGTTGGGAAAATATTCTAAAAAAACATTTTAAACCTCTGTATCCGATTATTGGTAGCGACCATGGTCCGGATGGGAGGTTTTCAGGACGCTGAACATGCTGAATGAACAAGAATCAGAGGAGAAACCGGCGCCTTTGAAATACAGATGTAACCGACAAGTAAAAAATTTTATTTTGAAGCTAATACAGTAGACCAACATTTTCATACGAATGCCTTTTCAATAACTTCTTAGTGACTACTTTCTCGCAATCCCACAGTTGTGCGGAGAGTGACGCTGTCAAAACCGTTAGACAATTTCCATTACTATCCTGCCAAAGATGCTTGATGTTGTGTATAGTGAACAGAAAAACAACCAGGTTAGCTTCAACACATAGTATAACATTACAAGAGATCTCAATGACTTTGTACCAGTCACAGTCACTAGAAATGAATATGATAAAAGATAAAGTTGAGTTCTGGACTTCTGATTCTGCAATTACCTTTTGAGAGAAACTGTCTCAAAGCATATGGGAAAATTTTGATCATGTCTACATAAGAATTGGTGCATAATGTGAGGTTTGAGAGTCATCAAAATGATACAAAAGTTGACCCAGTGTCACTAAAAAGCACCTACACACATTAATAGGTATGGGACACTTCAGCTCTATGTCGTCATATTAGGAATACGAGGGCATTTGAGGAGCAATCTTTTTCAGGGGACTTTTCTACTACGATGTTCTTCAAACTGACTTAAAAGGAATGAGACAGCTCATAAATTATTTTCACCTTTCAAAGTTCATATTTAATCAGATAGACGGTTTAAATATTTGTCTTTAAATAAAGTATGTTCACTTCAGTCATGTCAAGATTCAATTCGAGGGTTTGCACAAGGAAGTACTAGGCAAGCTCCTTGGTTTGTAAAGTCTGTATTTCCATAGTATGCTTGACAAGAATAAATGAACAAAAAGATCGAATCTCAAAATTAGGAACATCAAATGTACAGGTGTCGTAGTCAAGTGGTTTAATCATTCGACTGGGGATGCAAAGATTGTTGGTTCGGACCCCTTTAGCAAGGCATTTTATCTACATTGCTCCTCTTCTCCTAGGTGATAAATGCTACGCGGCAGGATGGTACAAGTTCACTGGGATGTCGGCCAAACAGTACTTGTACGCGATAGCAAGGCTAGTGGTAATGCTATACCGGTATAAAGGAATAATGCAAACATTAAGTGCAGGTAACTTTTGAGACCAACAAAGTCCAGTGCCTACTGCTATGTAATAGTAGGATAGAAATAGGAGTGTGAGCCTATGATAAAGAGTAAAGTATAGATACATTCAAAGTTAAATTAGTTTTGAAGAAGTTGCAGTTTGATCATGATTTTGTATGTAAAGAAAAGAAACAAAAAACAGTCATTGATCCATGCAGGGTCATGTAATAACTTGATCAAGGTATAGAAGGAATATGCCTAGTGTTACATAGAGTTAGGCAATTCTTCATTACCTAACCTAACTATGTACTATAGTTTCCATTTAATCCATCTTTAATATCCACCTGGCATCAATAGGAGCCTTTATGTCTGGACCACCAAGGATTTCCCTAGGATGGCTTCCCCCCTAACAGTTAACATCAAAGTGTCCGCTCCCATTGTGGTCAGAAGTTTATCACCCCTTATCATATCCCCTTCCTGCCACAAATATAAACAAACCCCCCAAATCAGTTATTGACTTTCGTTCATCCATTCATCTCCTATCCCTGTACTTCAGGGCCCCAAAATGAGTAAGACCCATTAACCACGCCCCCACGTTTCCATGCCTACATTGAACTGACCAATTATATTCTGTATTGACCATGTGCTTTTTAGGATGAGATTCCCCCCAGTTTTTTTGAGATATAGTTTCTGCAAGTGAAATCGGGAGACTTCGACTCCAGCCTTCAGCAGATGAGGAGCACTTTCATCTGGTCTGTAAATATGTTGTAACTTTATCTGTCTGAAGTAATTTGTATCCTGTAACTTTTATTTGCTATCTGAGTTTTTGGAACTCAGAAATAAACAGACTTCAACTGCACCTATTTTGACTCAACAGCCTTTTCATTTTTATGAAATCAGTATAACTAGTTAACTCTCAGTTTGTACCTCTCACCACGAATAATGACAATCTAAAACGATCCCAAATGAGCGCCCAGCGCTCATACACAACATGGTGGAGAACCCGGTTTTCTTTGAGGTATAGAGAGGACAACATTTCTTCCACAACTCTGATCATGGAGGGCCTGCTTTTCGACAAGAGATGCAGGATTGCCCTTGCCAGATTTTAAAGACACTGGCACATAAAAGGCCGTGATATGCTGCACCAATATACCAAGTTCCTGCTGATAATGACACTTGCATTGCCATTACACCAATCTACCCTGTGTGATCCTGACCTCCTAGCTGACAGAAAACCCTCGACGAGGATAGTAGCAATGACAACACTGACGACTGCGATGACGATGACAATGAAGTTGACGAAAATATGCAGTTCCCGAACTAAATTTGAATGTGAAGAGTGCTCTACAATGCAAGGACCCACCCAAATCCTACCCAAGACTGAACAGAGGGACAGTCATGACAATGATGACACACTGTTTGAGCTCTGCAAAACTGACACTAAACCTGATGAAAGACTGCATGGACATCTTTCAGACTGTAAATAGCCTTCTTTAATTTTTCTGTGCCTTTGGTGAATACATTCTTTCTATGATACCGATTTTGATAGCTGTGGTAAGTCAAACAAATTTCATACATTTTGAGCATGTTGAGATATGAACATAAGATAATATTGTACTTACCATGTATTGTACCTAAAACTTACTGAATTCTTGCTTTTACTACCAAAAAAAAAAAAAAAAAAAAAAATCCAAAAGAATAATTAATGTATCTATAATTACATTTTAATGAAAATGTCTCGATATACTTAACTTGATCATTGTACTTGACTTGGAAAAATGAAATGAGGAAAGTGAATGCCACCATTTTATAAGCATATACATGTACTAGAAAAGTACATTTGGCTTTATAATACATTGCTAGTGAATGAAAAGGCAATACATTACGTGTGACAGTGATCTGTTCCTTGTTTAATTTTCCAAGAAGTAAACAAGCGTAATTCTTGTGAGAAAATTAACAATCATCAATAAATATGGTGTAAACACGCAAAGCTTGATGTGGATCATGTGATGTATGTTTTTATAAACGAACACTGCTGAACAAAAATTACATATATCATGTATATGGTATGATCAAGGAAGATGATATACAGCAATAATTTGTGTAATTCAGTTTAATCTATTATAATGTCATAAGGTTAACATGTTAAGCAAAGTAAATTTTCTAGTGAGAATGATACTGGATATACACTTATGTGTAAAGGAATACTAGTTTTGGCATTGTTCGCTCCAATGTCTAAGTATTTTAACGCTTTGTGAATAGCATAAATACAAATCAAGTTTGAATATACTTGAAATGACCGTCAAAAGGACATTATCCGAGCAAAATTGGAGTGAAACTCATAATGGATGATTTGGTTAGTGCGTAATCCTATTCTGAGAAATAGATGCACATCTCCCATTGATGAGGACACCCGCAGCTCGAACTGATTGAATTATATATTATTGTAGAATAAGACTATTCTTTTGATCATATTGTATTGTAAATTTGTAATTACATAAACTAAGACAAGTCTAACTCAACAAATTTTATTGGTATAACAAACAACAAATATGATTTTGGAAAAAAAATACAACAAAAAACATCGACTTAATTGGCATTAGTAAGAATTTTAGTATGATGAAATTTACATTCCTTTGGTAACTCTTTTTGAAAACATATTTTAGAATATAAGGTCCTAATTTTGTAAGTTCAAAGATAGTCATTGACTTAATTGCAATGTTCATTAATCTAAATTTATTTGTCAGATTTATTGCGTGTTGGAATTTGATAAAATTGTAGATTCATATCTTATTATTAGTTTTTGTAAACGAGTTGGGATAAAATAACATTGATTGATTAGCTTAGAATAGATAATTTGTTGATAATTTAGATATGAATTGTTTGATATGATTATTGCGTTGTTTTTGTAGATTGTGTGTAAAACACAAGTAACTCTTAGTATAATTTATGTTAGACGGACCGACTTTCTTTTAATTTGATATAGGCCTATTAGTTAGTATTTGTGTTATCTGTTACATGTATATTCGAATTTACGTAGGTTTCGTAATATGTTGCTTATCATCGATTTTGCTGTCTTAAGAAATAGTCATATTGTGTTCTCTTGATAATGTGTACAGTTATTCTTGAATCTGACAAGTGTGATAAAAGCATGTGTGCACACAGCTCAGTTTTTTTACACCTGTTTTTCGGTATTTGTAATGAAAGACTATAATTTATGTTCACTTTGGAGACCCAATCTGAGAAAGAGTATGTTGTGTGAGAGTGGATGGGAACAATAATACAGAGTTTCACTAACCACATTTTTTTTCCATTTAAAATGATATCTTATATTATATGATTGCATCCTTTGTTTAATACCCCAGCGTCTTTTCATAGAGAAAGGGGATGTTACATAGAGTTAGGCAATTCTTCATTACCTAACCTAACTATGTACTATAGTTTCCATTTAATCCATCTTTAATATCCACCTGGCATCAATAGGAGCCTTTATGTCTGGACCACCAAGGATTTCCCTAGGATGGCTTCCCCCCTAACAGTTAACATCAAAGTGTCCGCTCCCATTGTGGTCAGAAGTTTATCACCCCTTATCATATCCCCTTCCTGCCACAAATATAAACAAACCCCCCAAATCAGTTATTGACTTTCGTTCATCCATTCATCTCCTATCCCTGTACTTCAGGGCCCCAAAATGAGTAAGACCCATTAACCACGCCCCCACGTTTCCATGCCTACATTGAACTGACCAATTATATTGTGTATTGACCATGTGCTTTTTAGGATGAGATTCCCCCCAGTTTTTTGAGATATAGTTTCTGCAAGTGAAATCGGGAGACTTCGACTCCAGCCTTCAGCAGATGAGGAGCACTTTCATCTGCTCTGTAAATATGTTGTAACTTTATCTGTCTGAAGTAATTTGTATCCTGTAACTTTTATTTGCTATCTGAGTTTTTGAACTCAGAAATAAACAGACTTCAACTGCACCTATTTTGACTCAACAGCCTTTTCATTTTTATGAAATCAGTATAACTAGTTAACTCTCAGTTTGTACCTCTCACCACGAATAATGACAATCTAAAACGATCCCAAATGAGCGCCCAGCGCTCATACACAACACTAGACCCTACCGATAAGTCAAAGGTCAACGTAGACATCGAAGATAACATCAGTCTGGCATGGATATAATCATGTACAGTGAGAAGAATATCGATAGAGACAGCATAGGCGGATCCAGAGGGGGGGGGGGGGGGGGGGGGGGGGGGTCGCGGGAGCCCGGACCCCCCCCCCCCTTTTGGCGCCGGTTTTATTTTTTATTTTTTTATTTATTTTTTGTTTACTTGTCAGGGTATTATGGAGGGAAACAGGACCCCATAACCCCTTACTGAGCGATTTTTGAAGGTTTTTGAAGGCTTGGCGAAAATTTTTTTTTGTTCCTATTCACCCCCCCCCCCCCCCCAACTGAGCGACTTTTCGAGAAGCTGGCGAGACCAAAAAAATACGGGTCTACCTTTTCACAAACTTTCATTTTTGTACCCCCTCTTTTACTCAATCCTGGATCAGCCCCTGGACAGTGAACCGCAAAATGAAAAAGAAAGAAAAATCTCCTTTAGGTTTCGAGCACTGCTTGAATCTGAATACTCTTCCTGAAGCCGGGCGCAGGCAAATTTGTTTGTACGACTTCGGAGTACATCGTTATTTTCAGAAATCATTAACCGCCTTAAATCTAAAGGCATCCTATTAGTCAGTTGTCAATTGGTACTAAGAATGCAATTTTGTGATAATTTTTGAAAACATATTTTTGGAAAGGTAATGCTATAAGTAAAAACATTGATTCCGAATTTTAAAATGGGTCTAAATTTACTTTTCAAGCATGTTTTTAAAGTGGATTTGGCGCTTTTTATGATTTATAAAATTATTATGTCTGAATATTATTCTTTACTACATTAGGGATGTAAATTCCTAACCTATTTATAGGAATACTATTGCAGATGACTTTTGAGAAGAGATTATGCTCTTGGAGCGTATTCAAAATTTACTTCCCATTTATTCTATAAGATTCATTTACTCATTCAATATACTTCTTTGTCAGATATATATATATTTTTATATTGTGTATACACATTATATTTGTTACATTGTACTAAGCCAACTATATGTTTTTATTTTAGTTGCAATAAATGAATCAATCAATCAAAAATACAACCTCAAAGCAAATTATGTAAGTTTTTTAATTTCATATTTCAAACGCCCTCTACGATATTTACAAAACATGGTAGTCTGTTCGCTGTAGTCTTTTCGATAGTTATCAAGTTAGACAGAAGAGTAAAGTGACGGGAAACTATTGATCCATAGGCACCGGGAGGGGGCAGAAGGGGCATATGCCCCATTCCCTATAGTTTAACTTGGGTAGTGGGCGATTTTTTTTTTTTTTTTTTGGGGGGGGGGGGTTGAAATACAAGGAAGCATAATAAGATTTTGTAGCGGTGGGTCGCTACTTATAAGGCGAGATGGGAATAAGAAGCAATCACCACTTACCGACTTTATGCGTGCAGGGGTTAACCGGGCATGGATCCTCCAAAATGCCAAAAGTTTCCAAATATTGCACAATCCGATTCAAATATATATTTACACAGGTATCACCACAGAAATGATCACAAAACTACTTGGCTAGCACAAGCGAGATTTGGACTGTTCTCTGAGTGAATTGCAGAGAATAATATGATGAAATAGAAATTTCTCCAGGTGAGATGATGGAGTATAGAATGTAAAGTAGAGAATTGTAGAAATTGCTCCAGTTGAAGTGCAGGAAACAAATTCAGAAGTGAAGAGATGACATCCTCAAATTATCGTGCTAACTCAATGAGAAAACTTTGAGAAGTGTGTCTAGCAAAGATGGAGATGGAAAGTGTTTGTTCTTATCTCTTGCTAGTGTAGCAGCATGAAGAAGAAAGGGAGTATTGTTGAAAATCCTTGAATTGAAGGTACAATAAGTGAAAGTGAGAAATTAAAGAAAAGATGAAGTGAGGATGAGGAAAATACTACAATTTAATTGCTCTAAATTGCAAACCTCCAGCATTTTAACATTCCCTCGAATATCAATATATATTGTGATCATCAACAATGGAGAAACACTGCCTACCATAGGTATTGAAGGCAAGGACGCAGATGCTTTCATCAATCAAAGGTTAGGGGTAAATATTCTTTGCGCCCCAACAAAAGAGTAAATAATTTTGCAGTTTTGCAGTCAGTTTCCTATTGCTCTAAAATTCCATTCTAAAACGTAAATTTCCTAAATTGGTCGCTACATTCCCTTACATATAGATGGAGATAGAAGCAGTTTATTTTAAGACCGTGATTGTCTCCCAGAGGCGCCAAAATTGAGTGGATGACATCTAAAGAGGGCAGGAAATTTTTGCATATAGGTTTCAACATCATACATTTTCTTGTTTAAGGTAATTGATTCTTCCTCCTTTATAGGCCCCCTCGAAAGACAAAAAAAAAAAAAAGGAAAAAAAGAAAAGAAAGTTGATTACATGAAATGATTGTGATGTATGACCATGTATATTAAGCTGAACATTTTCAATAATATATAAAAGTTTGCTTGCCCATTTGCAGAATAATGGTCGCAGTGTTTCTTGTACTCTGTATATCCTGTTTAACACAGGGCTCCTGAAGTGGTGGGAGGGGGCAGGTCCCTTTGAAATACTCAAACAAACAAACAAACAAACATACGGAGCCCTTTACATACCCCTGCCGATGTCATCGGCGTGGGTAATAATTTGGTTTCTTATAAAACGTTCATATCCATCACGTTGTGACTCTCATATCTATTACGTATAGTGCTGTCGTCGACATGCCTTCTGTCGACAAGCTTGTCGACAAAACTGTATTTTGATGGGAAGACGATAGTCGACAAGGAATGTTGTCGACACAATACATACGGATTCGTCGGAAAAGTAAAAAAAAAAAATAATCCTTCAAAAACTTGAGACCACCGTCTTACTTTGATGCGGGTGAGTCCTGTCTATCACAAAAAAAAAAGAAGAAAAGAAACGAACACCAACATGTCTAGTCCGAGAAGAATCTTTCTGCATAAGTATATTGTATGGTTTTGTCGAAAAATGTAAAATAATTGATATTTTATTTTGATTTGATGAATGTTGTGTTAACTAGTATCTTGTTTCTTATCGGCAATTTCGTACCAGTATAATACGTTTAAAATGTTTGGATACTGGTGGGTGCATGTTCACTTGAGTGATGACATTTACCGACCTTTTTCTTTTTGTCGACAGTTGTAAACAGTCAGCTAAAGAATTGACCCGATATATGTCGACCAAAAAAAATGTACTCGACGAAAGCACTAATAATGTGATTATGTTAGAAATTATTCAAATGATAGATAATGTACTGTAACTTTATAATACATGCTCTACCCCGTTACAAGCGGAAACAAATACACTGAACTTGTCTCAGGCCTAATGACTGATGATGATGCAAAACAATGAATAATAATTGCACTTAAAAGAACGCAAAATATAATTTTCTTCTTTTTTTCTCTCCTAAATGTATGAATAAGAAAGAAGAAAATATGCGTGTTCGATGGGGGGGGGGGGGGGGGGGGGGGGGGGGGGGGGGGGGTAGGTGTGCACATAGTAAGCATAGCCTAATTTCGAAGTCGTATTTCCGAAGCTTCATAATTCCGAAAGCGAAAAAGGGTTCATAATTCTGAATATGGAATAGGGTTTATAATTCCGAAAAAATAAATAGGGTTCATAATGCCGAAAATGAAAAATGGTTCATATTTCAGAAGGTTCGTAATTCCGAAAAGTTATGTAGGGCTCTATCGTATTTTCGGAATTACGAACCTTCGGAAAAACGAGTACACCCCCCCCCAAAAAAAAAAAAAAAAAAAAAAATGAAGGGTTTCGACGTTCCCGTATTGTGATATCATTAAATCGAATGACAGTTGAACGATCATCACTGATAATTTACTTACACATTTATTTTTTCATTGTTCCATATTTTTATCCCTAACCAATTCCTCCAACTTTTTTACAATTTCTTGTTTACTCTTCCTTCTGAATTTTTAACTACCTACCAGTATGTGTCTCTCTGACTTTCCCCAGTCTCTTCTCGTACATGCTTTTTAAAAATTTCCATTTTCGGCAAAATTGGTCTCCCCCCGCCCCCCTTCATCGTGCTAAATATTACGCTGTGTAACGCCTTTACACCACTTTTCTTCTCTATACATTGAACTCATTTATAAATAGGCTATTTTTGATCTTGTATTTTACTTCCTTATTCAGAAATTCTTATTCATGAAATGTACCTATTTTGCTGCAAAAGTAATTGATATCTACTTATAAGCTTTTCAAGATTGGCGAACATCTATCTCGCCCCGATACTTGAGTTATAGAGGGTTGGGGCATTTGCCCCGTTTCCCGACCTTCCGGTGCCATTGGCTCAATAATTTCCTTTACCCCTTCGATCGAACCTGATAACTGTCGAAAATGCTACTATGAGCAGACTACCATGATTTGTAGTCATTGTAGGCTGCGCTTGCAATATGATATTAAACAAACCTATATAATTTGCATTAATTATCTATTTTCCTGCATGATTTCTTCTCGAAAATTATCTGCAATAGTATATTTACATCGATAATGCAGTAAAGAATAATATTTAGACATAATAATTCAAATATTATAAAAATGCCCCAAATTCACTGTAAAACATTGCCTGAAATGTAACTTTAGACCCATTTTTAAATATTTTGAAACAATGCTCATTGTTTCGTTTCTAACATTACCTTTTCAAAAATATGTTTCCGAAACTCATCACGAAATTGCATTCTAACCCACTTCTTTGACCAACTGACAAGGGACTATATCGGAAAGCAGCATGGATTTCGTAAAAACCATTCTTTCATGCGAATCCCAGCTGTTCATGCATTCATGCATGAAATGACTGGACTATAAGCAGCAAATACGCTTTTAGATTTCGCAAGGCATTTGACAAAGTACCATATAGCTTCTATGCTGTCCAAGTTAGTGTTGGAGCAGAGCTTTCACATATCGACTACAACAGGCCGTACTGAATGGAACAAGGTCAAATCCCGGAAGCGTAACCTGAGGCCTACCCATATACTTGGCCTGTTCTAAGAATGCGCATGTTCAGAAGTAAGTATGTAATACTGACAATTGCCTTCTGTATCGATGCATCAACTCCCACATCGATGCAGACACACTTCAAGAAGACCTGAACCATCCATAAGCCTGGAAAAGCAAGTGGCATATGTCTTTCAGTCCAGGCAAGTGCGAAGTTCTCAGAGTGACCAACGAGATGAAATATGTCACCCATCCACATGCTCACTTCATGGAGCCGAGGTTCCCACTGTACAATGCTAAATACCTTGGAGTAGCCAGTAACTTGAACAATCAACTCGAACTGGAAGCCATAAGAGGAAGGCTAACAGTACGCGTGGAGTTAGGGAGGGTGAGTTGGTCTAGCGCGCGGTAACGTCCGCTGTCAGCTCTCTGTCTTCGGCTACAAACTGACTCTGAGCAGGCATGGGTTCGAAACTGAGTCACGTCTTTTGGATGATGACGTTAAAGGTCGGTCCCAGGCATAAATAATCATATTTGATTGATACACGTCTGATAAAATCCATTTACACACCCACACACCCACAGACATACACGAATTCCCCAAAGAAATAGTCATGACCTTTGAATGTCACGTAATTATATTGATTTCTAATGACTACGTGATTGGTTAATGAGATCTCTTGTCGCGTCATATTACGTGCTAAACTAGTTAAACTAACCCTGGGTGTGTTTTTATTCCCTATAATCACAGCATCGAATGTCTCAGGCAGAATATGGAAATGATATAACGTTTTTTCAGCGTCATTTAGTATCTCCGCTTAGGGACATTTTCAAAGTTGTTGAAAGATAATCCTGGAATTTCCTGCAAGTTTGGTTTCATGTGCTATCTTCAAAATAAAATGTTTGACCTGTCAGCTACATCTGTATTTCTAGGAGCGTTGATTTTTCTCCTCTGCTTCTGGTTTGTTAGGCGCCCACAAAACCTCCCACCAGGACCATGGTCGCTACCAATCGTTGGGTACAGATTTGGACCAGGTCTAATCCACGAAGCCTACATGGACCTGGCAAAGAAGTACGGCCCTATTTTCAGTTTGAGGAGAGGCCCGTTTCTCTTTGTTGTACTGAATGATAGGGAGAGTATAAAAAAAGCTTTGGTGAAATCAGCAGAATTCTTCTCGGATCGGTTTGTACCGGGGCAACTTAATTGGGGCATACCGGACCCTGGAAAGAAGGGTAAGATTCAGTGTCCAAACTTTACGTATATTTGTGTTTGAATGTTGATATTAACATCATCCTGTCTACTGTGAAAATAACATTTCAATTCGATTCTCTTTTATTTCATTCTCGATTAAAAAATTACATTAAAAACAAATACAAAAAAAATAAATTCATAAACGAAATTAGAAAATGAAATGGGGAACTACACAAATAAAGCCCTTGGGCCTTGTACAAGCATAGTTCCCCAACTTATACATGCATTCATAAAAAAATATTGCAAAAATGATATAGACAACAAATAAAATAAAAAAAACCCACAAAAATATAACACAAATATAGACAACAGAGAAAAATCGGAACACGAAATAACTATACATATTTGAGGGGAAAAAATTGCTTCAACTTTTTTTTTTTAAGTGATTGTTTTGCAATTAGAAATATATTTGGGGCTTGAGTTTCAAATCACAGGGAAATTACGTCGTAGGCCCACTGATTCCATTGCATTATTTTTTTTTACTGGCCATAAGTGAAAAGAATCCTTAAAACGGGTATTATGATTATTTATCTGGTAATTAAGGTGAATATTGGAGAAATATTAGAGGGTCATTTATTTTGAAAGTAAAAGAAACCAAGGAGAGCAAAAGAATAATAGTACAAATCAAAAATATTAAGAGAGTTCAATTTTCTAATTGGGCAGAAGGGGCACCATAGGGACATCCCAGGCATATGCGAAGGGCATTTTTCTGTAATTTAAATTATTTATCTAATTTAGTTCGACAATTGTCCCAAACAGCAACACAGTAATTTAGGTATGATAGCATGAATGAATTATATAATAGTATCAAAGCAGTTGGCGGGAGCGAGTCTTTTAATCTATACAATATACCGGATCATTTATATACCTTTTGAGTGACATTATTGACATGTGTATCCCAATGCATATTATAATCAATGTATACCCCAAGAAAATTAACGCTATTTACCTTATATAATGGATCATTGTTGATTTTAAAAAGTAAACTATCAAGTGAATCATTAGACTGCAAGAACGTAATGTAATTTGTTTTAGTAGGATTTATCAACAAGTTGATTGAACAATTTTGTTACTTTATCTATTGATATTATTTTGTAAATTATGAGTGTTAGGTTGGGTGTATGTAAATTAAAGTGGTATCATCAGCGTACATGATGTAATCAAATTTGTCAGGAGAATGTGAAAGATCAATTATATAAATTAAAAAGATTATAGGACCTAGGATTGAACCTTGTGGTACCCAATGTGTAAGAGAAAAAATATTTGAAGAATTATTGTTATAAACTACATATTGAGATCTATTTTTACAAAGAAAACTTTCAAACCAACTTAGTGGTAAGCCCCTACCCCCATAGTGTTCCAATTTTGACGAGAGTATTCTATTATCAACCAAAAGCTTTGGAAATGTTCATGAAAATGTCAATACAAAATTTATTAGTATGAATTGCTAAAAAAAAACTAAATCTTGAAAATCTGTCAAATCGGACTCTTCGGGTGACTATTTTAAAAGATTATTTATCTTAATTCTATATTTTTTATTTTTTATTTCATTATCCAACGTATTAAGGAGAAATTGTAATAACGATTTTTTTTTCTTTACGCATCTCAATAAATAGTTTGTTATCCATGGATTTTTTTTTTGCCTTAAGTTTTAACAATGTTAAAAATACCTTATTAAAAAAAACTCTAAGTAACATAACAACATTATTTTGGTAGGGGGGGGGGGGGGGGTTCGGCTAATTTATGGATACTTTTTAAATTGTGTTTTTAAAGATTGTCTTAATGTAAAACATCGTCTGGAATCATGAAAACAGGCAATAACGTGGTGGAAAAGTATGTGGATGACCTAAATATTTCTGTGGAACAGAAAAGGCGTTAGATATGATTAGAAATATGTAACCTTGAACTTTTGTTATGATTTGTTTTGACTTCTTTTCTTTTCCTTTGAGCAGTTACCATTGCCTGGAGTAATAGCAAACCTTGGGATAAATTACGAAAATTCTCTCTTCCTGCTTTGCGCTCTTTTGGATTTGGGAAACAGAGCCTCGTACCTCAGATCAATCTGGAGGCACGTTGTCTATCTGAGGAAATCAAAACTCTTCGAGGAAAACCAACAGATATATCATTCATGCTTACCAAAGCAACTGGGAACATCATATCCCAACTTCTCTTTAGCCTTCGATATGAATACGACAATGAAGAGTTCATCAAGGTTCTTCAAGCTATGGAAAAAGTCGTTGACCTAATTCCCGAAACGGACCCAGTGAACATCTTCGAACCACTCATTCATATTCCACGATACAAGAGCTACCGTGAAGCCATGTTCCAATCTAAGGATTTTTTGATGACTCATCTCAACCGCCATCGAGAAGCGTTTCATAAAGATAACATCCGGGACTTCACTGACGCATTCTTAGCAGACGACATTTCTAAAGAATTCAAGTTTGAGTATTTCTGGAGAGTTTTGCTTGATTTCTTTGCAGGTGGTACAGATACCACCAAGGTGACTACTTCATGGGCGATTCTCTATCTTGCTCTTCACCCAGATATCCAAAGAAAGGTGAGTAATGGAATACATCGTTTTCTTAATGCACACCAAAATAAAAACGAAATGAAGAAAAATATGAAAATGCGATATCTAAATAGAATGTGATAGAGTTTTAGTCAAACGACGTACCTTACTTTATCATCATGGAATTAATAATTAAGGATTATTGTCATGAATATTAACATTCCCAGTTTCAGGTTAACGAAAGAGTAACAACTGTGGCATGTTTTGGCAGACAAATAAATCTCTTTCCCTGGTAGCTCGAGCTATAAAGATCATGCACAAATGCACCCTCATAAAGAAAAAAAAATAAGAAACTAGAAATTTAATTCGTCACTGAAGACGAATTAGGTGGTCTGTCTCTCATTGTTGCAAATTGCTTTGTAAGATGTGAGCATATTTGTTCAAGATAATAGTCCTGAAAATCAAACGATTTGATATTGCAGGATACATGGGAGATTAACCCCTTAGCTAATACACAACAGGGAATCAGATTTCCCATAGGGTTGTACACAAACTACTGCACACTACTTTCCAATAGACATATAACACGCACAATAAGGCAGTTTATTACATTGTTTGTGATTGTACATGTTAGAGCAGCATGGATGTGTTTTGATTTTGGCTCTCAAACCCGGGACAAAATCCACCCGAATCGTATTTATTTTGGCTGAAAATCTATTCTAAAGATGAATAGTAGTAGTAGTAGTAGTAGTAGTATTTATTTTTCCGTTCAGTTAAAACAAAACAACAACATACATGTACATTATAAGTGTTTACATTTGAATGAAACGGCTGGATAACCCATATTCAGCTGTGCCAGGCACGACACTACTGGTCTTCATACAAGAGATTAAGACCATTAATTCAACCCTAGCTGACTTACAACATTCAGCGCAGGATACAGCAGACAGAGTGACAGAAATTGAGATTTCAAAGTCAAAATACCAAATGTTGAGAAAGAAGGGAAAGATGTAGCCAAGAGGCTAACTGATGCCATTACAGCGTTAGAAATACATGACTGTAAACAGAATTTACTCTATTACGGAATTAGCTAACACAGGTGTCACTAAGTCCCAGGATAAGGCAGTTTCTGAAATACGCAGCGTCATTTGCAAGCTTGGCTTTAAATACGCCCCAACAAGCGGATGCTATGCCGATAGTGAATGCCAATTACAACCACGGAAGGCCCGGGCGCGCGTTTACGTTTTACAACCAAGCCTAGGCAGATTTCGCATTTTTCATACTAATACGGTTTATTCCGTCAAGACTAATCTGCATGAATATTCATGAAAACGAATTATAGCGATATAATAAAACGAGCAAGGGCATCGAGCAGTTGTTGTGTGTGGCGCAATCGGATAATCCAGTCCTCTCTTGGTGAAAGAACCACGAGTTCGAACCTCGGCAGAAGTTTATATTACGAAATTTTCTGTTGCTTATTTAAAAATAAGGTGACTGAGTAAGAAAATACAAGTCCGATACAAGAAAATACAAGTCCGATACTTGTAGTCTGTTTCAAAGTCTTCAAAAAGGGTTTCTGCCTAGGCTTGGTTGCAAAAAAGAAAGACGCGGCCCGGGCAGAGAAGATTCAACGACACCATCGAGACCATTCGTGACCATGCTATACCGCGACTCCATACTTCAAGCGTACTATTCATAAGTACCAGCGTAAATTACCACATGACGCCACTATGCCCTTTACTATCCGAACGGATCTTCCACCCAAACTGAAGGAGAAACGCTATCAGCTAGAGATAAGTGCCTACAAGTTGAGGAAGGAACAAGGGAAATAAAAGAGAATTCGCCTTGTGGGAACTGATCTCTTGCTTGAAAAACGCTACAAGGGCCAAAAAGATGCACCTTGGGTTAAATATGTCGATTAAAGATTATTGTAAGCCATTATGATCTGGAATACATTATGATCCGGAATTCACCCAGCGAGGACTGTATTTCACCTCTTTAGGCTGTTGACATTTCGCAACTTCCTCCAATGACAATTTCTTTATTTTGATTCTGAGGTGAAAATACTTTTTTTTATTTCAGTGCTATGTTAAGATTATGATACCACGCTATATGTTTACCTGATAGAAGGGCTTGTTATAGCTAAGGTCTCTTGTTTCTCTTTGTTTATTACCTCACAGTGGAGTAAAACTATTTTTAAACTGACTTCAATGGAAATAATTATATAGATATACAGATTCTGTTGCAAAAAATAATTATGGTAAAAACGAAAGTAATGGGTCTCAAATCCTATAAAGTTTTATATAAAGAAAAAGATGAGATTTGTTATAATTTGATGAGGAAAGATTACTTCCTACTTTTGTTTTGTAACTACCATAGATAATGAATAATTCATTTTCCAAGGTAACCCAGAGAAAAGTATACTGGTCTGATATAACAAGTGTGAAAGAAAAATTCTACAAACTTCAGGAAATTAGTTGAAATCAATCTGCTTTATTCAAGTAGACCTCAGAATAAATAAGGAAGATTTTTGCTCGGTTTTAGGTGAAATATGTCTGTGGATGCTACTCAAAGAAAAAAAAAATGAAGAATGCTTAGTAAATCAATGAAACACATTAGTATAGTGATATGTGATAATTTACATTTACATGCATGCTTCTCTTTATTTCCTTCCTTAATTCTTTAGCATGTAAAGACTAGCATATTTTGAAGGGTCTTATTTTATTTGTCTGACAAGAAGAGTAGTCGTCAAATTATTCTTTTCAGCTAAAAAAAGCTTTGACTTTACGTGGGTTGGAACACCTTGTATTGTCATAATGTCAGGCTCGATGGAAGGAGTTATGTTCGACGTTTTGTCTGTGTATAAGTAAATCTTCTGGTTCTATGTCGGTATAAAAGAAAACCCCACAGTATTAGAAGTGTTACATCTTTAAGAAGAAATATCTTGCAGAAAACATTTTATATTAAGCTATTGTGTGTTCTGCATAGAAAAGCTGGAATGTTTGATTATGGCTGAGGTCAGAATGTTAACATTGAATTATAGAGGACTACGTGATAAAGGTAAAAGGAAAGATGTGTTTGATTATTTGAGCAGCAAAAATGGCTCAATCTATTGTTTACAAGACACTCATTTTGATACAGGATTAGCCGATGTTATAAAACAAGAATGGAAAGGACAATTTTTTCAGTTTTGGAAACACACAATCCCGGGGGACTGCCATTTTATTCATTCCAAAACCTGATTTTACGGTACATAAAACAAAAATAGATCCTGAAGGAAATTGGGTAATTTTGGATTTGGAAATGATCTCATTGAGATTTACATTGATATCATTGTATGGGCCAAATGAAGATTAGCATGAGTTAGAGTTAGAGTTAGAGTTAGATAATCCACATATTATCATATGTGGAGACTGGAATTTAACACAAGATCAAACTATGGATAACTATAATTATGTTAACGTAAACAATCCCAGAGCTAAAAAAAGCAGTCGAAGAGTTAAAAATTAAATTTGAATCAATTGATCCATGGAGACACAAAAATCAAAACATAAAAAGGTTTACATGGAGAAGAACATCTCCAGTAAAACAATCCCGTTTGGATTTCTTTTTGTGTTCAAAAGAGCTTTTATCTATTTTAAAAGAAACGGATATACTACCAGGTTATCGTATACAGATCACTCAAAGGTTACTTTTAATGTCTTAGGTGCTCTGAATTTGAAAGAGGTAGATGATACTGGAAATTTACTAATTCCCTTTTAGAAGATCATGTGTACAAATAATTAGTGTGTGAAAAAAAAATGTTGATATTAAAAAACAATACGTTGCATCTCCATATGCAGTAGGAAAAAATCAAGACATACCAAGTCAAGACCTGCAGCTGACTATAAATGACCAGTTGTTTTTTAAAGTCTTGTTAATGGAAAAAAGACAGGATTGATGAAGAGGTTGTGTTAGAAAATAATGTGACCAGGCACCACAAAACCACCAAAAAGTCGCCAGATATGAAATTTTAGTTAAGGTCTGATTCTGAAAGAGGAGATTCTCAGGTTTAAAATGATATATAACTCATTAGCATTGGATGTTCCTACCCACTGTACAAAGAGTAGATTGCCCAGTCCCATAGAATGTTACTTTGGAGAAATAAGGGTTTAAAGTTCGCAGACAGTTGAAGCACTCCGACTCGCGAGGTATTGTAAAAAGGTGACAAAATGAGGATTGGAACCTAATAGCAATTTCCATGAAGGGATTATCAGATTGTCCTAAATCAATACAAGAATTAACTCTGTTTTAAAGTTATGCGAGATCAAAATGAGTCAAATATTCAGGGTTGTCAAAAAGAAAGCTAATACAACAAATCCAAACAAGAAACACATAGGTCTCATAAAAAATGTCAAAAATACTACTTTTAGATTGCTTGGTGCCTCCAAAATTTAAATTACTTAAACGAAATATATAGCCTTTCACGAAATATCAAAAACTAAAATTTGACCATGCCAACCAAAAAACATTATTGAGCTTTAACTGAAAATCACACAATGCGACTTTTTGGTGGTTTCGTGGTGCCTGGTCACAAATTAGAAAGTGAAATAAGCTTTAATTCTAACAGCGAACTGTCAGAAAAACGTATTTTCTTTCAAGATTTTAGAAATGTGAAATTGAAAGGTCAAATGATTAGAGCACGTATAAACGCTATTTCATATGGAGAAAAACCTAATAAGTTTATTTTTAATCTGGAAAAGAAAAGAAATGTTGATAAAACAATGTCATCTATAACTTTGAACGATGGATAAGTTGTTAACAATCCAAAAGAAATTATAAACGAAATCAATGTAAGAAATTCTATTCAAAATTATTTTGTAAGAAAGATCATGTGTTGGATATAGAAGCTATTCATGAAACATTACATATTCTTAAGATAAATAAATTAGAAGATCATACTATGGAGAAACTAGGTGGACCTTTAATTTTTACAGAAGTGACTGAAAGTTTAAAAAAAAAAAGAAGAATAGGAAGGCCCCTGGTTCGGACGGTTTCACAATCGAATTTTACAAGTATTTCTGGAAAGAATTGGCACATTTTTTTGTCAGCGAAATTTATTATTCCTATAAGTTTAGGAAGCTTTCTAATTCTCAAAGAATCGGAATAATTTCTTTGATACCCAAAGGAGATTGACCTAGACAATATTTACAAAACTGGAGACCTATAACTCTCTTAAATATAGATTATAAAGTTGCATCTTCTGCTGTAGCTAATAGAATTAAATAGATATTGCACCTAATTATCCATGAAGACCAACAAGTATTTATGGAGAATAGATATATTGGAGAAAATATTCGTATAATTTATGACACTCTCTTGGAAACTGAAGAACAAAATATTCCTGGTATGTTGCTGTCACTTGACTTCGAAAAGGCTTTCGATTCGGTTTCCCATAGGTTTTTGTTCAAAGTTTTAGAAATATTTAACTTGGGGACTTCTATTAATGGATACAAACTTTCTGTAATGAACACATGTCTTCAGTATACTATTAATGGCTATTTATCTGAACGTTTCTCCATAAGTAGAGGTTGTAGGTAAAGGGACCCATTATCGCCATATCTGCTTTTGTTGTGTGCTGAAATATTGGCAATTATGCTTCGTCAAAACAATTATATTAAAGGTATAAATATTGACGGGAATATCCGAAAAATTACCCAGTACGCAGATGATACCACCCTTTTTTTTAAATGGTTCAAATGAGTCTCTGAACAGTTCCCTATCTGTGATTGAAATTTTTTTAATTCACTTTCAGGGTTAAAAAATAATGAAGGTAAAACTAAAACTCCACGTGTTTAGGTATTAACTTTTCTTTAAATTTGGATAACATTGTATCTTTAAATTATATTCCTGCTCTAAATAAGGTGAAACGCCTAATTCAAATTTGGTCAAATAGGAACATAACCACATTGGGTATAGTGACTCTTGTTAAAACACTTTTTATTTCGCAGTTTAATTATTTGATTCTGTCCTTGCCAAATCCGCCACCTGTGTTTATAAAAGAGCTGGACAAACTCTTATTCAGATTTTTGTGGAAAAAGAAACCTGATCGCATTAAAAGTAGTCAGATGTGTAATTCCTATATGGATGGCGGTGTGAAGATGGTAAACAGTGAATGTTTCTTTTCTTCGCTAAAAATAACTTGGATACGAAGAATGTACAACGGATTCATTGACAGCATATGCTTGAATTTTATTCTGAGCTCTGTCCCATCCCCAGATTGTAATTTTATACTTTATAGTCAGGGTTATTTAGAAAAGTTTATTGACCTGGATAGATGTAATTTCTCCATGGTGTAGTTTTAAGAAAGCAAACAGATGCTCTATAGCAAAGAATAATTTTTCTCTGAACTCCTTTGCCATAATAAAGACGTTCTAATACATAAAAATCTTGTCAATTTTAGACACTGGAGCCAGAAGGGTTTAAGATTTTTCAATGACTTAACTGGGGCAGATGGTCAAGTTTTAAGTAGACAAAAAATAATTGAAATTTACAATATTTCCATTGATTACCTAACATAATTTATTATACATCAAGAGATTAGTGAAAAGTTGGAAAGTTGTTCACAACCTGTCGATGATTTTGTGAAGTTAACCATCCCATTTAGACCATATATCCTTAGTATTTTGATGAAGCAAAGAAAAGGGTGTAAAAATATTTCTGTTCCAATGGTAAAAGAAAAGGTATTGAATAACATACAAACTAAAGAAAGATGGGAAGAAAAAAATCCGAAAACAAATTTTCACCAGGGAAATGGCGTTGCTTTTTGAATTCTATACCGTTTCAAACTCAGATGGTTCCAATACTGCTCAGTCAATTGTTCACCAGGGAACAAATAGTACATGTGCATTCTGTTTATTGCATGATGAAACTATTGAACACTTGTTTTTTGAATGTCACCTGGTTAGGAAAGTATGGGAATACTTTGAAAAGAGATTTGTAATAAAATTAACTACGAAAATGTTTTTTTGAAGTGCACTTATCATTTGGCTTAAATGGATAATTTATAAAATTCAGTTGGCTGGAATTCGCTTCATACCACAGAAAGTTCTTAACGAGGTAAAGAGTTATTCGTTTATGTAAAAGCTATTTTCTGTGAAAATATGAAGCAAGATTTATTTGAAAGATGTTGGTTAAATTTTAGTAATCTTTTCGACTAATGTCGAACAGACGTTCTAATCGACAGTGTGTTATTTTACAGTTTTGCATCTTAAGATTTGGTCCTCTTTCAATCTTTTAATTATGTTTGACTGGAATGTAGAATACAGATTTGAGAAAAAGTCCTCCCATAGAAAATACACGCAAAATGTCAACAACTGGCATGCCTCCTTTAATCGCAAATATACTCCACGTATACCTTTGTCAAAATGAAAAAGGTGGGATCTGATCTTGTAGAGAATTATCTCAGCTATAACATATCAAAATCGGGAAGAAAATGGACAATAGGATCTATATGAGTGAAATATTGTCAAATGAACAAAAAAATTATGACGTCATTTTTTTCAAAATCATTTTTTGTTAGTTCATATGCGAATATGACGACGTTCCGACAATCGACACCCCCCAATTTTATTCATGAACAAATGTACAAGTTATAGGCTTTCAGAATATGCAAGAAAATTGGGGGGGGGGGGGGCGCAGCCTTTCTGACGAGCTATGGCGGATTCAAGACGGGCATGTTTTTACCATTTATTTACATTATATTGCCCATTGACGCGCGCACGAATTTGAAAGTTTGACGCGCGCGTGTGGCATTATGGAATGTCGAAAATGACTGTAAAATAGTTTGAAATTGTCAAGAATAGTGTCAGGAAGACAAACCATGCGAAAAAACCGCGTTTTTACGTTCTGTACGTGCACGCACGGAAAATTTTGAAATGCTTAAAACGTCCTGAAACGTACTCCAATTTGATTAAAAAGTGATTTGAGCATTTTTAAATTTTGACACGCGCTTACATACTCTTCATGATGTGCGCGCGTATTTTTTTGACATGTTATGCTGACCCTTGACCTGAAGTTCATATGTGTCAAATATGGTTTATTTTTGATGACTTGTTATGAAGATATGATCGATAATGTGATTTCACAAAATGGCGCCTGGATGACGTCACAATGACCTCATGACATTGAACAAATTTCTGGCACTTGACGTTGATAGACATGATGACTGACTGAAATTTAATGAAAATTGACATGACCAATTTTGAGGAATCGTTGGGACAAGAAAGTGGGAGAGAAATAAAAATAAAGAAAATTAAGAGGTGGTCGACTACAAACCACCTAATGAGCTGGCCTCCACAGAGTATAGCGACCAGTAAGTTTCGGACATCCAGGGTGTCATGTGGAAATATGTTCCTTAGTAATATAAAATAGAATTTAAGATGAATAGATAATTAGCTATTTACAATTCACAGGAAATGATTGTTATCGGGGAATATCTTGGATGACGTTGCTTATTATTATTTGCATAGTTTGCCTGAACATAACAATGTTTAGAATCATTAAATTAATAAACAATGCTTTGTTTTTAACCATCCTAGGTGCAGACTGAGTTGGATACTGTTGTTGGGCGTGGTCGTCAACCCACTACCTTTGATCGTCCAAACCTGCCCTACTGCAATGCTACTCTAACAGAGGTCATGCGAATACGCCCCGTTCTTCCAACCTCTGTCCCTCATATGACATCCGATAACGTTTCTTTGGGAGGGTTTTTGATCCCAAAGGGAGCCATCATTGTCCCAAACATCTGGGCTGTTCATCATGATCCAAAGGAATGGTCTGATCCGTTCACATTTAACCCAGACCGATTCCTCAGTGCTGATGGGAAACAATTCCAAAAGAACGAGGCGTGGATACCGTTTGGTGTTGGTAAGACGATGATGATCCAAGTGGATTGTAATCAGACTTGCACTCTTTCTGTTTGATGTTGTCTCGCAAGCTGTAAACAATCGATAAAAGCAAAAGTAGTCGGTGAATAGTCTATGGCATCATAATAATGATGAAATCAGTTATTGAAAAGTGGTGGGTGGAACATTTGAAAGTGTATCATATTTGAGATTGAAAATGAAAAAACTTAGGTTTACATGCCGTTTCAATCATTTAATATTAATGTACTAGTTCTTTATGAACACCTGCATGTTTTGATTACTAGTGGTGTATCCAGAAAATTAACATGGGGAGGGGGTTACTCCGCAGACCTGGTGGATGTTTAATCTTGTTCTCGAAGAGAAGTAAAAGTTACATTTTTGAATTTGCTTGACAATGATCAGTCCTTCTTGCATAATCACAGACTTTTGAAAGAAAATATATATGCTATTTTGAGTTCTGTACCAGAATAGTGGGTTGTACGGCACATGCTCTTTCGACAATTGCTCCACGGTTAATGTTTCACTAACCGAATTGTGAACTTCAACTCTGGACCAAATACTAGGTCTAACTCGAGTCTGGTCTGGCTTGCCGCAAACCTAGCCTAAAATTCCCTTGCAACCCCTTTCTCTACGAAATAAAGCCAGGAGTTATTGTCGCCAGAGCATAATGCAGGAGCACCACATAGTAATGTTGCCTATGCGCTTGAAACAAAAATCAATTCAGAGGATATGAATAGAACAAAAGTTACCCAGGAGTTCTTTCTCTTCCCTTACAGGTCGTCGCGATTGTTTGGGTAGTCAGCTGGGCAAGATGGAGTCCTTTCTCTTGTTCACCAATCTCTTCCAGCAATTCGAATTCAAGCTCCCTTCTAACCAACCAACTCCCAGTCTGCGTGGTGTCTCTGGGATCAACATGAAACCTGAACCCTACAAAATCTGCGCCATCGAGCGCTGATTTTATCTCCTTTTTGCTGCATAAATCTTTCAATAAGATGCTGTATTTCGTTTATGAGATTAATGCAAGTGTTTCTACACAAATCACAGCAAGTGGACGGACACGAGCACGACAACAGACCGAAAATTAAAAACATTGTTCCGAATTGCCGATAATCGGTCGGTTTTGAGTAGGTGTGGAGTCAGTTTGGGGGTATGACTAAGGTATTCACATCTTTGATCTTACATAGATATTAATTTTGACAGTATTTATCAATGAAATACTTATTTCAAATTTTGTAAAAGCCCAAGTCCTACCCTATAGATTCGTGATATTCTTCTTCCTTTGTGCTTTTTACTTATAAATCACTTCGAGGTCAAATATTTGCAGTTTTATTTGGAAACATGATTTTATTGACCTTAATGGGAATCCCATTCAAAAATTATATCGGGAACTTAGTCAGCTTATTGGTAGGGAGTATTGCCTAATAGTTTGAAACAAGCATTATGTATTATACAAAGATCTGAAAAACAAAATGAATAACAATTTTTGCCCCACCTCCTCTCTTTCTCTCTCTCTCGTTCTATTCATACGAATTCGTAGAATTTTAAGTCACAGATTATAAACCAAACGCTAAAGTGGTTCTCCTAAATTTTTACATCATTTACACGTTCCCCCATTCTCTATGTCGATTTACATCCACGTCTGAATTCTTCAGTCATGTACTCTTATCATACCATGTTTTTCTTTTTAAAGTTTACGTTTCATTTATCGCCAGTTGAAATTTAAATAATACAAAGAACTTTTCAATCTGCAGTTATCCTTGGTGAGATTTTCAAGAATCATGAAAATGCAATAAAACCTATAGGAAGGTGGCTGCTAAAGACAGGTTTAACTGTATCTTCATCTATAACAATTGCGTGTGCGCCCGGCCAGATGAGAGAGAGAAAGAAAGAGTGAGAGAGGATCCCGGTCTTCGATCTTCGTTTTCCAAAATAACCCAAGGTGTTTTGGAAAACGAAGACCGAAGACCGGGGATCACTATATGAATGATCCGCGTTTATAATAATTACAATAAAACTCTATTAGATGATGATAACAACAATGATAATGATAGTGATAATAATGGTAAACAACGCTTTCATTAGCGTTTTAAGTTTGCACGCACCAGAGGTACGCGTACGCGCAGCTCAGCCGTGCGTTAGTATACAAATGATGCACAGGTCTGAGTGCGTCGGTAGGAATTGTGTGCATAAGGTAACTATGGAA
Source organism: Heliocidaris erythrogramma (assembly GCA_025617745.1). NCBI lineage: Eukaryota > Metazoa > Echinodermata > Echinoidea > Camarodonta > Echinometridae > Heliocidaris > Heliocidaris erythrogramma. Next base: position 37,936,786 of record CM046870.1, on the reverse strand, counting down.
TGTTTAGACCAGTTTCCATAGTTACCGCATGCACACTATTCCTCCCGACTCACGAAAAAACATGTGCATCATCTGTTTTATAGAACGGTAGACAAATTCTTGCCAAAAATTCATTTTTTTTCCAATCATTACCAGTGCATGGCAAATTTACCGGATCATGCATGAAAAATTTACCGGATGCATGAAAAATTTACCGGACGCATGAAAAATTTACCGGACGCATGAAAAATGTACCGGATGCATAATAAAGAAAGAACCCTTATACAAGGCCATGCTACAGGCTTGAACTGGTAAATCACTTTTATGCATCATACATAGATTTTACGAATTTAATAAGTTCCATAGAGAACTGAAAATCTGGCTATTTTAGGTTGAATTTCAGAATTTCATTTTTCTACAAATGTTAAGAGTCTTGACCCGAAGCTAACTAATGTCAATTATTTTTTTTAAATTTAGTTCCGAGTAAAATAAGAATCCACGACAGTCAACAACTAGCCTAAGTTAGATCTAATTTAGTATCTAGTCTATTTACTTGAGATGAATTAATTTTATCAATCAATTTGAAGAATTCATACAAAGCTTCTGAGAACTTCAAGTGAAAGTCTTGCCGTCAAATTCACTTTTCAGTCAGGCCAGCCAGTGTCGCTGCACAGTGAATGTAACCGATGCAAATGGATGCAGCTTACAGCCTGTGACTGTAACGCATCAGTGGCACTGCACTGCACTACACTGTGTGATGTGAGCGAGATGTGTTCATTTTAAGTTTTAACATTGAAGATTTTCATTTTTGATCGGGTATAAATTTAATCGGATCATATTGGGCTTACCATCAAAATCCGAAGTCAACAAAAATTAACATCTAATCTTGTCTCATTTTCTTGCAATTCTCCGTCTGTAAACAGTCAAATATCGTAGCTATCTCGCACTCGCATTTTAGAAGGATATCGTTTTGATCTCGCTATCGATAGTGCATATCGCGGCTTAATTCATGCATCCAGTACAAATTGATCAATGCCTCTCAACCAATCAGATTGCAGGGATTTCTCGACCCGTTCTATAATACATTTTTTGCACGGTCACGGGGGTGGTATTCTCCTATGTTCAACCCAAGTACTCATTCACACTGAAAGGCAAGTAGTTTATTGATAAAAAATATTTGAACAATTGATTCATAGCAGACTTCTCTTTAAATATAGATAGGAGCTAGGTTTGATTTTATTAGAATCAGGGGTTAAACTGGGGGAAGAACTTGAATATCATTGCGAAGTGAAATCAAAATGTAACTACAGAATGGAAAAAAAATATGTATTGTAACACGGTGTATTCAGTAAGCAGTCAAGAAGCAATTATTGTAGAAATGTTATCATTACATGTAGTAAGTCGAAGATAAATGTGTAAGTACATACCCTCCAAAGTACAACAGATTGCATTTGTTTGTAGTTCTCCAATTAATGGTTGGTTAATCATATGTAGTGGAATGTTGAAAGAAGCTAGAGCGAGAGAGAGAGAGAGATAGAGAATGATACAGTGGGAAACAGTGGTAGGGTAGTTGTGATGAAGAACCGGGATCATTAGGTCCATGCTGTGGTCGATGCATCGTTGGGTAGTTGTTTTCTGGGTGTATTTTGTAAATAGCTATATATATTTCACATTTATACACTCCTATTTTTTTTTTTTTTTTGGGGGGGGGGGGGAATCATGAACCAGTTATCTTTGTCATATCAATTGAGGGGCCTTAATTCAACAAGCTGTGCTTCAACCAAGGTCTCCTCGTCTTTCTTCACTTTATTTTGTATACTTTGAAATTGTGTATTAGAAGATAATCTTGTACTGTTATGATTACACTCTATGTTTTGTTGCATGTGTTTTCTGAAAGACAAAAAAATAAACTTGAAACTCGAAACTTGAAACTTTAAAATGAATGAGAGAGAGGCAGAGGGGAGAATGAGAGAGAGTGGAAATATGAGAGAGTGAAAAACAGCCAGTGGGGAAAATGAGAGAGAGAGAATCACAGACCTTGGGAAAATGAGAGAGAGAGAGAGAGAGAGATACAGACAGTGGGAAAAATGAGAGCGAGAGAAAAAATAGACATGCAGGGGAATAGATAGAAATTATAAAGAATACAGGGGAGAGAGAGGGATTCAGTTTCCATTCAAATAAATAACAATATTGACAGGTTTATGTTAGAGCATATCCAGCCCGTGCCTCCCCCCCCCCCCCCTTGGAAGAAAAGTATGCATTGTGCCCCCCCCCTTTTTTTTACAACGAAAACTTTTTTTTTTTTTTTTTTTTTGGCTTGTCAGATAATTATGGAGGGAAACTGGACCCCCATATCCCCCACCCCACTCGACATCGAAGCCGCAAAAATGTCCGGTGTGATAGAAAATCAGGTGCTAATTGTACTTGTAGTTCTAGATTCAGGCGGGATTTGAATTAGCGCCGGCAATTTCTGACTGTTGAACAATTTTCAGATTAGATCTAACCATTTTGTAGCTTCATGATCTAACGTTACATGTACCATATGTGCACTGGACACTGACTGAAGGCTGCGTGTGTAGATATATGCATGAAGCTTGGTTTGTAGCTTCATGATCTATGTACACGCAGTGCAACGGTTCATTCATCAGTATAGCTTTACAAAATTATGTTAGGCAGCTTCAAATACACGGTGCACGGTGGAAGCGTACCGTAGTGAAATTTATGCCTATGTAATTTCGCTGACCCGAAAAATGTCGAAAGGACTGGGAACTTCGAAGCTTTACTCGGGGCCTGCCAAAGGAAGTTACGAATTGTAAAAAAACCTTTAAATAATTCGACCAAAATACCACAAACAACCCCCCGCATGACAATCTGGTAACAATTTAACCACGTTTAAAAAAACCCCAGCTCGATTGAGTGGAAAAATCACGGAGAAAAGCGCTTTCAAACAAACGGACGGACAGACACACACATTAACCACATTATAGTAAGGATTATCATTATTAGCGTTATTATCTTAACTTTTATTTTATCCTTATTATCATTTTTATTGTCATTATCATGACCATTATTATTATTATTATTATTATTATTATTATTATTATCATCATTAATATTATTATTATAATACAGTGTAATTATCATTGTTATTGATATCATCATCGTTTTTATAATTCGACAGTGTTTCAGTATTATGGTAATGATAAACGCCGATCACTCATACAGTACATGCATGGCTTCCAAACACCCCGAGAGATAGATAGAAGGCATGATGTTGCGTGTGTGTGAGAAAGAGACGGACAGACAGACATACATACAGACAGAGAGACGGATATAGCTATATAGAGGGGAAAGATAGATAGAGAGAGAGAGAGAAAGAGAGAGAAATAGGCCAGATATCAAGGCTGATGGTAAAGTTATAATAATGCAAACATGGTAAGTGCAGGTAACGTATACGATCAACCAAGTACATCGAGTTCATGGCTTACTACCCCTTTTTTCTTATTAATCTTATATCAAACGACAACATATATACAAAATTATGGAATACATTTTTTTAAAAACCAACAAAAACGATAACAACAACCGATGCCTAATGATTGCCTAATAGAAATATGAATTTCTGTATGAGAACTCTCCTCACTGGTATGCTGGTTGTTTTATACAAATACATGAAGATGCTGGATTAAGAATAGGATATCCCAGCAAACAAAAGGTCGGATTATTCAAAATTATTGTTCTATGAGAAGAATATAAAAAAAGGAAATGGTGTAAAGCATTCACGAATCACAGGAGTATCAATACACGAGTCAGTTATTGAACTGGGGAGAGTATCCCAGAAACGAATAAATGTATGTAAGCAAAAATATTTTAAACAGTTTGTCCTAGCAAACTCATGATTAGAAGGACAAATAAACCATTCTGTTGTACAGAAGAGAGAATTCAAGATAACTAATCGTTCATGATATGACAGAGATCCCACTTCATGCACCATGGTCCCGGTTGACTGGGAACAAGTATGTTTATACCTATCTTTCCACAGTGGACAATGTGAAATGATATTATCATCTCGAACTGGAAGTTTCATACTGGAAGATCATACTTTCAAGAACATGAAGAAGGCTAACAGAACGCAAGGATTCCTCCACAGATATTGTCATGCCCCCCCCCCCCACGAATTTTTAACAATATTTTTATAGTGTAGGCCCATTCATGTTGTGTAATAAATGATGTAGCGAATATCTACCGGTTCAGATTTGCAAAAGGGAATAACATTTATGTTCATAATTTTAGTTCATGTCATGTAATTACACTATGAAAGAAACTGTTTTAAAGCATTTGGAAAGGTTGATCATATCTAGAACTGGTGTATACCGGGAGCTGTTGGAGTCATCAGAACTATAAGAAAATTGACCTCATCCCGCTGAAAAGCACATACACTACACATGTGGCATGAATGTTCGGCCCGGCGAGCACTTCAGCTATTTCTCATCATATTTCAGTTATGGGGGCATTTGAAGAGCAACCTTCAACCTTCTCTTTAATCATTTTTTCATTCGTTCTTGTAAAGCAAACTATGCAAATATCGACTTTGCAAACGCATGGAATATTTACATAACTGAAGTGAATAAATTTTACGTGAAGATAAAGGTTTAAGCGATCTATCAAATCAATATGAACTTCGATCGTGGCTTCACCATATTGATTTGTAAATTGGTCCAAGAAGAAGAAGAATCATACTACATGTTAAAGTTTCCCTGGTTGTCTTTCTATTTCCCATACACGACTTCGAACGTCTCTTGTGGGACTGTTATGGAAATGGTCGAACGTTTTTATACCATCACTTAGTCTCTCAGCACAACCGTTGGATTACGAGAAAGCAGCCTCTAAGCTTTGGAAAAAAAATATAGTCACATCATCGGGCGTCTCTGGCTGGATAGTAATGGAAATGTTTTAACGTTTCCGCTCAACGGTGGCATTGCGAGAAAACAGTCATCAAGCTTAGAGACATATTGAAAGTTGTTGAAAGCCCATCCCGTAATTGGCCTCAACATTTGGTCTTGTGTGATATCTTCAAAATAAAATGTTTGACCTGTCGGCTACATCTGTATTTCTAGGAGCGTTGATTTTTCTCCTCTGTTTCTGGTTTGTTAGGCGCCCCCAAAACCTCCCACCAGGACCATGGTCGCTACCAATCGTTGGGTACAGATTTGGACCAGGTCTAATCCACGAAGCCTACATGGACCTGGGAAAGAAGTATGGCCCTATTTTCAGTTTGAGGAGAGGCCCGTTTCTCTTTGTTGTACTGAATGATATGGAGAGTATCAAACAAGGCCTGGTGAAATCAGCAGAATTTTTCTCGAATCGGTTTGTACCGGGACATTTTAAGTGGAGTATACCAGACCCTGGAAAGTCGGGTAAGATTCAGAATGCAAAATTCATATTTATTTCTCTTTGAATTTTCAATTTTAAACAAAACACCACGAAATAAGATTATTTTTGCATGGGAAAATGAAGCATACACAGAAGCACAAGGATTTTTAAAGCAACGTAATTTCATGGAAACTTTTGTGAGTGTGTTTTTGAAGACTGTCCTTATGAGAAACACCGTCTGGTAATCACGGAATGAGGCAATGGCGTGGTTGAAAAGTAAGTGGATGTCTTGGTAGGTACTGTATAACAAAAAGGCGTCTGATAGTAAAATATGTAACTTTTAACCTTTTTTGAAATTTATTTTGACTTCCTTTTTCCTTTGGACAGCAACCATTGCTTGGGGTAATGGCAAACCTTGGGATAAATTACGAAAATTCTCTCTTCCTGCTCTGCGCTCTTTTGGATTTGGGAAACAGAGCCTTGTACCTCAGATCAACCTGGAGGCACGTTGCCTATCTGAGGAAATCAGAAATCTTCGAGGAGAACCAACAGATCTAGCATTCATGTTTATCAAGGCAACTGCCAACATCATATCTCAACTTCTCTTTGGTCTGCGATATGAATACAACGATGAAGAGTTCATCAAGGTTCTTCAGGCTTTGGAAGACACAATGGCTGTCATTCCTGAAACAGATCCAGTTAATATTTCCGAAGCACTTATACATACTCCAAGTCCAAGATACAAGCGTTACCGTGAAGCCATTTTCGATTGCAAGGATTTCATAATGACGCATCTCAACAGCCATCAAGAAACATTTCAGAAAGACAACATTCGCGACTTCGCTGACGCGTTTTTAGCAGATGGCATCTCCAAGGATATCAAGTTGGAGAATTTCTGGCGAGTTTTGCTTGAATTTTTTGGAGGTGGTACAGATACAACCGCGGTGGTTACTTCATGGGCGATTCTATACGTTGCTGTTCACCCAGATATCCAAAGAAAGGTGAGTAATGGAATTAATTCTATCTTCTTAAAGCATTCTAAAATTAAATACAAATAAAAATGAAGCAAATAATTATGCAAATAGAAAGGGATACAAAAAAGGGATACAAATTACATACCTTACGTCATAGTCAAAGAATCTATTATTGTGGATTATTATCATTATTATAATAAAAGAGTAACGATACTGACATTATTTGGTGGACAAACCAATAAATCTCCTTCGCTGGTAGTTCGAGGCTTTTGTTAAGATAACGAAAACACACGACCTCCAAAGTTGAAACCAAGCATCCGACAATATTACACAGAAAGAGGGCTATTAAGTGTATTTTTTCATGGAATTTGTTCCTTGGTAACCTAAAAGAATAAAATAATAAATTGAATAAATCTAATTATTAACAGCATTACAAATACTATCGCTGAATGTCTTCTATGCAGTTGATTACCGTTATTTGATTTATGGAAAACTGGGATTTTCTCCACCCTCAAAGGTACAAACTGAGCTGGATACGGTTGTTGGGCGTGGTCGTCAACCCACTACCCTTGATCGTCCAAACCTGCCCTACTGCAATGCTACTCTAACAGAGGTCATGCGAATCCGCCCCGTCCTACCAATCTCTGTGCCTCATAGGACATCTGATAACGTTTCTTTGGGAGGCTTTTCGATCCCAAAGGGAACCATCATTGTCCCAAACATCTGGGCTGTTCATCATGACCCAAGGAACTGGTGGGATCCGTACACATTTAACCCAGACCGATTCCTCAGTGCTGACGGGAAACAGTTCCACAAGAACGAGGCCTGGATACCGTTTAGTGTCGGTAAGACATTAATTCTGATTGTTGTTGTCATAGTCGTCGTAAAGAATGAAGAAAAAAAAATTGATAAAGAACAAAGATATTTGATTAATAGATTATGGCATCACGATACTGATGATATAACTTTCTTCATAAAATATCAGTTAAATGTGGAAAAATAAAAATATATATTTCAGAGAAAATTAAAAAGCAAAGAGCTAACCACGGGTTCACATGCCTTTTGATTAACCTATTCATTAAGTCATGCCCGCTCGAATTATTTTATATCTAGTGGCGTATCCAGACCTATGAACAATGAAAAAAATGAGCTTGATGCCAATTGGCATCCCCGTCTTCTGTGGACCAAGTCCTTAAAAAAAAAATCCTCATTAAAAATAATCAGAACCATCTTATCCGTTGAACTACCCCTTTGTAACCCCTAACCCTGCAAAATAAAGCCAGGGGCAATTGTCGCCGGAGCATATGATGTAGGAACACCGAATAGTAATGCGGTTGAAACCAAAAATAATTCAGAGGGCATGAATAGAACAAAAGTTACCCAGGAGTTCTTTTTCTCCCCTTACAGGTCGTCGCGATTGTGTGGGTAGTCAGTTGGCCAAGATGGAATCCTTTCTCTTGTTCACCAATCTCTTCCAGCAATTCGAATTCAAGCTCCCTCCTAATCAACCAGCTCCCAGTCTGCGTGGTGCTACTGGGATCACCATGAATCCGGAACCCTACAAAATCTGCGCCATCGAGCGCTGATTTTATCTCCCTTTCTTTAACAAGCATAACAGCCTGGTCACACCTCACCGATGATGTTAACTGTACCCATGTTTTTCAATTAAAGGTACAACCGACCTTGTTATTTGCACTTTGGTATGTATTCTTATTGGTATAGGTACTGTGTGGTGTACCTTATCAGAAGATAAACAAATGAATTAGGAAGAAAATTAAATGAATGACTGATGGATAAACTAGGCCTATTTGATTAAACAGTTAGATATCTGATACTGACCTTTCATCTGTTTATATTAGTATTACAGTTTTGTTCATAATCCTCTTCATATTTACCATTACATTTTTCTTTATTCTATTACCATGGTTAGTACACAATGTTTATTGAACTTTCATCCATTTATATTAGTATTATAGTTTTCTTTATAATCCTCTTCATATTTACCATTACATTGTTTAAAAATTCTATTACCAATGTTTTCCAATGTTTTTAAGGTACCAGACTCGATTATCCTTCATGCTATTTTCTGTTTCCTTTTATCCTAAACTCTGTTGTATCTAATGTTTTTTTAAAATTGTTATTGGATAAATAAATTTCAAGTTCAAGTTCATTAAGTTCGAGTTTGAAAATGAAAAATCTGGTTTTTCGTTTTCGATGAGGTCTTACAAGCCCTTCAGCAGTTGCTCTTGAAAGGGCTCTTGATGGGGCCCATGCCAAGTAAATGCATGTTGACCTTTGTTGATTTATGTTCCCCTAATCATCATTTATGTGTCCAAAAATATCTAAAGATATGTCATGTATTTTATCATAATTGTTAAGTATTTTTTTCCCCTCAGATTACTGGGATCCGCCACAAGAAAGCTGCAAAACCAACATTCCCCTTGTGACTTGTCAATCGATCATCATCCAGAAAATATTAACATTTCAGTAGATATTGCTAGGTCGGATAGTCACTGTCAAGTGCTTTCTTATAATAGCGCGATGCAATACACCTGCAAAAGAAAGGTAAGTGAAGGGATATTGCTATCTTGAGAAAACACTTGACAGTGACCATCCGACATAGCAATATCTATTGACACATCAATATTTTCTAGATGTTGATTGACAAGTGATGTCATAAGGGGAGTGTTGGTTTTGCAGCTTTTTATGTGGGCGGATGCCGGTAATCTGAAGAAAAAATATTGAACGATTATGATAAAATAGCTGACATATATTTAGATATTTTTGGGCCACATAAATGATGATCAGGGTATCATAAATCAACAACAGTTAACATGTACTTGCTTGGCATGGGCCCTTTAATCAAAATAGAGCATACGATTCAGATTCAGATTCAAAATACATTTATTTGTCTTCTCATAATCATAATCAAATACAAATACATGGTGGAAGAAGGCGAGGGTCCCGGGAAGCACATGGCTTGTGGTGTGGTCGCCTTTACAGTACATACAGCCCTGGAAAAAATGGGGAGCTAGAGGTGCTGCGCCTAACAAGCGACTCTCTTAGCTCTCATGTTTTTTCTTCAGATTTCATGATTTCCACTATTTACTTTGCATTGCAAGTGTATCAGAAGCTTTATTGTACTACCAGGAATCTACTGGACAATTTGGGGATTTTTTCATGCAGTCATATTGGATATTTCTATGGAATTATTTGTAACACTTGGCTAACTGTTTTGGGGCCATAAGTTGACCAGGTACATGTACATGCTCATAATAGCTGTAGTACATGGACATCAAGGCTATTCATGTTCGCTGGACCTGCGACTGTGGGTATTCTTTTACACCTCGGCTTTTTTGTGCCTGCTTTACAACTGAATGGTTTCTTGCTCTAATTCATTGTTGATTCTTCAATGGGATCAGCATTGTTCTTTTACTCTGCTCTACTAATGTATTGTACTTGAATTTCAACATCAATGGGGGTTTTAATCTACCTCTCCCTGCTTTTGTGTGCTTTTACCCTGAGTGAAAGTACATGCCCACACAAACTGCAAAGTGGTAGAACTGGTTGCAAACTTTATCATGTGAAATATTTTTCTTCTCCTGTACTACTCGAACTCATTTTCAACTTTTCAGTTTGATATCTTGGTTTTTGGTGATATCAGCCCCAATCCAGGACCTGAAAACCCTACCAACTATGCTGTTGCCTCATCTTCTTCCTACGGCAGAGATGAACTTCTACGTCTTCGTCCGGATGTTTCTAGCTACGCTAACTCTTCTCATTGTATCTCTCCTTCTATCCTCCTGCATATTGAACGTCTTGGAATTTGCAGGAAACAATGTAGAAGACAACTTGCTCACAGAGGCAGGAAAGGGGGTTGTCGGAGAAGAAAAACCTCTTCCTCAGGTGTGGCATTTAAAGGCACCACCTCGACCTTGCGGTCCATGCCGTCCTTGCCGTCCAATATCCCTGATTATCAGCGTCTTCGTTTTGCCTCGTGGAATGCTCACTCTATTAACTCTAGAAATAAGTCTACTGCTTTGTGTGACTTTGTTATTAGCCATCAATTAGATATCCTTGTCTTGACTGAAACGTGGTTAACTGGTGATCATCGTGACTCCCGTACTCTAGCTGATATAAAGAACACACTGCCTAACTATTCCTTCCATCATTCACCACGCTGTCACTCCAGAGCTGGTGGTGTTGGTATTCTGCTTCGTGATGGAGTCAGGGTGAAAGTCAGCGATGGTCAAACTTATAAATCTTTTGAGCATATGGATATGAACATTTGTTCCATGGCCACCTCATTTCGACTAGTGGTCATTTATCGCCCACCTCCTAATAAGAAGAATAAACTTACGAGCGCAATGTTTCTTGACGACTTTGGGAGCTTTATTGAGTCGCTTTTGTCTCAGCCTTGTAAATTCCTTCTAGCTGGTGATTTTAATGTGCACTGGGACTCTACAGAAAGTTCTGAAGCAGTCCTCTTTCGTGATATGGTGACTGCTCCAGGTTTCAAGCAACATGTTACTGCACCTACCCACAGGGCCGGACATACATTAGATCTTTTAATAACTGACTGCAATGACACTTTTGTTTCTTCGGTTACAGTTCTTGAGGAACTTCCATCTGACCATGCGGTTGTGAAGTGCCTCATTGATATTGCCCATCCTCCTCCAATGAAGAAAACGATGTGTTATCGCAAGTTACGTTCTGTGGATATGTCGTCTTTCAAAGCTGACATTACTAGTTCTTCTCTTGCATCCTGTCCTGCTAATGACCTCGATTCTCTTGTTTCTCAGTACAACAGTGTTCTTCGAGGTGTTCTTGATCATCATTTTTGTTCGACCTCACTCCCCGTGGTTTTCGGATTCTCTTCGTAAAGAAAAACAGAAAAAGCGGCAACTTGAACGGAAGTGGCGAAAGTCTGGTCTTACTGTTGACAAAGATGTCTATGTTCAACAATGTAATGTGGAAAGTTGGGTTTTTTCCTTAAAATGGGGGGTTGGGTTTTGGCTTTAATGTAGAAAGCGGAGTATTCTTTGTATTCTTATGACAGTCCCTGGGACTATTGGCCCTGGGCACCTCTGGTGATTAAGTAAGGAATGTAGACAATTTTATGATGCAGGTGTGACTATATAACTTGGGATGGGCTGTTAAACATTTTGAATAGCCCAAAGCGTGGGTTTTTACGTCTTTTGAGTAGAGAACCTCAGTACTTTAATGTCCTTACGTGTAGTGATGTAATCCTGCCTGTTAGCAGGGAAATAAGGGGGTGGTCATTCTGTTTCCTTTCTTTTGATTGGCTGACATTAATTATTCATAGCGCAATAATTTTTGTGGTGGGGTGAGTAGGTTTGATTGTAATACACGAGGTAGAGTGTTGCCAATTTGCGATGATGAAATGAGGAGGCGATAATTTATTGGCGCGGCGTGAGTACGCCCTATTCGCCTTGTACTTTGCGTCGCCTTTTACTGGAGACTTCTCATTGCACCGCAAATTGGCAATCTAGAATTATGCCTCGCATCAATGATTAGGAGAGAGTTACATTAGGGCTTCGCCATGTTGGAAATCATTCTCAATAATTTTTCTTGACGGTTAAGGCGGATTCAAGGTGCCCTTCTGCAACAGATATTGTGTGCCTTTCTTTTCTTCAATGTATATTCAAAGTATATTCAAAGTATCATTACTTACGATGGAGCTGGGATATATTTGATGGACTTGGCGATTGAGTTTTTCAATAATGGGTATATACAACAGTAAATGTTATGTATTAAATATACAGTACCTTTCTATGTGCCTGCGTTCCGGAAATCGGAAACGCTTGTATCTCAAATTAATGGAAAATAGTGAATACACGATGTCTAAAGAGACGTTCCGATGATAAAACAATTAATTCCAAGTACACTAAAGGAAAAAAGAAACTTATAAAAGTTCAAGAGATCACCAAATTAAATTCTCTGCATGGAAATGTACCAAATTTGGATATAATGTTGATTCAATGCATGGCTTTAAATGACAGTCAATAACAAAAAGTTTTCTTCAATGCCACAAAAGAAATGTGCACTGAAACAAAGGACTCTCTAATCCCAAAGTCACAAAGACAAACTGCAGCCTTGTACACCATATGCATGTCAATGAATGAAACAAAAGAATTTCAAAAGGGATTTGCACCCCTCGAGCAAGAGGATATTGATGTTCTGCCATGGTGCGCCCGTTCACCAGACCTTTCCCCAATTGAACATCTCTGGGAAGAGCTTGGTCGACGTGTGTCAAGGCGTGACAATCAACCCATCAATAGGGAGACGCTCATTGCAGCACTGCAAGAGGAATGGAACAATGTTCCCCAGGCTACCATCGCGAATCTGATCGGAAGCATGCGAAGACGGTGTACAGCTTGCCAGCAAGCTAGAGGTGGACATACTGGCTATTAATCTGTTTGGATATGAACTTGCAAATCCCTTTTGAAATTCTTTTGTTTCATTCATTGACATGCATATGGTGTACAAGGCTGCAGTTTGTCTTTGTGACTTGGGGATTAGAGAGTCCTTTGCTTCAGTGCACATTTCTTTTGTGGCATTGAAGAAAACTTTTTGTTATTGACTGTCATTTAAAGCCATGCATTGAATCAACATTATATCCAAATTTGGTACATTTCCATGCAGAGAATTTAATTTGGTGATCTCTTGAACTTTTATAAGTTTCTTTTTTCCTTTAGTTCCAAGTATTTTTAATTTGTAAACAAATCTTTCGGCATATTTGTTTACAAATTAAAAATTCCTCCCCAGTCAAGCTTCTTTGTTTACTAATTCCAAGTATGTTGTACCCATGTGTAACCTGTCAGGTGCAGGTCTATGTCATAAATCTATAAACAAATTCAGGTGTATGTTATATAGAATATTTCGGCACGATTATAAAATATTGTACCCATGTGTAACCTGTGACAAATTCTATAATTTGAAGTCGATTGCCCATGCTTATTCAGTTACGAGTCGGCTGCTAATGTTTGATGATGTTACTTACTGAGATTTTTAGTTGAATTGACTGATATTTTGAATTTAATTACAGCAGTTGAGATTGGAGGGCTTGCAGTCGATGGTCCTTGGTACTGAGAGGTCCGAGGGACAGGTTTATCTTGGGTAAGCCTTGCTTACAGAAGTTACAGATGTAATGATTAAATTATAATTAATTAATGGACTACTTGGATATGCACCATCAACCCGAATATAATTGGTTTGATTAACTTAGATTATTTGATTAACTTAGGTTGTGATGATTTATAAGAGATTCTGGGCGTGTCCCCTGGGGTATGCTGTTAGAAGCACAGTGTAGGGTATAGTGAGGGGGCTATACATTTGCCTCGAGGGGTATGCCGCCGAGGCGGCGGAGGTTGTGGTTAGAGGGATCTTACAAGTATGGGATTTGTATGTCATCTGTTAGAGAATTATGACGATGTTCCCGTTTTGCCGGTCGTCCTTCTGTTCCGTATGGCGGAACGAATGAGTGGATAAGGATGCACTTGGTAAACTGACCACGGTGACTCTTATATGTAGATAGAACTTGTGTAATTTTTCCCGGTGATACACTTTATGCTGAATTTATTAGATTATTTTGTTACAAATATTCAAGTTCTATCAACTTAATTTTTATTATCCATTACTTGCAATTCACATTTATTGAATAATGGGTTTTTTTCTATTTTATTGTACGTTTGCCCTATTCATTGCATTGTGGGAACGCGGAACCATTTGTATGATAATTGTTCCCTAATTACCTTATCAAAGATATTTCATTAAGCTTGATTTTACTTGACCTTTGACAAAGTTCAAATCTCGAACTATGTATCATGAGTAGAGTTCAATTGTAGTTGATTAAATTGAACGAGTATTAGCGAGGAGTACGAGTCTAAAATTGATGGCTGAAGGAAAATTGATTTATTGTAAAGAGTTAGATTGAGAATAACCTGCAAATGTCTTGTGAAACCTCATGGGTGTAGAAATGGTTGCGGAACTATGAGCCGAGTAGAGCATAGGGTTCTAATCGATTGGTGTGGTGCCCACCATTCCTATACCGATGAGGTTTAATAAAAAATGATACTGTATCTGATTACGAGTTGATATTAATCAAATGTATTACAATTATATTTTGCAGGGTTTTTTGTCGTGACGACAAAATAAATATCAACAACTACAACCAATATGTGTCCGTCCCTTTTTGTGGCCTAACCCACTTCCGAACTTACTACAGTAACATATATCGTGACCTCCTGTCCAGGGCCAAATTAAACTTTCACATCAACGAGATTTCCCAGTGTGATGAACGCAGCCTGTTTCATGTCATTGATCAACTTTGCCATCGTAATCAGGCTCCAAAGCTGCCACAGCATGAGAATCCCAAGGATCTCGCGGACAGGTTTGCAGATTTTTTCGAGCAAAAGATCAGAATCTTGAGAGACAGAATTGATAATGTGACACAGCCGCCTCCACTCTCTATTCAGTTACATGAAGTTTGCCAATCTACCTTCACTGATTTTGACATTCTGACTCCTTCTGATGTCTTGAAAATAATTAAACAGGCTTCTAAGACATCCTGTGAACTTGATCCTTTGCCATCATCTGTTTTCACTTCATGCATCGATGAACTTCTTCCTGTGTTGACGAATATCATCAACCAATCCTTGGAGAAAGGCTATTTTCCTGATCTTCTTAAGGAAGCTTCTGTCCGACCCTTGTTAAAGAAACCACATTTAGATCCAGAAGTCTTGAATAACTACCGTCCTGTTTCTAGATTATCATTTGTATCTAAGCTTATTGAGAGAATAGTAGTCAATCAAACTCAAGAATATCTTGATGATAATAGTCTGCTTAATTCTACCCAATCTGCATATAGAGCTTTCCACAGCACCGAGACAGCTCTGGTTCGTGTCCAAAATGATATCTTGTGTGGTCTTGATAAGAAACAAGAAACAATATTGGTACTTTTAGACTTTTCTTCCGCATTTGAAACAATCGATCTGTTTTGTCTAAAGCAGAGATTATCCTCACGTTTCGGGATCGGTGGCACTGCTTTGCAGTGGTATGTATCTTATCTATCTGGTCGTTCCCAGTCTGTGTCTATTAATTCTGTAAATTCAGAAAAGCATAACCTTTGGTGCGTTGTCCCGCAAGGCTCTGTAGCTGGCCCATTGCTATTTATAATGTTTACATCTCCCCTTCAAGCTATCATATTGGCTCACAACATATCATGTATGATGTATGCAGATGACGTTCAGTTGTATCTAACTTTTTCGATGCTGATGATCGTTCTAATGCTGTGAAGAAAATGGAAGATTGCTTAAAGGATGTTAGAACGTGGGCACTTCAGAGCAAACTTTCTTTGAATGAGTCTAAAACTGAACTTTTACACTTTCATTCAAAGTATTGTTCTAGTGTCCCACAAATTAGTGTACAGATGGGGCAGTCTGTAATTAAACCATCCAATATGGCCCGTAACCTTGGTGTTATGGATTCATCCCTTACTATGTCTCAAAACGTTGATGCAATTTGTAAATCTGCTTTTGTAGCTATTAGAAAAATAAGCAAAATTCGTAGGTTTCTCGACCAGAATACAGCCCATCGTCTTATTCACGCTTTTGTCACAACTCGGCTAGATAGTTGCAATTCTCTTCTTTTTTGGTCTACCTGCAAAAATGATCTCAAAGCTCCAGCGTATCCAGAACACAGCAGCTCGTCTTGTTTCCTGCATTCCTCGTTCCTCTAGCATTACCCCTGTTCTTCAAAAACTCCACTGGCTTTCTATCACTTCTCGTATTACCTATAAAATTCTCCTTCTTGCTTTTAAGTCTTATCATGGTTTCGCTCCTTCCTATCTTTCTGCTCTCCTTCCTCGATATAAACCTGTCCGGACTTTGAGATCTGCTTCTCAATCTCTACTTTCTCGATCTCATACTTCCTACAAACAGTATGGTCAACGTTCTTTTTCCTATGCAGCTTCATTTCTTTGGTACAATCTCCCCTTTCAAATTCGCAATGCTAGTTCTGTTAATACTTTTAAACTTATGCTTAAAACCCATCTGTTTAAATCATAAATCTTAAATCTGATATCCCTATATGGCCTTTCCATCCTTTATGTTTGTGTAGTTATGCAAGGCCTACTACTACTACTATTAATTTGTTAATAAGTTCCATATTTTGGTTGCGCTTTGTAATTTTTTTACTATTATTGTGTACTGGAGGGTATTGATTGATGTAATTTGTTGTGCAAAGTATTTGGTTTCTTTCTAGTGAACTTTCATCATTCCTTTGTCTTTTCGACCGCTTAGAGGCAATTTTGCAATTTGCGGTATATAAATTGATTATTATTATTATTATTATTATTTTTTTTTTTTGAAGCCAAATAGCCATTTTTAGAATGGAAATCCCTCAATTGCAATTTTTCATGTTATCCAGCTATTATGCATTTTTATTGTTTTCTTTTTAGCCCTCGATGAAATATCTTCCGTTATGTAATTGTATTTGGAACAAATAGAATGCTATATTTGTGCATGTACATCCCCTGTAGGCGTAATGGCTACTAAAGAAAGTCCCAGACCCTGGGCCTAAAATATTGAATGTCGCACGAAAAATTGTCCTTTACCCATATTGTGAGTAGAGTCATATTGTATGGAATTTTAATGTAAATTTACCCACATTCCAGAAAATAAATATTCCTGAAATGAATTTGTGCAGGCTTTTGTGATCATAATGGATTCCAAACGATTCAATTGAATGTGGTCGGTTTTTCGGATGGGTGGGGGGGGGGGGGGGGGGGGGGGGGGCAAAGACAGCCTCACGTAACGATGTTCATTTCGCACTCAATAGGCCTGTTTACTAAGTGGATTTAAATTTATGCATGTTTCTCTCCAGAATCCTTAGCTACCTTATGCTATGCATAATGGCATCTCTATTGATGGAATCCATTTTGCATACATTGGATGTTGCTATGTCGGGCAAGCCTCTGGCAAGCTTTTTAGTCGTCCAGAGAAACTTTTGTTCAAAAATTATGCAGTTGCGAGCCACTTTAAAGTGTGGGTTTGGGGGGGTTGGGGGTTGGGGACAACAGCAAAAGGGGGCACCTACAGAGGATGGAAACAAGGCGGAAAATAGCACTTTGAGACATCAATACACAACCGAGGATCATTTTCGACACGCTATTGTTTCTATTTTAACATGGTTCTAGATAAGAACTATTTTGCAGTTGAGTGCAATGGTCTGATTACTCATTTGCGAGCGAGCGAAGCGATGATAGTGATAATAATGGTAAACTACGCTTTCATTAGCGTTTTAAGTTTGCACGCACCAGAGGTACGCGTACTCAGCTCAGCCGTGCGTTAGTACATTTTTTTGCACGGTCACGGGGGTGGTATTCTCCTATGTTCAACCCAGGTACCCATTCACACTGAAAGGCAAGTAGTTTATTGATGAAACATATTTGAACAATTGATTCATAGCAGACTTCTCTTTAAATATGGATAGGAGCTAGGTTTGATTTTTATTAGAATCAGGGGTTAAACTGGGGGAAGAACTTGAATATCATTGCGAAGTGAAATCAAAATGTAACTACAGAATGGAAAAATATGTATTGTAACACGGTGTATTCAGTAAGCAGTCAAGAAGCAATTATTGTAGAAAATGTTATCATTACATGTAGTAAGTCGAAGATAAATGTGTAAGTAAATACCCTCCAAAGTACAACAGATTGCATTTGTTTGTATTTCTCAAATTAATGGTTGGTCAATCAAATGTAGTGGAATGTTGAAAGAAGCTAGAGCGAGAGAGAGAGAGAGAGAGATAGAGAATGATACAGTGGGAAACAGTGGTAGGGTAGTTGTGATGAAGAACCGGGATCATTAGGTCCATGCTGTGGTCGATGCATCATTGGGTAGTTGTTTTCTGGGTGTATTTTGTAAATAGCTATATATATTTCACATTTATACACTCCTATTTTTTTTTTTTTTGGGGGGGGGGGGGGGGAAATCATGAACCAGTTATCTTTGTCATATCAATTGAGGGGCCTAAATTCAACAAGCTGTGCTTCAACCAAGGTCTCCTCGTCTTTCTTCACTTTATTTTGTATACTTTGAAATTGTGTATTAGAAGATAATCTTGTACTGTTATGATTACACTCTATGTTTTGTTGCATGTGTTTTCTGAAAGACAAAAAAATAAACTTGAAACTCGAAACTTGAAACTTTAAAATGAATGAGAGAGAGGCAGAGGGGAGAATGAGAGAGAGAGAGAGAGAAACAGAGAGAGTGGAAATATGAGAGAGTGAAAAACAGCCAGTGGGGAAAATGAGAGAGAGAGACTCACAGACCTTGGGAAAATGAGAGAGAGAGAGAGAGAGAGATACAGACAGTGGGAAAAATGAGAGCGAGA
This sequence comes from Heliocidaris erythrogramma, assembly GCA_025617745.1. NCBI lineage: Eukaryota > Metazoa > Echinodermata > Echinoidea > Camarodonta > Echinometridae > Heliocidaris > Heliocidaris erythrogramma. The sequence goes on along the minus strand of CM046870.1, from coordinate 37,918,043 downwards.
GAGAGAAAAAATAGACATGCAGGGGAATAAATAGAAATTATAAAGAATACAGGTGAGAGAGAGGGATTTAGTTTCCATTCAAATAAATAACAATATTGACAGGTTTATGTTAGAGCATATCCAGCCCGTGCCCCCCCCCCCCCCCCCCCCTCCCCCTTGGAAGAACAGTATGCATTGTGCCCCCCTTTTTTTTACAACGAAAACTTTTTTTTTTTTTTTTTTTTTTTTGGCTTGTCAGATAATTATGGAGGGAAACTGGACCCCCATATCCCCCACCCCACTCGACATCGAAGCCGCAAAAATGTCCGGTGTGATAGAAAATCAGGTGCTAATTGTACTTGTAGTTCTAGATTCAGGCGGGATTTGAATTAGCGCCGGCAATTTCTGACTGTTGAACAATTTTCAGATTAGATCTAACAATTTTGTAGCTTCATGATCTAACGTTACATGTACCATATGTGCACTGGACACTGACTGAAGGCTGCGTGTGTAGATATATGCATGAAGCTTGGTTTGTAGCTTCATGATCTATGTACACGCAGTGCAACGGTTTATTCATCAGTATAGCTTTACAAAATTATGTTAGGCAGCTTCAAATACACGGTGCACGGTGGAAGCGTACCGTAGTGAAATTTATGCCTATGTAATTTCGCTGACCCGAAAAATGTCGAAAGGACTGGGAACTTCGAAGCTTTACTCGGGGCCTGCCAAAGGAAGTTACGAATTGTAAAAAAACCTTTAAATAATTCGACCAAAATACCACAAACAACCCCCCTCATGACAATCTGGTAACAATTTAACCACGTTTAAAAAAACCCCAGCTCGATTGAGTGGAAAAATCACGGAGAAAAGCGCTTTCAAACAAACGGACGGACAGACACACAGATTAACCACATTATAGTAAGGATTATCATTATTAGCGTTATTATCTTAACTTTTATTTTATCATTATTATCATTTTTATTGTCATTATCATGACCATTATTATTATTATTATTATTATTATTATTATTATCATTAATATTATTATTATAATACAGTGTAATTATCATTGTCATTGATATCATCATCGTTTTTATAATTCGACAGTGTTTCAGTATCATGGTATAATGATAAACGCCGATCACTCATACAGTACATGCATGGCTTCCAAACACCCCGAGAGATAGATAGAAGGCGTGTGTTCGTGATGTTGCGTGTGTGTGAGAGAGAGACGGACAGACAGACATACAAACAGACAGAGAGACGGAGATAGCTATATAGAGGGGAGAGATAGAGAGAGAGAGAGAGAGAGAGAGAAAGAGAGAGAAATAGGCCAGATATCAAGGCTGATGGTAAAGTTATAATAATGCAAACATGGTAAGGGCAGGTAACGTATACGATCAGCCAAGTACATCGAGTTCATGGCTTACTACCCCTTTTTTCTTATTAATCTTATATCAAACGACAACATAATATACAAAATTATGGAATACATTTTTTTTAAAACCAACAAAAACGATAACAACAACCGATGCTTAAAGATTGCCTAATAGAAATATGAATTTCTGTATGAGAACTCTCCTCACTGGTATGCTGGTTGTTTTATACAAATACATAAAGATGCTGGATTAAGAATAGGATATCCCAGCAAACAAAAGGTCGGATTATTCTTTTTTCTTATTAATCTTATATCAAACGACAACATAATATACAAAATTATGGAATACATTTTTTTTTAAAACCAACAAAAACGATAACAACAACCGATGCTTAAAGATTGCCTAATAGAAATATGAATTTCTGTATGAGAACTCTCCTCACTGGTATGCTGGTTGTTTTATACAAATACATAAAGATGCTGGATTAAGAATAGGATATCCCAGCAAACAAAAGGTCGGATTATTCAAAATTATTGTTCTATGAGAAGAATATAAAAAAGGAAATGGTGTAAAGCATTCACGAATTGCCTCAACAGGAGTATCAATACCGAGTCAGTTATTGAACTGGGGAGAGTATCCCAGAAACGAAGAAATGTATGTAAGCAAAAGTATTTTAAACAGTTTGTCCTAGCAAACTCATGATTAGAAGGACAAATAAACCATTCTGTTGTACAGAAGAGGGAATTCAAGATAACTAATCGTTCATGATATGACAGAGATCCCACTTCATGCACCATGGTCCCGGTTACACGGGGAACAAGTATACTTCTTCGAAACGAGGAAATGTATTTAGGCAAAAGTATTTTAAACAGTTTGTCCTAGCAAACTCATGATTAGAAGGACAAATAAACCATTCTGTTGTACAGAAGAGGGAATTCAAGATAACTAATCGTTCATGATATGACAGAGATCCCACTTCATGCACCATGGTCCCGGTTGACTGGGAACAAGTATGTTTATACCTATCTTCCCACAGTGGACAATGTGAAATGATTTGGAGTCTATATCATCTCGAACTGGAAGTTCGAGAACTTTCAAGAACATGAAGAAGGCTAACAGAACGCAAGGATTCCTCCACAGATATTGTCATGCCCCCCCCCCCCCCACGAATTTTTAACAATATTTTTATAGTGTAGGCCCATTCATGTTGTGTAATAAATGATGTAGCGAATATCTACCGGTTCAGATTTGCAAAAGGGAATAACATTTATGTTCATAATTTTAGTTCATGTCATGTAATTACACTCTGAAAGAAACTGTTTTAAAGCATTTGGAAAGATTGATCATAACTATGTAAGAACTGGTGTATACCGGGAGCTGTTGGAGTCATCAAAATTATAAGAAAATTGACCTTATCCCGCTGAAAAGCACATACACTACACATGTGGCATGAATGTTCGGCCTGGCGAACACTTCGGCTATTTCTCATCATATTTCAGTTATGAGGGCATTTGAAGAGCAACCTTCAACCTTCTCTTTAATCATTTTTTCATTCGTTCTTGTAAAGCAAACTATGCAAATATCGACTTTGCAAACGCATGGAATATTTGCATAACTGAAGTGAATAAATTTTAGGTGAAGATAAAGGTTTAAGCGATCTATCAAATCAATATGAACTTCGATCGTGGCTTCACCATATTGATTTGTAAATTGGTCCAAGAAGAAGAATCTATTGTGACATCATATTACATGTTAAAGTTTCCCTGGTTGTCTTTCTATTTCCCATACGCGACTTCGAACGTCTCTTGTGGGAATGGTCGAACGTTTTTATCACTTAGTCTCTCAGCACAACCGTTGGATTACGAGAAAGCAGCCTCTAAGCTTTGGAAAAAAAAATATAGTCACATCATCGGGCGTCTCTGGCTGGATAGTAATGGAAATGGTTTAACGTTTTTTCAGCGTCATTTAGTATCTCCGCTCAACGGTGGCATTGCGAGAAACAGTCATCAAGGTTAGAGACATATTGAAAGTTGTTGAAAGCCCATCCCGTAATTGGCCTCAACATTTGGTCTTGTGTGATATCTTCAAAATAAAATGTTTGATCTGTCGGCTACATCTGTATTTCTAGGAGCGTTGATCTTTCTCCTCTGCTTCTGGTTTGTTAGGCGCCCCCAAAACCTCCCACCAGGACCATGGTCGCTACCAATCGTTGGGTACAGATTTGGACCAGGTCTAATCCACGAAGCCTACATGGACCTGGCAAGGAAGTACGGCCCTATTTTCAGTTTGAGGAGAGGCCCGTTTCTCTTTGTTGTACTGAATGATATGGAGAGTATCAAACAAGGTCTGGTGAAATCAGCAGAACTTTTCTCGGATCGGTTTGTACCGGGACATTTTAAGTGGAGTATACCAGACCCTGGAAAGTCGGGTAAGATTCAGAATGCAAAATTCATATTTATTTCTCTTTGAATTTTCAATTTTAAACAAAGCACCACGAAATAAGAAGCATTCACAGAAGTACAAGGGCTTTTAAAGCAACGTAATTTCATGGAAACTTTTGTGAGTGTGTTTTTGAAGACTGTCCTTATGAGAAACACCGTCTGGTAATCACGGAATGAGGCAATGGCGTGGTTGAAAAGTAAGTGGATGTCTTGGTAGGTACTGTATAACAAAAAGGTGTCTGATAGTAAAATATGTAACCTTCAACCTTTATCGTAATTTATTTTGACTTCCTTTTTTCTTTGGACAGCTACCATTGCTTGGAGTAATGGCAAACCTTGGGATAAATTACGAAAATTCTCTCTTCCTGCTCTGCGCTCTTTTGGATTTGGGAAACAGAGCCTCGTACCTCAGATCAACCTGGAGGCACGTTGCCTATCTGAGGAAATCAGAAATCTTCGAGGAGAACCAACAGATCTAGCATTCATGTTTATCAAGGCAACTGCCAACATCATATCTCAACTTCTCTTTGGTCTGCGATATGAATACAACGATGAAGAGTTCATAAAGGTTCTTCAGGCTTTGGAAGACACAATGGCTGTCATTCCTGAAACAGATCCAGTTAATATTTCCGAAGCACTTATACATACTCCAAGTCCAAGATACAAGCGTTACCGTGAAGCCACTTTCGATTGCAAGGATTTCATAATGAAGCATCTCAACAGCCATCAAGAAACATTTCAGAAAGACAACATTCGCGACTTCGCTGACGCGTTTTTAGCGGATGGCATCTCCAAGGATCTCAAGTTAGAGAATTTCTGGCGAGTTTTGCTTGACTTTTTTGGAGGTGGTACAGATACAACCGCGGTGGTTACTTCATGGGCGATTCTATACCTTGCTGTTCACCCAGATATCCAAAGAAAGGTGAGTAATGGAATTAATTCTATCTTCTTAAAGCATTCTAAAATTAAATATAAATACAAATGAAGCAAGTATGCAAATAGAAAGGGATACAAAAAAGGGATACCAATTACATACCTTACGTCAGAGTCAAAGAATCTATTATTGTGGATTATTATCATTATTATAATAAAAGAGTAACGATACTGGCATTATTTGGTGGACAAACGAATAAATCTCCTTCGCTGGTAGTTCGAGGCTTTTGTTAAGATAACGAAAACCCACGACCTCCAAAGTTGAAACCAAGCATCCGACAATATTACACAGAAAGAGGGCTATTTGTGTCAGACTCTAAGTGTATTTTTTTCATGGAATTTGTTCCTTGGTAACATAAAAGAATAAAATAATAAATTGAATGAATCTAATTATTAACAGCATTAAAAATACTATCGCTGAATGTCTTCTATGCAGTTGATTACCGTTATTTGATTTATGGAAAACTGGTTTCTGATTTTCTCCACCCTCAAAGGTACAAACTGAGCTGGATACGGTTGTCGGGCGTGGTCGTCAACCCACTACCCTTGATCGTCCAAACCTGCCCTACTGCAATGCTACTCTAACAGAGGTCATGCGAATCCGCCCCGTCCTACCAATCTCTGTGCCTCATAGGACATCTGATAACGTTTCTTTGGGAGGCTTTTCAATCCCAAAGGGAACCATCATTGTCCCAAACATCTGGGCTGTTCATCATGACCCAAGGAACTGGTGTGATCCGTACACATTTAACCCAGACCGATTCCTCAGTGCTGACGGGAAACAGTTCCACAAGAACGAGGCCTGGATACCGTTTAGTGTCGGTAAGACATTAATTAGGTGGTCTGTCGGTATCGACAGATCACCTATTAATTTTGTCAGAATTTTCTTCTTTATTAGGTGGTCTGTCATTTATGACAGACCTCCTTTTAATTTTGTCAAGATTTTCTTTATTTTTATTTTTAATATTTCTTCTTTTTATAGCAAATGTTTGTTCCCACCAAATCTCAAAATCGGCCAGGTCAATATCATCGAGTTTCATGTCATGTATGAGGTCAATCATGGACATGGTCATCTAAGCTTTTGGAGGTCATCAGGTCATCGTGACGGAATCAAGACGCCATTTTGTAAATTTACAAGATCGATTATATCTTCATAATCGATCATCAAAAATAAACTATATTCACATCACATAAACTTCAAATGACGAGTCATCAAGCAATGTCCTCACAGGTCATCTAGAGGTCAGGACGTGCGCGTACGCGCGCGTCAAAATTTAAAAATGCTCAAAATCACGTAGGATCAAGTCTGCACACGTTTCAGGTCATTTTGAGCATTTCAAAAATGTCCGTGCGTAAGTGTCCGCGCGCGCGTTTTACGCGCGTGCAAGTCGTAACTAACGTTAAAACACTGTTTTTTCGATTGATTTGCAATCTTGACACTTTTCTTCATCATTTCCATCAACTTGGAATCAATTTCAATCAATAATAAGGTCGTACGGGCGCGTCAAACTTCAAAATCCGTGCGCGCATCTATGGCGAAAATAACGTAAAAACGTGCAAAAACATGCCTCTACAAAATTAACTCTAGCTCTTTAAATAGTCCATAAATCCCCCAATTTTTTGTCATCATCAGGTAGGGTATGAATCATAGATATGATTTCATGTATCATTTGACCCTTATAAACATTATGACGTCATCAAAATGGCACCAGAAATCCAAATTTCCATTTTTCATGTTTTGACGTCATCACATTTATGCAAATTTGGCTCTAGATTCGTAATTATTGGTCTTTTTTCGCCCAGATTTTGATATGTCATAGCTGAGGCAATTTCCTACAAAATTAGTTGCCACCATTTTTCATTTTGATGACGTCATCACAGTGAAATTTTCAATTAAAGACGCCATGTCAGAATTTTCCCTATTTGCGTGTTATGTCTATGGAAGATGACTTTTTTTCGAATCATGAATCTACATGACATCGTTCTCTGAGCAGTATCTCAGTTATTTTTGGTCTATTTTCTTCCAGATTTTAATATGTTGTAGCTGAGACTATAAGCTTTTACAAATGTGGTCTCCAATTTTTGATCAGATGTCGGGATCATGCCCAATTTTTCAGTACAAAATGTGATTTGAGAATCCCGTTTTCGTTTACGTGTTATCTCTATGGGAAATATTCTGGTCTATCGGTAAAGCACATGACTACCATGGTCAAGGTACCTGGTTCGATCCCCGGGGCCGATTTTTTTTTTTTTTTTTTTGCTTCTTTTTGCCTGTCATTTTACCATCCTCTTCGACTAGTATAACATAAAAAATCACAAATCATGTAATAAACTGCCTTATTTTCCCGTATTATGTCTATTAGAAAGTAGTGTGCAGTAGTTTTGTGTACAACCCTATGGAAATTGTGATTTCCTGTCCTGTATTAGAGCTAAGGGGTTAATCTGCCAAGTATCCTGTATCATCATCATTATTATCATCACCGTCCTGATCATCATCGCTATTATATCATCGCCATCATATATCATTATAATCATCATAATCTCCATTATCATCATCACCATAATCATTTTACAATGACCGTTACACATTTTGCTACATTCCCGTCCTCAAGAAGGACCTCCATTCATGGCATTCTTGACATCCTATCTTCAGTTTAGTATTTCCCCATTATTATGATCATCCTGATTACAATCATGGTCATACAAATTGAAAGACAGACCACCTAATTCGTCCTCATGACGAATTAAATTCTAGTTATTTATTTATTTTTAAGACAAATTTTTGTTCCCACCAAATCTCAAAATCGGCCAGGTCAATATCATCGAGTTTCATGTCATGTATGAGGTCAATCATGGACATGGCCTACTAAGCTTTTGGAGGTCATCAGGTCATCGTGACGTCATCAAGACGCCATTTTGTAAATTTACAAGATCGATTATATCTTCATAATCGATCATCAAAAATCAACTAAATTCACATCACATAAACTTCAATTGACAGGTCATCAAGTCATGTCCTCATAGGTCATCTAGAGGTCAGGACGTGCGCGTACGCGCGCGTCAAAATTAAAAAATGCTCAAAATCACGTAAGATCAAGTCTGCATATGTTTCAGGTCATTTTGAGCATTTCAAAAATTTCCGTGCGTAAGCGTCCGCGCGCGCGTTTTACGCGCACGCAAGTCGTAAATAACGTTAAAACGCTGTTTTTTCGATTGATTTGCAATCCTGACACTTTTCTTCATCAATTCCATCAACTTGGAATCAATTTCAATCAATAATAAGGTTGTACGGGCGCGTCAAAATTCAAAATCCGTGTGCGCGTCTATGGTGACAATAACGTAAAAACGTGCAAAAACATGCCTCTACAAAATTAACTCTAGCTCTTTAAATAGTCCATAAACCCCACAATTTTTTTTCATCATCAGGTAGGGAATGAATCATAGATTTCATTTCATGTATCATTTGACCCTTATAAACATTATGACGTCATCAAAATGGCGCCAGAAGTCAAAATTTCCATTTTTCATGTTTTGACGTCATCACATTTACGCAAATTTGGCTCTAGATTCGTAATTATTGGTCGTTTTTCGCCAAGATTTTGATATGTCATAGCTGAGGCAATTTCCTACAAAATCAGTCCCCACCATTTTTCATTTTGATGACGTCATCACAGTGAAATTTTCAATTAAAGATGCCATGTCAGAATTTTCCCTATTTGCGTGTTATGTCTATGGAAGATGATTTTTTTTCGAATCATGAATCTACATGACATTGTTCTCTGAGCTGTATCTCAGTTGTTTTTGGTCTATTTTCTTCCAGATTTTAATATGTTGTAGCTGAGACTATAAGCTTTTGTAAGTGTGGTCTCCAACTTTTGATCAGATGTCGGGATCATGCCCAATTTTTCACTCCAAAATGTGATTTGAGAATCCCGTTTTTCGTTTACGTGTTATCTCTATGGGAAATGTTTTGGTATATTGGTCAAAGCACTTGCCTCTCATTCCGGTGACCCAGGTTCGATCCCCGGTGGGTCCATTAAATTTTTTTTTTTTTGCTTCTTTTTGCCTTTCATTTTACCATCTTCTTCGACTATTATAACATAAACAATCACAAACCAAGTAATAAACTGCCTTATTTTGCGTGTTATGTCTATTGGAAAGTAGTGTGCCATTTTTTAAAAATCAACTTATGGTGTATCTTCATAACAAAATGAGATCTCTCTTTTATATTTGGCATTGGTTAAAGGGAAATTAACCTCAGCGTATGAATTAGCTTATTTTGAATGGTGTAGTATATGCCTCTTATTTGATACATGCAATTTCATGTAAAAACACAGGATATAGATATAAATCACTATTTTCCAGCCAAGTTATCGTCTGCTAGCAATAATAAGGGGGCTGCCATTACTTTATGTGTACACGAACATATTTTTCATCCCAAGTAAAATTTCCTTCATCGTTAACTTGTAATTGATTTTTAGAGGACAAATATATATTAGATAAAGTCACATATTCTGAAATGTAAGTTTAGTTTTATATATTTTTTAAAAGGTCTTAATTTGTTCATAAAAAATATACTTCATAAAAAATATACGTCAAGGACGGAGAATTGACGTCAAGGACGGAGACAATCGTAACAATACCAAAACAAAGCGAGGAATCTGCTTTACAGGATGGCTATTAGAACTCATGGGTCGTCAATTATCTAGGCCCATGGCCAATAACAATCGTAATACAATCAGAACAAAGCGACGTATCTGTTGTAAAGGTAGGCTATTATCAATGCATATGGTACCTAATGATCCGTGTCATGCACAAAATGGCAGCCTCCATGGAAAGACGTAGCAGACAATAGGTGCATCTAGAATATCACGTGGGGTTAATTGTCCTTTAAGGTCACTGTCATTGTAGTCATGTTCATCATCATTATCCCCCTCATCATCATTATCACCATCATGATTATCATCAACATCATTATCATCATCACTGTCATCATATTCGTGATGATGTTGATGATAATGATGATTAACATCAACATCATTATCGTCATTAATGTCATGATGATATAATGATCATCATCATGATTATCATCAACATCATTATAATCATCACTGTGATGATATTCATGATGATGATGATGATTAACATAAAAATCATTATCATCATCACTGTCATGATGATATAATGATCATCATCATGATTATCATCAACATCATTATCATCACTGTTATGATGATATAATGATCATCATCATGATTATCATCAACGTCATTATCATCACCACTGTCATGATATTCATGATGATGGTGATGACATAATATCATCACCGTCATGATCATCACCTCCATGCGTGGCATTCTTGACTTCCTATCTTCAGTTTAGCATTTCCCCATTATTATGATCATCCTGATTACAATCATGATCATACAAATTGAAAGACAGACCACCTAATTCGTCCTCATGACGAATTAAATTCTAGTTCTGATTGTTGTTGTCATGGTCGTCGCAAAGAATGAAGAAAAAAAAATTGATAAAGAACAAAGATAATTGATTAATAGATTATGGCATCACTATACTGATGATATAACTTTCTTCATAAAATATCAGTTAAATGTGGAAAAATAAAAATATATATTTCAGAGAAAATTCAAAAGCAAAGACCTAACCACAGGTTCACATGCCTTTTGATTAACCTATTCATTAAGTCATGCCCGGTCGAATGATTTTATATCTAGTGGCGTATCCAGACCTATGAACAATGAAACAAATGAGCTCGATGCCAATTGGCATCCCCATCTTCTGTGGACCAAGCACAAGTCCTTAAAAAAAAAATCCTCATTAAAAATAATCAGAACCATCTTATCCGCTGAACTACCCCTCTGTAACCCCTAACCCTGCAAAATAAAGCCAGGGGCAATTGTCGCCGGAGCATATGATGTAGGAGCACCGAATAGTAATGCGGTTGAAACCAAAAATAATTCAGAGGGCATGAATAGAACAAAAGTTACCCAGGAGTTCTTTTTCTCCCCTTACAGGTCGTCGCGATTGTGTGGGTAGTCAGTTGGCCAAGATGGAATCCTTTCTCTTGTTCACCAATCTCTTCCAGCAATTCGAATTCAAGCTCCCTCCTAATCAACCAACTCCCAGTCTGCGTGGTGCTACTGGGATCACCATGAATCCGGAACCCTACAAAATTTGCGCCATCGAGCGCTGATTTTATCACCCTTTCTTTAGCAAGCATAAAAGCCTGGTCACACATCACCGATAATGTTAACTGTACCCATGTTTTCAATTAAAGGTACAACCTACCTTGTTATTTACACTTTGGTATGTATTCTTATTGGTATGGGTACTGTGTGGTGTACCTTATCAGAAGGTAAACAAATGAATTAGGAAGAAAATTAAATGAATGACTGATGGATAAACTAGGCCTATTTGATTAAACAGTTAGATATCTGATACTGACCTTTCATCTGTTTATATTAGTATTACAGTTTTGTTCATAATCCTCTTCATATTTACCATTACATTTTTCTTTATTCTATTACCATGGTTATTACACAGTGTTTATTGAACTTTCATCCATTTATATTAGTATCATAGTTTTCTTTATAATCCTCTTCATATTTACCATTACATTGTTTAAAAATTCTATTACCAATGTTTTCCAATGTTTTTAAGGTACCAGACTCGATTATCCTTCATGCTATTTTCTGGTTCCTTTTCTCCTAAACTCTGTTGTATCTAATGTTTTTTTGAATTGTTATTGGATAAATAAATTTCAAGTTCAAGTTCATTAAATTCGAGTTTAAGAATGAAAAATCTGGTTTTTCGTTATCGATGAGGTCTTACAAGCCCTTCAGCAGTTGCTCTTGAAAGGGCTCTTGATGGGGCCCATGCCAAGTAAATGCATGTTGACTTTTGTTGATTTATGTTCCCCTAATCATCATTTATGTGTCCAAAAATATCTAAAGATATGTCATGTATTTTATCATAATTGTTTAGTATTTTTTTTCAGATTACTGGGATCCGCCACAAGAAAGCTGAAAAACCGACATTCCTCTTGTGACTTGTTAATCGATCACCATCCAGAAAATATTAACATTTCAGTGGATATTTCTAGGTCGGATAGTCACTGTCAAGTGCTTTCTTACAATAGCACGATGCAATAGACCTGCAAAAGAAAGGTAAGTGAAGGGGTGTTTGTAAAATGCTGTCGTGAGAAAACACTTGACAGTGACTATCCGACATGGCAGTATCTATTGAAACATTAATATGAAGAGGTATCCAATTGTCAAGATGTGAATGTTGCGTACTCTACTTTTTGTACAATTTTCTCAAATATCTGTAATAAACATGCACCATGATAACTAAACGAATTGGGAAAAGAAAGATATCAAAAGGAAGCCATGGATTACGAAAGGGATAATTAAATCCAACGTCTTACGGACAAATGATGAAGATGTGAAAAAAATTAAGAAAGAAGTGTTTTGACTACGGTATTAAAGAATACAAAGAGAACATATTATAGCAATTTATTACATGTAAACCGGTGGAATACTAGTAAGACATGGAGTATCATGAATGAATTATTAGTCGGAAAGAAAAAAATGTCGCAAGTCGCTGAGATAGACAGGCTTATCAAAAAGGTCAATGGAAGAAATACACTCATTACATCTATGTATAATATTGTAAATGAATTCAGTAATTTCTTTGTCAATATGGGTCCGAACTTAGCGGATACCTTACCAAATAGAATTATGTCACATATACCTTACTTAGGGGTACAAGCTGATAATTCTTTATTTTGGAAGCCTGTTACTGAGGCTGAGGTTTTTAATCATCTCTTAAATCTAGATGTGAAAAAGGCTTGTGGTTATTTATGACAATATACCTGGACGATTGTTAAGAGATGGTGCTGCCTACATATAGCACGTGTCCTTACATATATTTTTAATCTATCCTTGGAGTGTGGGAGGATGCCAGATGAAATGAAAATAGCAAAAGTTTCACCTATTCACCAAAAAGGGACCAAAAGAGGAACCTGGAAATTACAGACCAATTTCGGTTTTACCAGTATTAAGTAAAGTCTTTGAAAAAATAACAAATGGTCGGCTGATACAATTTTTAGAATCAAACAATACCTTTTACCATCATCAATATGGATTTAGAAGAACACATAGTACAAAACTATCATTGATAAACTTGTCTAACACTATTTTGAAATCAATGGATGAGGGTAGAGCTACACTTGGGATTTTTATTGACTTCAAAAAAGCTTTTGATACTATAGATCATAAGGTCTTGATACATAAACTCTCTCATTATGGTATACGGGGTCCTCCACTGAAATGGTTTGAAGACTATCTAAAAGGCAGGTATCAATGTGTTCAATGTGGAGAAATAATCTCCAGCAAAATGAAAATCAGATGCGGTGTTCCACAGGGGTCAGTTTTAGGACCAACACTGTTTTTACTTTATATCAATGACTTACCGTCGGTTTCTAACTTTTTCAATTTCAGACTATTTGCAGACGAATCTAACTTGTTTCACACATTTCCAGCAAATCAGAAGGAGATTGATGCCAATGAAATAAATATCAATATAAAGAAAATACACGAATGGTGCATTGCAAATAAGCTTACTATCAACTCTCTGAAGACAAAATTTATGTTAATTAGCAGCAGGAGGGGAAAATTCACATTATCAGGTAGATTAGAAATAGGTGGAGAAGTAATTGAACAGGCTGATGAAGCAATTTTTGTAGGTATAACGATTGATAAACATTTGACTTGGCACAATCATATCTGAGCTATTAATTCATGTATACGGAAAAGAGTTGGAATTTTATTCCGCCTGCGACATGTTATACCCAAATATACAAGGCCGTACGCAGCGGGGGGGGGGGGGGGGGCAGTTGCCCTCCAGAAATTTCAAAATCATACTTTTTGTTAATCGGGTTTTAGACTTCAAGTTATGGGTTCCTTTGAAAACGATCATCTTGCCCCCCCCCCCCCCCCCCCCGCAGGAAAAAATTTCTGCGTACGGCCTTGCAAATATACATTGGTCTTATTATATAAGGCTTTTATAGAGCCACATCTAACCTATGGAATCGAGGTGTGGGGGAGTACATACAAGAGTAGCTTAAATTGTATACTTTGCAGTCAAAAAAATGGCAGTACGTGCCATCACATTTAGTCACTGGCGAGCTCATTCTCGCCCATTATTTCGACAATTAAAGATCCTCAATGTGTTTGATGTGCACTATTTATGTGTGGGAACCTTCATGTATGACCTGGGTAATAACAACTTACCCCACTATTTAATAGACTATTGTGATACAATACAGCACAATTATTTAACGAGACAAAAAAACAGGTCGACAGGTACATTTACCAAAATTAAGGACTACCCAAGGACAATTTTCTCTTTCTTTTTTAGGAAGTGATTTATGGAATAGAATACCAACTGCTATTAAATTGAAATCATCGAGAAGTAGTTTTAGGAAATCATTAAAAGAACATCTTTTAAGTAATGAAGTATAAGGTTTTACTCTCTATATACATGTACATGTAACACCATGCTATCTATGTATGTGGTTGTAATTGTTATGTTTGTAATGGAATTAATATCTTCTACTATGTAAATTTAGTAGAGGGGCCAGGCTCGACTAGCAATTGTCCTATTTTCTGGTCCCATTTACCAGCTATTATCATTTAAGTTTCAGTCCTGTAACAATATTTACTGTGTGACAAATCTTGTTCACATGATGTTATTGTTGGTGAATAAATCAAATCAAATCAATATTTTCTGGATGTTGATTGACAAGTGATGTCATAAGGGGAGTGAGTGTTGGTTTGCAGCTTTTTTTGTGGGCGGATGCCAGTAAATCTGAAGAAAAAATATTGAACGATTATGATAAAATAGCTGACGTATATTTAGATATTTTTTGGCCACATAAATAATGATCAAGGTATCATAAATAAACGGTGCCAGGTAAAAATGCCAAAGGAAAAAATGCCAGAGGTAAAAATGCCAGAGGAAAAAATACCAGAGGTAAAAATGCCAGAGGTAAAAATGCCAGAGGAAAAAATGCCAGAGGTAAAAATGTCAAAGGAAAAAAAATGCCAGCTGCATACTAGGAGAATATAGGTGAAAAATCAAGAGGTGAAATATAGAGGTCAAGAAGCAGACCCGACATCTGCTTGTATTTTACTTTTTAGACTTTTTGGTTTGACCGCGTTTTCTTGTCGAACTGTTGGACTCTGGACTCTAGATCGTAGACCCGGCATTTTTTACTCGACGTACGATTTCATCATCCCGAATGGAATTTGGAACGAGAAGGAAGTCTGCAACTGAATGTTAGGTTTAAAGAAGGGAAAGGAGGTATGCAAAAATGACATGTGGGACAGTCCTTTTGTGGGTAAATATGAACCTTCTCGGAATTATGAACCTTTGGATAAACGAACCTTCGGAATAATGCAACAAATGTTCGGAATTTTGAACCCCCAGGCATGGGAAATTAGTGTTTCGGAAATACGAGATGCCCCCGCATCATGATACTAACTGCAGGGGCGGATCCAGGATTGAGTAAAAAAGGGGGCACACAAATAAAGGTTTGTCAACTTTTGGAAAAGGTAAACCCATATTTTTTTTGTCTCGCCAGCTTCTGGTAATGTCGCTCGGGGGGGGGGGGGGGGGCGGCATCGATTTCCTTTTTTCGCGAGACCTTCAAAATGCGCTCAGTGGGGGGGGGGGGGGGGGGGGTTTATGGGGGTCCAGTTCCCCTCCATAATTTCCTGACAAGCCCCCCCCCCCCCTTCAAAAAAAAGGTCTTCATTCTAAAGGGGGGGGGGGGGGGGCGCGGGCCGGAAGTGCTACCCCCCTGGATCCGCCAATGCTAACTGTATAACTTAAGCCCGCCTCACACTGTGCGATTTTTCAAGCGATCACTTGCGATGCGATGCGATGCGATGCAAAGCGATATCGCAGGCCATCGCAGGCTACCACAGGATCTGCGATGCATGTCTCACACTGTGCGATTTTAGCATTTCGCGCATGCGTACTTTATTACTGATAACGCGATTTGTACTAGTATTAACTGACACACGTAAACAAAATTCCTAAAACTTGAAAGGTAATTATGTTTTTTAAATAAAAATGACATGAAACGCATGTGTAACGAATGTGTAGCCTATGTAGTAATTGAAATTAGTATAGAGATTTATATGAGGTAACCAACATTTAGGGGAGAGATACATTTTTATGCTACGTAAAGTTAGATGGATTGGAAAAGAAAAGATGAACTGCGGGTTATAGTTATTTAGTTAATCAAGTTATTTTTTTCCCCGACATCCATTTGACTTCTCTTGAACTCTGTTTATTTTGGATTCACCGATTTGTTGGTTTTTTCTTGGCAGAATGAAATATTGATAATATGAATCAGGGGCGGATCCAGGATTGAGTAAAAAGAGGGGGCACGCAAATGAAAGTTTGTCAAAAAGTAGACCCTATTTTTTTTGTTCTCGCCAGCTTCTCGAAAAGTTGCTCAGTGGAGGGGGAGGCGACAAATTTTCGCCAAACCTTCAAAATTCGCTCAGTAAGAAAAGGGCGGATCGTCTATGGTCAATAATAGAATATAATAGAATCAGTTCATTGTTTTAATTAAGCGGTGATCCGGCATTTGCTTCTGTGACAATTGCTCTGGGCGTTATTTCATCAGAAGTATGGGTTTAATAGGGTAATTGTTTCCGAGCATTCATCTTTTTTTAATTTTTCTTCTGTTTGATTGTCAGGTATTTTCTGTGTGTGCCCCGCCCCTTTAAAAGTTTGGATGTGCCCTGATCTTTGCCCCTCCCCCGTTCTCTATCTATATCATTCTTTCTTTGCTTCTCTTATCTTTTCTCAAATCTCCACATCACTTTCTCTCTCCTGTCCCCCGCTATTGCTCTCTTAATATTTCTCAATGACTATTAGAACTATAATTATTTCCACCCCCTCCCCCTCTCTCTGGAACTCTCTCACATCCCCTCTCAGTAAACAATATTCACATAGGACTGAGTGAAACACCGAGCTGTTCGTGACATAGGTATCATGCATCTTTATTGGAGACGTGCTGAATATCCCTTACAATAGAAAGATGAAAGCTGCATGTTAAAGAAAAGTTACTCTATTTTATGGGAAATACAAATGAAATGATTTTGATAAAAGAAAAGAAAAGACAGAAAGAAAGAGGGAAAGGGAGAGAGAGAGAGAGAGAATGTGCTTACAGTGAGTCAAGCATAGTTCCAGTAAACACACAAGGTCCATTTTCCTGAAATGAAGACACAACCCCACCTCTGTGTATGTACACATTTTAACAAACAAACCATGTGCATTACATTTAGGGTCTGAGATAGAAAAACCAAATGTATTGTCATTTCATTTGTTCTTATTAATATTCAAATATGGATTTTAATTTGTGAATCATGAAATTATGGATGCCAGTATTACTCAAACATACATGCAGGCAGATTCATGGGGTGAAGTGAAAACTGAAGAGGCCAACCCCCCTCCCCCCCCCCCCCCCCCCTTAGAGAAAAACAAAGACATAAAAGGGCTTTTAGAGGATTTTTTTTTTCCTGCAGCCCCCTTTTGGACTAAATAATGTTGTGAATCCTTATTTATATAAATACATGTATTCTGGTTACGAATGAAGAAAAAAAAATCGACAATTATTTATCAAGTCTATAAACATGTTTTTTTGAAGTACAGTTTATACATACATAATAGTTAACCTATTATTAAATATGAAATACAAATTTTGTATTTTGTCACAGTGATTCCAATAAACCCAAATTTAAATTTCATTTCACAAGATTGTTAATAATTGTTAATCATTATTATACTTGTCTGATAACTAAAGAATTACAATTCGCACTTTCTTTTTATAGCAGAGGCTAAACAAAATGCATTGCATAGAATGCCTTCCAGTCATTGTATAAAGGAAGTGCAAGCACACTAGAATATTTTTTTCTTCTTTCAGCAATACAAACAGAAAAGAAATTCAGTAATTATTAAAAACCTGTAACATGTAATGAAACCATAGTTTACCCCCCCCAACAAAAGAAAAATACATGTAATTGAAAGAGGCCAACCCCCTCCCCCCCCCCCCCCCCTTAGAGAAAAACAAAGACATAAAAGGGCTTTTAGAGGATTTTTTTTTTCCTGCAGCCCCCTTTTGGACTAAATAATGTTATAACCCTGGATGTAATTTACCTGGGAAGGGCTGGCAGCTGGATTCCAAAAATCATAATTACCGGGAATAAATAGGGAATTTTGTTTTGCTCGATACAAGACAGAAATCCAGCAAAGTCCAGCACAAGCTGAATTCATTCCTGGTTTTCAATCCTTATTATTCATGTATTTACATTTCATATTTATTCAGACATATGAGTGAGAAATAAGAGAACATACCTGTGATTTCATTGTCACTCAAATCTAAAATTCTGAGGGATGACAGTTCATAGGGATGACAGTTCATAGAAACTCTCTGGCAAGGTGGATATTGGGTGAGGCATTTAAAGCTTCTATAGGATGGTCATCTGGTAGATTTCATCTGATGTTTACAGCTTCATTAATAAAACATGAGAGGTACAATGATAAGTAATAAAGAGCTAATAATAAAAAGAAACAAAGGGTACATTAACTAAATCCATCAGTTTAGTAACACCCTTGATTACTCTACAATCAAACTCATTCTCTCTGGCTTAAATCAGGGAAATGTAACAAAAGGCCCTCTTACAACCGGTCGTGCGTGTTTGGAGGAAGTGCGCCTTCGGACTTCCTGCGTTTTGCTGTGAGGCGTAGCGTTGTCGCAGGGTAAAAAATAAATCGGAGGGGAAGTAAGTAGTAAGTACGTAATGAGTGGGTGTGTCTTGCTCTAGAAGTGAGGGCCGCAAGTGGTACGTACGCCTTTTTGGAAGTAGCAAGACGTAAGTATCACGTACGATCTCTACTTCTGTCGCACGTAATGCGTGCGACAGAAGTACGTCAATCGCAAGTGAAGCGTACGCTTTCACAAATCGTACTTATGAAGAACTTATGAAGTGCTTCATAAGTACTCGCTCAGTAAGAGAAACGTAAGAGAATCGTAAGTGTCGCGAAAGACAATCGTGCGTCAAAATGCAAGAACGCACGGATTTTCACAATAATATAGGGGTGCACTGTTCTTCTTCATTGACCGTTTGAGCATCCAATATGGCTCTACCAAGAAGGATGCGCCATCGTCTTTTACGGCTGCTGTTACAAGAGGAAGAGGAAGACCGTCAGGCAGTGGTGGCAGTAATGGCTAGGAATCGCCAGCAAGAGAGAGAAAGAAGAAGGAGGCGTTATTGGGTGAAGCCGTGGCTGGCAAGAAGACCTCTGTTTGGGCAGTATGAGACACTATTCCAGGAGCTCGACCAACAGTCTGCTGGAGACTACCTTGGGTTCATCCGTATGGACAGGAACCTGTTTGCAGAGGTGCTTCAACGTGTAGCTCCCCGCATCACCAAAGGTCCAAGGTAAGATTAATAATGTTGACCAAGAATGTGTATAGGATTTAAAATTATTGAACTCAGGACTTGAATATAACAAGTTTGCAGTACAAGAAAGTGCATATAAAATTTAACATCAGTGTAAGAAGTTTTAAATATTTGTACTTTTGATTTTACATTCATTTTTTCCATATATTTTTTGTGTAGGAGCAGAACCCCTCTGGAGCCTGGCCTGAAGCTGGTTGTGACACTTCGCTACCTTGCCACTGGGAACAGTTACAAGAGCCTGGAGTATTCGTTTCGGGTGTCCAACAGTACCATCTCTCAGTTCATTCCACAAGTGTGTACTGCAATTTATGAGGAGTACAGGGAGGAGCTGTTTGGGTTACCAAACGATGACGACGGATGGCGAGCTTTGGCTAGTGACTTCTCTTCCAAGTGGAACTTTCATCACTGCGTTGGGGCCATAGACGGGAAACACATCGAGATCAAGAAGCCTGCCAAGAGTGGATCTATTTACTATAACTATAAAGGGTACTTTTCGTTCATACTCTTGGCCATAGTGGATGCAGAATACAAGTTTCTGTGGTGTAACACGGGTGCGGCAGGATCAGCTTCAGACGCAGGAGTCTTCAATGGCTCACGGCTCCGTACAGCCCTGGAAGAGGAACGCATTGTATTCCCTGCTCCAGAACCTCTTCCTGGAGATGACCGCGACATGCCCTACTTCTTCGTTGGGGACGACGCGTTTGGCCTACGCAAGTGGATGATGAAGCCATACAGTGCCAAGCATCTCTCACACTCTGAAAGAATCTTCAATTACCGCATGTCTCGTGCCCGTAGAGTCGTGGAGAACGCATTTGGCATTCTTGCCAACCGCTGGAGATGTCTCTTGACATGCCTACAGCAGGAGCCACAGAATGGAATCAAGGTTGTCGAGGCCTGTTTCACTCTCCACAACTTGCTCCGAGTTAGGCGGCCAAGACTACAAGCCAATGAAGTGGACCGTGAAGATGATCAGGGCAACTTGGTACCTGGGGCGTGGAGGGCCAACGTGCAACTCACCGACCCCGATCCTGGAGCTGGTGGTAGGCCGAATTACGAGGGCAAGGTCCAGCGCAACTATTTAAAGGACTATTATAACAGTGACGTGGGTCGTGTACCATGGCAGGACCACATTGTGAACATGTGATGAACTGTGTTTGTAGTACATGATGAACAATGTGCTTTGATAGACTCTTTTTAACATATGAACTTTGTGTAATAACGTTGTTATGATAAATGAAGTTGTCAGGATAAAAGTAAATTACTTGTTATGATGGGAGAATAAATATCAGAATGATGTGAGAATAAAAATCATACATGATATTTATAAGTAATAATAGTAACTATGTTGTCATGTGGTCATTTCTCTACGCCTGATACCTGGTTATCACTTGATCTTGGCAGACCTTTATTCACCAAAGATAATAAATGTAAAAAGTGTAATTGACCCTTAAAGAACACTTATCTTCAAAGCGTTTAAATTGATGGTGGAAAAATTAAAAAAAAAGACACATGGGTAACAATTTCAACCATTTATTACAGTTTTAATTAAATCTTTTATACTGGAGAACTCTCTAATAACTCCATAATAAATGTCCAAAGAACACAGTCCATATGACAAAGTACTCTTGTCCCCCTTCTATGACACTGTAATAGTGCACAAAATAGTCAACACAAATAGTCAACACAAATAGTCCACACAATAGTCCACACACAATATGACACTACTCTTGTTCTTTTTCGTCGCTGGACTGTTTCTTACTGCTCCTTGAGCTTGCTGTAGGAGGGTCTGGAGTGAAGAGTGGTTCCGACTGTGAGTGCGATCCCTGAGATCCCTTCTGCATAAGACTGAAGCTTGCCGACAACATGGAGGGCAAACTGAGGTCTAGCATAGGGTCATCCTGGAAAAAAAACAAATGAAAAGTTTATTAAATAAGAATGAATATTAAAATGACAGTTTTAAATTAATTTATTCATAGCCATTTATTGTTTAATTATTTTACAATTAATAAATCATATATTTGTTTACATGGGTACATAATTTTTTATTATTAACAAAGTGTGAAAAAAAAATTAAAATGCAACATGTAATGTTTGTAAATATTCACATACTTACCTGTCTTACACTTGGCACGGGTGTGCTGTGGGACCTTGCAGGCCTCTCCATGTCTGGCTGCTGGGGTTGATAGCCTGTTGATTGCTGCTGTGTGGTCTGCTGCTGTGTAGGCTGCCACTGTTGTTGATGCCATTGCGTTTGCTGCTGCCACTGTGGTTGCTGCTGCCACTGTGGTTGCTGCTGCCACTGTTGTGTGGGGAGGGATGCTTGCTGTTGCCGGGGCTGTTGCCACTGCCAGGACTGTTGCTGCTGTTGGTGTGATATTGAGGGTTCTGGGGCGGGCTGCGGAGGGGCACCAAGCGCAGCAGAGGGGGTGGTGATGGTGGAGGCGGGTGTGGTGGTGGTGTACTTCCGGAGTATCTGGTGGGCATCCTCTGAAAACCTGTCCCATTTATCCTCGGGCACGCGGTGAAGTCTGGAGCCAAACCACTGAAGAAATGTTTCCCTCTCGGTCGACAGCCCCAGGTCTCGCTCTCGCTCCTTTATCTGAAATCACACAATGTACATTAATAAATATTATGGGGATTAATTATAAAAAATAATAATAATATTAATAATAATAATAATAATAATTAATTTTTTGCATACTTATTTGTATTATTATATTCCTCACACAATGATAATATTTCTCACACAATATCAAGTAAAAGTTACACACAGATTTTTTAAATAAAATTATTACCTTCTCTGCCACGGCTTCCGACTGCCTAGGCCTCTCCAGAAACTTAAGCAGTGCCTCGTCCATCTGTGCCTGTGTCTTTGCCCGCTTCCGCTTCTTCCCTTCGGACAGGCTGCTGCTGGCTGAGGGCACGTTGTCAGCCTCGTCCCCCCATCTCCACTGTCTGCCTCTGCCTCTGCCTCTCCCAAGGCTCCCGCTACCTCTGGTGGCTGTAAAATTACGCATACAAATGACATTTAACAATACACTAACAAATACACTTTATTATTAATTCCACAGTTGTGTATCATTTCTAATAATGTTTTATACTTATATGTTATAATTTAATGCACAGTATGTTACTCCAAACTGTTAATATTAAAGTGTGACTTCAATAATAAAGGCTATCATTGACCATTATTATTAATTACCTCTGTGTCATGACTGTATGACCTTGGGACAATGTATGAGCGGAGGAACTTAAAGCTGCTGAGCTGCCACCTCTTGCGCACTGTGAGAACTTCCTGCCCTGCACCTGACTTCTTGTTGTGGGGATTCATCATTTTCCCCACCTGGGTCCTCTGGTTTTTAAACCAGCCTTGAATATTGGATGCTGAAACATAGCATGAAAACACCACTGAATAAAGGTCTGACAATTACACAGTATAATAATTATGTTGTAAGTAATACTGCAACATGCCTGAAAGTATTTTTTTATTCTTAGTAGTCTTTTACAGATATATAATATTGTAGTAAAAAGGTTGGGGAATATTTACACAAATATTTTAGCTACAAATTTCACTCACCATGACAGTTCAGTTTGGCCGCCATTTCATCCAGAACCTTTCTCTTGTACTGGCTGTTGCTGTACTTCGGGTTCCCTTTGTTATAAAACTCATCATGCTGCTCATAGAATTCAACCAGCTTGGCCTCCTCCTCACTGCTAAACTCATGTCTGGACACACTTGTCTTCCCTATGGCACTTGTGGTGCTCTCTCCATCAGACTCTGAAACGCCGCCTTCTTCTTCTCCTCCTTCAGCCCTTTCAGCCCTTTCTTCCACTTCTCTGTCCTCTGCAGCAAGTCTTTCCCTTTCTTCTCTTTCTTCCCTTCTCCTCCTTTCTTCTGAGCCATCTTCCCTGCTCTTCTTCCCCTTCCTAGCTGATTTTCCCTTCGGAGGCATTGTGCACTGATAAAAACAACTGCATAAGATAAAAATCGACGCGGAACTGAAGCACGCTGTCAGAACGACCACCTTTTATATGGGCGCACGCTGCACTTGGGCATGTCTCAACACGTACTTCTGACGCACTGATATCTTGCTGGTCACGTGCGTCGTCTGGGTGTGACGTACTTCACAAGTACGATAGTAGCACTCTCCACGCACTTCGGAAGTACGTAGTACGCACGGAGGAAGTGCGCTCACCCCCTTTTCGTTAACACGTACTTCGGAAGCAAGTGCAAAGTAGGAGCCTCTTGCGTGGTAAGTACTCCTTCAGGGGAAAATACCCCAGAATTCCTGCATGTTTTGCCTGCGTTACACGCACGCCTATCGTACTTACTCAGTACTTCTGTCTTGCGTACTCCCGGCGTGCCCCATGCGTCCTGCTTGTCGCAGGCAGGACGCAGAGAAAAACTGGTCGACCAGTTTTCTTGCTGCGTGCTGTGCGTCGTGTCTGCGACCACCAAAAAACGTACTTTGCACCTGCGTGCATCGCACTACTTGGCCCATTTTTTGCACGCAGACCACACGTAATAGCACGCACGACCGGTTGTAAGAGGGCCTTAAGAGTTAATTACATTTCCCGGCTTAAATCAAACAGCAAACAAATTATCAGCATTATACTGTACTTGAATACACTTTACTGGATAGATGTTTGACAAAGAATAAAAACTGATTAAGAGATTTCTTTGCTTCGCTCAGCCTGAATGCAAATCATTCAAAATAATTTTGTGCAATTGCAATTAAAATGAAAATCTATTCATTTATAAAAATATGTTTTGACAGATTAAATCAAAATTAAGCATTTTATTTGAATGAAAAGTGTCGTCCCTATGATATCTGTTGTGTTCATGTCATTTCTCTGCAAATTATACGACTATCTTTTTGAACAAGTAAATTCAATAAAAATAAAGAAAAAAGACAAGGTAAAAGTTAAAAAAAGGAACCTGCATGACAAGTTATAATTTTCTTTAAAAGTCTGTTTTCAAAAACAATTCTTACCAGTAACTTTTCCAAGGCAATTTCTTTGACATTACAGTGCGTGCATTGTGGGAAAGATCGAGGGTTGATAGCACTGCGTTTCTCATGGATGGTATACTGCTTGCAGAACAGCTTCCAAGAGACAGCTTGAAAAATCCTATGAAAAGATAGTAAAATAAGTTTCAATTAGAAAATGAGCTATGCAAAAAAATAAGTGGGGGAACAAAACCCAGTAAAAAAAGTAGCCAGCTTACTTGTGATTTATGAGTGACATTTTAAAATACATTCTTAACTTATCAATATGAATATTCTGAAACAAATAGTACAACATAATCATGATCATATAAAGTAGATCTCACAATAACTTTCAAAGTATTAACATGTAGCTGTTGACTGCTGAATTCTCTTATTCCCTAAAGTTTGCTCAAAACTTGATACAGGACCCACCTGATTCAAGAAGGCAATGGGTTAACTGAAAAAGAGATTATGTTTGAATAATGGGAAGTAAAATACATTGCAGCTATAAAAGTATTTAAACACTTATTGTTATGCGAACAAGGTAAATGATACCCAAAACCTCACTTTCAGTCCTAACAAATTGAATAATGAAGAATTCTTTGATCCTTAATCATAAATTTGAGCAAAAACCTGAAATAAATTTGCCTGTCATCTCAACTCAGCTTAGTATTGGGTGAGCTGTGGATAATAGTACTTAGTAGAGTGCAAAAACTGAGAGGCACAATATATATCCGCCTATTAATTAATATAAATAAAATCCATTTATCCAGCATGGCAAAGAATCCTACAGTAGAAGAGAGGGGAAATTTTAAAAAATATTATAGATCTAATACATCTATATAGGCCTATTGAGAAAAAAAATATCGAGAAAAGCAGCTACCTAAAATTTGTATGCTGTTTACGACGCATGTATAAAGCACTGATGGACATGGCTGCCGAGCCCATATCTCAGGGAAGTTGAGGTACCGAAACGAGGCAAGCGTCGGTCCAGCGCCCTAAGGGCCAAATAATTTTAATAACCGTACATACCGTACTTCTTCGGCCAGCTGCAACTCTCTCTCTTCTAACTTAGAGTTAGACGAGGCAACTATGAACAACTTACATATTATTTATTCTTGTGCCCACAACGTAGACTAGACCTAGACTACTAGTAGGCCTAGTACAACTCATGTCATAGCCCGACCAGACGGCGCGACAGGGATGTGTAGGGTTACTCTTGTCACTGCTTCTGCCGCTGTTGAGTGTACTTTGTGGGTTAGAATTGAGATTAAAGGACTCCAAATTTTGGGGGAATAAGGACTCTGAATTTCGGGGGAATAAGGACGTTCAAATAGTAGTCCCTAAAAAAGTTAGACTTAGATATTAGAGTAGACTGTTCGAGGTCAGTAATATGCATGGGGTTTTTACATTTATTTATCTATAAGTAATTTATTTGTTTTACTTTAATTTGTTTTACTTTATTATTATAGTTTAGGTTAATTAGATTCCTTTTTCTTTAGATTTCAATTAGATTTAATTAGAGTTACAAAGTAGGCCTAAGTACTAAGTCTAAGTCAAAGCGTCCCACAATTACCTAGTTAATCTTCATGAACTTAGGCCTAGATAATTTATAATGTACAAATGTGTGCATCAGACTTCAACTTCTGGTATGATTTGGCAATGAGAATCCCAGACCAAATGAGGTTCGCCAAAACGATAAAGTTAAAGGCAAGAATTCCTTATGTCCCATCCAAAGTGACAGCCATACTCAAGTCAGATCTTCGAGTTCGACCCATTTCATTCCTGCACTGCGCAAAACGATGAAATCACACTCCAATTAAATCCTATGTACGGGACTACATATGCAAAAAATTTGTGCGATAAAAAATGCATAGTGCACAATTTCATCAAATTACTTACGGTTATATCCAATCTCGTAACATGTTTCCGTCTTCATTCTGTCTTTTGTCACGCGATTGTGATAGGCCGGCAGGCTGATGTTAAATAATGATGGCCTATCCGGCTATCCTGCCACATTTGAAGGAGAACCTCCTGCCCTTTATCCGTTGTTCCTCTGTCCACTAGATGGAAATCGCATCGCATCGCATCGCATCGCAACAAAATTTTTGAACATGTTCAAAACCCTGCGATGCGAGGCGATTGCTTGCGATATTGGGAAAATCGCAAGCTGTTGCGTCGCAAGACCTCTCACACTGCACGATATCGTGCGATTTCCTGCGATGCGAGGCGATATCGCAGGAAATCGCACAGTGTGAGGCGGGCTTTAAGGACACAATACCTGTACCTGCAGTAAAATAACTTGTTCCAAATGATCTTCACTAGTTTGCTTTTAGTTATCTGTACTTGTACCTGCACCTTTTCTCTTTATCAGTTCTCCCTTCTTCAGCAAATGTACAGGCCGTCACACACACACACACACACACACACACACATGGAGCATTACGGCCTCGTCAACATTAATACGGGGGAAGGGGGGGGGAGGGGGCTCATGCACGTTAAGGTATGAACAAGATGCAGATATATTCAAACTGAAATAAAAGTGAAAAAAAGAATGTAATATTGAAGTTTTTAACAAAAAGGTCGTCAACTGAAAGCGAGTGGCAAACAATACATTCATGCTATATCCGGGGGGGGGGGGGGGGGAGGGGGGTTGGGGGTACTAGCATTTTTTACCTCTGGCATTTTTACCTCTGGCATTTTTTCCTCTGGCATTTTTACCTCTGGTATTTTTACCGCTGGCATTTTTCCCTCTGTCATTTTTACACCGAACCAAATCAACAACAGTTAGCACGTTCCGTATTAGCACACCTACCCCCTGGACAACCACCCCCCCGGATAACCACCCCTAGGATAACCACCCTCTAGGACAACTACCCCCTAGGACAAGTACCCCAGACAACTAGCCCCTAGGACAACTACCCCCTAGGACAACTACCCCCAGGACAACTACCCCCCGGACAACTACCCCCGGACAACCACCCCCTAGGACAACTACCCCCAGGACAACTACCCCCAGACAACCACCCAGTAGGACAACCACCCTCTAGGACACTTACCCCCTAGGACAACCACCCTTTAGGACAACTACCCCCCGGACAACCACCCCCTGGACAACCACCCCAGGCAACTACCCCCTAGGACAACTACCCCTAGGACAACTACCTCCCGGACAGCTACCCCCGGACAACCACCCGCTAGGACAACCACCCTCTAGGGCAATTACCCCCAGACGCGAATTTTTTCCTGTCAGGATTTGCGCCACTGACAAGAGAGGGCAGTATTTGAGCGTCAAGAACACTTTGAGAGAGACTACAACTTTAAGACTTGTATTTTCTCTCAGTTTCACCTTACTTTATTTCAGCAAAAGAAAATTTTGGCAATGATACTTTCCTAAATTCTAACACCCCTTAGCCTGCCGAGGCTCGAACTCGTGATTCCTTCATGACGAGCACAACGTGAATCCGAATGCGCCACAGAAGGACCCTGACAGCAGAAAGTGTTAAAAATGACGTGATATTTACGTCGTGGTTTTCGTCTTTTTTACGTCCTGTAATTACGTCAATAAGACGACAACTTGCACCAACGCAAGACGTCAAGTGTACGTCATCTGTACACTGTAAAAACTGAAGTGCTGTATATAGCACTTTTTGAGGGCATGCATAGGGACTGCACTCAGAGTGCTATTGAATGCACACAGCGTGCTATTTCAACACTTTCACGGGAGCTGGACCGGCTCCTTAAACTGCTAAACATTCATAAAAAAATGATTTGGGCGAGCTTCGAACCAGGGTCCGCTGATCGAGAATTGCTGGCATTACCGCTAGACTAACTCACATTGTACGATTTAGAGTAGATCATATTGTTACATAGTGAATTTACGACACCACATAGTTCATGTTATCTACTTGACTCCCATGACTAAACTGGATTGCAAGAAGCATTCGTTAGTCCATCCGTAACGTCAGCGCCTCTCAATCAGCGGAACCTGGTTCGAGGCTCGCCACGGTCACATTTTTTTTTTTGCTGGTAAATTAGCACACTACAAGTGCTATAAACAGCATTTCAGGTGTAGTCACTATACATGCCCCTAAAAGTAGTTTTTACAGTGTACAAGACGTAGAGATGACGTCAAAATAAGACGTCCTCTTGACGTCTTGCGTTGGTGCAAGTTGTCGTCTTATTGACGTAATTACAGGACGTAAGGAAGACGAAAACCACGACGGAAATATCACGTCATTTTTAACACTCCTGCTATTAGGGTTGTCCTACGGGGTGGTTGTCCAGGGGGGGGGGGGGTAGTTGTCCAGGGGGTAGTTGTCCTAGGGGTAGTTGTCTGGGGGGGGGGGATAGTTATCCGGGGGTAGTTGTGCTAGAGTTTGGTTGTCCTAGGGGGTAGCTGTCTGGGGGGTAGTTATCCGGGGTTACTTGTCCTGGGGGGGGGGGGGGGGGGTAGTCGTCCTAGAGGGTGGTTGCCCTAGGGGGTAGTTATCCTAGGGGTTAGTTGTCCTAGAGGGTGGTTATCCTAGGGGTGGTTATCCGGGGGTGGTTGTCCAGGGGGTAGGAGTCCTAGAACCGTGTAGGAGACTTAACGACTTCGTGAAATTCCCAGATGAAAACAGCGTTGTTTGAATAAAGAATGGCTTCTACGACATGAGAGGCTTTCCAGGAGTAATAGTTTGCATCAACGGTACCCACATGTGGATAGTGGATCCTCATGAGCAAGAAGCAGATTATGTTAATAGAAAGGCTTCCATTCTATCAATGTTCAAGTTGTCTGTGATCATGTGGGGAAATTGATCAACATCGTTGCAAAATGGCCCGGGTCAGCGCATGACATAATGGAAAGTGGCATGTTTCATGGTTGTATCTTAGGGGACCGTGGTTACCCTTGCCGTAGCTGGTTGATGACCCCCCTCCTCCATCCGCGCTCTGATCAAGAACGTCGCTACAACTCTGTCCACAAAGACAGTCGAGTACTTGTGGAACAGACGATTGGTAGATGGAAACGTTGATTCCATATCCTCCATCTGCATAGTCGAATGATAGATCCAGAATCATCTTGTAGAGTCATCGCTGAAACGGCAATGTTGCATAAATATTGCCGTAGATAGGAATGAGGCCTTGGGGGAAGATATCGCACCCGGACAAGAGTAGCCACATCATGAAGACTATGTTGGTGGACTGAATGGACCAAGAACAAGAGCAATGCTGATTGCGAACAGGTTTTAATGATATACTGTCTTTGCCTTTTTAAAAAATAACTTTCCTGTTTAGTTCAACAAGAATTTGTACTTTACAGTGGTGAAGGTACATTATATGAACTTGCCTCTTGATTTATTCTTCATTTTCATCATTTGCACACGCTTTAATGAAATAAGAAGGCGTATTGGTATTTAATGATTTAATTTATTTAAAAATTAGTTTCCCTTAAGTAGCAAAATGAGATATAAATATTTTACCAAGAATTGATGAAATCTTTAAAGTAGAACCTGATTGAATGACAATGTGAGTTCAAAAGAAAGCTTGTAACTTCAGAAACTCAATTTTTTTTTCAGAATTTTGGGGGGCCTTAGGAGATTTATTTGAGCCAAAAAACACTTTTTTCAGATTTGCCTTCTAAAAACAAATCGCAATCGTCCGAATCTACCGCTTCTAAGATGACGTCACGGGTTGTAGGCTTTCACTACTTCCAGGTGTGTGTACACGTGTAGTAGATAGCGGAATCGCACGTTCTGATTTTTTTTGTTGTTGTAAAAATCTGTCAGTCGAAAAAAGTGAGCGAAAACGGAGAAGAAAGTGATTTGGAGTTGGATTGGAGTTGGAGTATTCTTCAGGCAGTGAAATTGATCGGGAGGAGTATGCAGGAGAATGCGATGAAATCGGGAAGGAAGATGGGGATGAGACGCAAGATCAGCCTCAAGCAACTGGCGTCCAATTTGGGATGTATGACTATGACTATGAGCCACTGCACTGGTTGAAGATTTAGAAGACGGGGGTGTCGGGGAAAGTTTAGATGACTTGCCGGCACAATTTGTTGCTAATCGTCTACAAAATACTGAATGGTAATTTCATTTCCCATTGTATATTTGTTGTCCTAGAACTTTTTATTTCACCATCATGAAACTAATCGAGTCCTCGGAACGGCCGAACGCCACGACGTCACGGCGTTCACCCCGCCGGCGCCGGTGGGGGTGAATACGACTGATTCGGAGAAGACGTCCGCTGGCGCTGGCGCCTTGTAGGGTATAGGGTCTACCGTTACTTAGTATAATGTTGTTGCCAAGCTAATCATAACCACACACCGCTAACTTGATGTGCTTAGAACTTGAAAACTTGAAACCGATTTTAAATTTTTCTTTTCTGTAATTATTTTTGCTATTATTTTAGGTGCCTTTGTGGTCATTGCCAGGTGATGCCACCATTTGAGCCAGGCGACTGCATTTGCTGTCGAGAGATAGAAGTGGTAGCCAGTGAACATGACTTGTGAAGCAGACCGACAGCGAGTTGCATGCATCACGACGGCAGATGCTTATGATGCTGCCATTTTAAATGAAGCGACTCTGTATATTGCCTGGCAGCAGTTTACAGAACGCATGGAGACAGCAAGCCAAATCCTTTGGAGCGAGAAATAATGAGTGAGTTCAGACTATAGATTTTTTTTCTTAAAAAGACCTTATCCTCATCCTGAATTAAATTATCCTGAATTAAAAAGATCTTCCTGAATTCAAGCACATGCATGTTGCTTTTGATGAGTAAGTCTTAGACCTGGAGATTTATACAGTGTTGAGGAATGAGAACATGTATGATATATGGTAAAATGTCTTCTAATTCTATTTTATTATTATTTTTTTTTTGTCTTATTCTTATCCAAAAAACCCAATTAAAGCCCACCACTGTACTAGTAAAGGTCTATTATGTTTTGGGGTTGTCCATTTCTCCTTCCGCTTTTCATCATGTTTTACAGTGCAACTTAAACTTGGCAACAAACATGCATGCTGATGTGACACTGATTTGATATGTGCGGGCCATTGGCTGGAACTTGAATAGTGTTGGTTCAGATCTGTTCTTTCAATGTGTTACAAATTAAAGACCACACCTCTTTTTTCCTTTATTTTTTCTTTTACCTGCAGGAAGCATAGATACACTGCCTACCGACAATTTGTTCGTTGGTGTTGGGGATGGCATAGGCGGACATACGCGTGCAGCCCCAGCATGTGTACAGTTTTCCATCAAATCCACGTATCCGGATGGGACCAGTACCTACAAAGGGACAAGACTCCGAAGACTTGATGTGACTTAATTTTTTTTCTTCTGATGAACTGGTTTCACATACTTAGAGATAGGTGTGGTGACTTTATGAACGTTTTTTTGTAGCTTATCTTTTTCTGAATGTGGTTCATGCCAAAACAGTTTAGGGCAATTGCCAAGCCGTTTTACCTTTAGTGATTACTTGCTTATTTATTGCCACTGTGGGAAAAGTGCAACAATACATTTATATAAATTATGTTGCCTGAATGTGTAAGTATCATAATTCTTGCACATATTTTGACACCCTAAACCTGAAATGCATTAAGGAAAAATACCACTGAATTAAATAATACCCAGGCCATGAGTGTGCCATACTTCATGAGCATTGCTCAAAAAATGAAGTAGCTCGATCTGCAAGATTTTCTCAAGTTTCGCAGAAATATGTTTGATGTGAACCCATATTATACTTTGTAAAACATTCCTTGCAAATCTGTTTGTAAATTCAGTGTTATTTTAAGGTCAGCAGAATGCCAATACATCTACATCGGGGGATGGCACAGAAAGAGGGAGAAGGCTGTAAAAGAAGAGATAAAGATGAGGAAAGAGAGAGGGAGAGAAGGATGAGGAAAGAGAGAGGGAGAGAAGGATGAGGACATAGAGAGGGAGAGAATGGGGAGGAAAGGAGAGAGGGAGAGGATGAGGAAAGAGAGGGAGAGGATGAGGAAATAGGGAGAGAACGATGAGGAAATAGGGAGAGAATGAGGAGGAGAGAGGGAGAGGATGAGGAAAGAGAGGGAAAGGATGAGGAAAGAGAGGAAGAGAAGGATGAGGAAAGAGAGGAATAGGATGAGGAAAGAAAGGGGGAGACAAGGATGAGAA
This sequence comes from Heliocidaris erythrogramma, assembly GCA_025617745.1. NCBI lineage: Eukaryota > Metazoa > Echinodermata > Echinoidea > Camarodonta > Echinometridae > Heliocidaris > Heliocidaris erythrogramma. The sequence goes on along the minus strand of CM046870.1, from coordinate 37,885,626 downwards.
AAGAGGGTGAGGATGAGGAAAGAGAGGAATAGGATTAGAAAAGAAAGAGGGAGACAGGGATGAGAAAACAGGGTGAGGATGAGGAAAAAGAGAGGGAGAGAAGGATGCGGAGGGATACTTTCTTTGCCAGACCACCATGAATGCTTACTGCTGAGGCCATCATTATTTTGTTATGTATACCAGCTGCATACAACCAATACTGTAAAATCATCAAGTGTTGTGTTTGTTCTTTTTTTTTTAATGTAAACCTAAATAAACTAAATGCTTCACTTCAGGGAAACGCAATGTCCAATGAACTTGAAAATTTGCATGTCGATAGATCTTCACGTGCTCTCTAAATTTGAAAGACTTAAAATTTAAATCTTAATTGAGACTTACAATAATCTAAGTCTTTAAGACTTATTTTACACGTTCTTTGATTAAAATTTTCTCTCGAGACCGTGAACAAAATCTCCTGTTTAAATCTTTTAAGGAGATTTAAGCTATAAACCAATCAGATTTACGATGATGCAACACGTGATCGAACATTCAAGCGAAGCGCGCGATCGACGACATCTTTCTTTTTGCGGTTGTGTGAATCTTGCACATAACTGCAACACAAAAGTGAGAGCCTGATGATTACTGTTTTTCAGATAAGTCGGATCGACATTGCCGTGTATACACTTTTCGTTCGGATCAACCATACACCTTAATAAGGCCGGTCTCTATTTCTGCATTTGACACTTGCAATTATTATGATATTATGTTTGAATGTCATTTTGTTATGGAGCTGCACTCAAATAAAAGTTTGCCGGAATAAATTGCACATTTTGAGTCTATGTTGTTGTTTTTCTCCAGTTCCACTTCCTCTGAAAATTTAAATCTCAAAAAGATTTATTTGTTAATAAACCTTAAAAAGATTTAAAGGTAAAACTGAAAAGATTTAAATTTTAAATCTAAAAGACATATGTTTTAAGTTTTTTGTGGTTTTAAAATTTTAAAAGTAGAACTTTAATGATTTTAAATATTGGCTTAATACATATTATTGCATAGATGGCATAAATTAAACAAGGTTATCCAAATTCAACGCTTGGAAACATTTGAAGTAATGATTATTATCAATTATAAAACGGTAAAATACAGCCCCCGATATAGCAGCTGAAGAGCTCCTCGAACGCTGCTGAGATATGTGACGACACACCATGGACCAGTCCTGTCTAAGCAGACGATGTCCCATAACATCTTACACATTTTTCAGAGCCTATTTTGTCATCTCCTCTTCACTTATTTCTCTTCCTTCACTAGCGTCAGTCTTAATGTTAGTCTGTTGCCTCACTCTTAACTTCGTGTATGGTATTATTGTGATGAAAAATGCAGCGTTAAAAAATAAAGGAATCAGTCGCTTGTAGACAAAATAAGACGCCATTGTATTTTCAGCTGCTTGCACCGGGGCATGTTCGGCGTTTCAAGAGGGAACGAATACCATCCTGCTATTATTCGGAGGGCTTTTCAATTTGAAAGTGGGGTTTTTATTTCATTGATCATTGACCCTTCTCCTGTGTATTTACAATCAAACGGTTTTAGCTATCAGAATCAGTTTTACTTTCCCTTTATAATGGTGTGAAATAAGGTCATGTTTAAATACACCAAACTCCTTATAATTTGATAAATAATTGCATTGCGATTACGTTCATTCATTATAGGACGTCGTCTGCAGGATCGATCCCAAGTGTGACGACATCAAAACATCGCTATATTTCTGGCGAATCCTCGGATATTCCAGATGCTGAGAAGAGCTTTTATTTGTGTTGTTTTTATAATCATCAGATACGCAGTTGACATAAAACTTATACGATTGCCATCTGTAAGCTTCCCAGTTTCTAGTGATACATTAATTGCCATATTTGTGATTTTCTTTGAATACCTACTTTAAGTCTTAAAAAAGACTTATTTTAAATCGCAAAGGTTTCGTCACAAATATCAGTCTCTGTTAGATTTAAAAGTAAGTCTTTAAGATTTAAATATAAGACTTTCAAATTTAGAGAGTGCTGAATCTGATGGTGTGATTAATTTTAATCAATTATGCAATTATGCAAATTTTTTGAATTATTAGCTTATTAAAATGCAAGCCATTGTATATTGACAGCATGTAACTGTACACAAATATATGGAGCGATTAGCAATTTTAATGACATGCGCATACTAATTAGCATATAACACCCCTAGGTATGTCTGATATGGACAAAATGTGGTATCAAAACGTGCGCAAGACTTCAGGGAAAAAAGACATGAAGCGAGAATCCGAAATTGCCAGAAATTGCGGTGCAATCACCAAAAATATGGAGGGGGGGGGGGGGGGCCTCCCAGCTCCCCCCCCCCCCCCCCCAGTGCAGTTAGGGTTAAAGATGAATTCTACAGACTGCTACATCACTGTGGAAACATACAACTATCCAAAACATTTCTTCCATTTCTATCAACACAACAACTAACCTGGTTTCAACCACTCATAGGTACACGCCATTGCCGACTGTGTAGTAACGCAGGCAATAGTGAGTACGGTACTAATATGTATCACTGTGCATTTTTGGCTATATTTAAGTGAAACCCATATCTTGGAGTTTACTTAAATATAACTAATTATGTTGAATAATAGATGATTAAAATTAACCAGGTTGTTTTGTGACCTTTGAAGAGGGTTTCCTGAAATTTTGGGTCCTTTTTGTCGATAACTGCTATCGAGACTGTCCCGTCAGCATCCAGTTTGTATTTTTCACGATTATGATGAAGGGGAGCCCTCAGCGCTCGTAGTAGTACCGGCGCGATCGGTTCGTCGATCTCCTACGAAGACCTGGAAGGGCCAAACTGACGACGTAAAAAAAATAAAAAATATTACGTACGTACGTAATAATTACTACGTACGTACGTAATATTTTTTATTTCTTTACGTCGTCAGTTTGGCCCATCCAGGTCTTCGTAGAATAGCTTGTGTGCGTAACATTCTGCGTACGTATCTACGGTGCGTAACCATGTAGAGCGGCCTCACTAGTGCGCAACATATTGAGAGCAGTCGTCATCCGTATGGAGGTGTGGGTAACAAGTACCAAAAAGAGGGCTGTAAATGTAAGTTTTTATAACTTTCTACATTTTGTATCTTAACGAACTGATAACTTAAAATCTAAAGAATGATACTTAAGTATCAGTTTGCCCACAAAAACCTCCATTTCAAACAAAATTACATCTGTATCCCCAATACCCAGTATACACACATGTATATGATCCTAATGGTCAATATGACCATTGCTTGCTGATGTGGTTTCAACCACACTCAATCATACTCTTCGTGACCATGTCCGGTGTGCACATCCTTGAAATGATTGATAGATTTGTATTTTGTCTGGATAACATCTGGGTTGCCATCTTTCGTCGATGCAGCACACCAATAAACATAAGAGCGTTGTCACAGCCCAGCCTCCCCGCAGTCCTTCATCTTGGCAACTGGCTTGATGTGTTTTTTTATTCCTACAATTTTTTTAAAAATACCAGACCTTTATTTGTAGACTACCACTATTCATATCATGAGCTTATTCAGTTCAATCATGTGTGATAAAACATTGACATTCACAAGAATGTTAATTATTTACCTTTGGCATTCGAAATTTGGCCTTCCAAAACAGCCAAGAAGTCAAATAAAATGACTATGCAATGAAGTAAACACTTACAAGATCTGCTGCAGAAACACTGACACCGGCATACATGTACACGTGACAATGCCACTGCCACTGCCTCGCCACTGGGCTGAAGCAGCACGAAGAAGATGATTGATTACGGACCGTACTGAAGTGTCTAAGATGCTACAAAACTTCGTCTACTGGCTATGTATTGACGTTATTTAGACAGCTGACAGTTCCTTAGAATCGAACATAAGAACACAGTCATGGGCGTTAATCGTTACGTAACTCTATTCATCATGGGGGGGGGGGGAACGACACAATACCCGTCCCCCCCCCATGATGAATAGAGTTACGTAACGATTAACGCCCATGAACACAGTCAACGTATAACTCTTGGTCCTTAAAATTATCGCGAAAGTGCAATGATCTTGATGCACATGTCGTGTAGAAATGAAGACTTCCGTATATAATATTATTGTGTATAGTTACTAGCCGGTTTCACGTACGGACTTGCTACAACCGATGACGTCACGGGCTTGGGAAAGGAAAAGACGACTGCCTTTTGCTATTTCTGGTCACTAGATGGCGCATAAAAAATTGTGTCTGTTTTCCCACTATAATTAAATTATTTGAGCATAAATATATATATATATATGTACATATATTTGAGTTCTTTAGGTCACAAGCTTTCCATTGATGTATAATAAGCCATTCTTCGAGGTTCTACTTTAAGATAATAAACCACCAGTATTCTTTATTTTAAAAGTTTGTTTCAAACATCCTGCATTAAGAAAGCAGTGGTTATGATATTCGATACTGGCTCATTTCAGTATCATGTTTGTGCAAGCTGATGGACGCAATAAACATCCTGCCTAATATCATTTTTTATGGATAATGATTTTTTACAATATGTAACATGCATAGCTTTTAACAAACGATCACACCTTTCCTTTGTTGATTTAAAGATTTTTTTTCTAAACTTGGCCAAACAGCTATAAGTTTTGTGTTATGTATTACTTGTGTTTAAATGAGACTGTATTATAAAATATACAGGTAATTCTTACTGGAATATCCATCAGGTAACAGTGACACTCTCAATTCCCCCATGTGTAACTTTTTCTTGAATAATGGTTTAACCTAAAATTGAGCCTTTTTTTATCGTTAGTTTTGGAAGAGCTGTTTCTTTAATTTTCTTCTAGTATTTACGCACAAGACAGTTTCTGTGATAGTATTGTATTGTATTGTATTTATTTTCCGTCAATCAAAACAACAAACGATAATACATTCATAATCACGAAAGCAAATTGATTACAAAAGAAGACGGAGGGATGGCCCTACTCAGCGTTGCTCCGGGAACAATTGCTTTATTTCGTAAGAAATATAGGGTTAGGTTTAGATTTATGATTAGGTTTTAGGTTAGGCTTAGTGTTAGTGGTATAGGTGTAATGCTAGGTTCAGGGTTAAAGTCATCAGTATATTTGATGTGATTAATGTATGATAATTATCGAACATGCAGTTAAAAGGTCAAATCGTTCAACTTGCAAATATGACAGTACATGTACATGGCATAGAGATACGTGGATGTTAAACACATGAAGAACATTAGATCTGAACAGGTTTGGTCGTATGAATCAAATTGAAAAAAAATACGTCATTCTGACGTGACGGTTCACATATATGTGAAAACCCATGTAGGGTAGAGATTGGCAGTGCAAGACTTAACCGTAATATGTTTCAAAACCATTAGCTTATCAGATTACCATGATTACTTAAGCATGAAATGTTGCCTTTCGTTTGTCATTTTTTTTTCTTACCAGCTGTTATTGAAGGCTGTGTAGTTTCGAACGTGGGTGTGCAGCTTTGTGGATAACAAAGACATGTTTTTACGGAATATCCTTCCTCTTTCGCCGCTGTTATTTTGTGACAAAGGCGAAAAAATATAATTGTTATTCGTGTATTTGATCAGTTCTAAAATTTTGCAATACAATGAACATGATGAATGTGGAAACAGTACAGTAGACGCAACCGTAATTCCAGTGTATCTTATCATGTCGACTTTTGTATTCACGCTCAAGTAACGCAAATACATGGGTTGGATTTCTTTACTCTACCATATCTACACTATAGTTCTACAAAACGCTGTTTTGCCAGATTTTTGTTAATACTTGGAATAATAAGATGAAAGTACGTTTGATACAATTCCTCCTCGCTTTTAGCATATTTACTGCTATCGTGAAGCAGTGCGGTAAGTTGGAATGATAATACTTCGCTATTATTATGTATGCTATTTGTAGCGCATCTGTAATAATTCACCATGCTAAAGAGTATACCGAGTGTCCCCCAAACACCGATACACTTTTAAAGTGACCCCCATATAATTTGTTTCATCGAATTTTGGAAAAAAAATTATATATGTGGATAGCCGAAAGTCTTTTCTATCATATGACACCAAAAAGTCCGAAAATGTTTTATGCTTGAGTGAGCCCACTTTTGTAAAGCAGGTATAGACCGCTTCGGTAATGTATGCAAATTTTATGCACACCTTTCAAAGGTTTTTCTTGACAACCTGAAAGCTTGTCGGACATAGCAACAAATAATGTATGCAAACTGGATTCCAAGCATTGAAGCTCATTTATAAAAAGCAAGTTCATGGAATAGTTCTTCACTAGGTGCTCAGAGAATATGCATTTGTATACATTATAGAAGCGGTCTATTGGCTATCCACTTAGGGTGAAGTGAAAAGTTATCCAGTTTAGAAATTGCTGATTGTCTGATGAGTTTATGATAAATCATGATGGAAATGGTTTGCGCAGAGAATGACATCGCATATGAATTAAAAGGTTTATGCATGAGTGATCATGAATTGTCTTTTTAATCACAATTTGATTATGAAAGTTGTTTTGACACTACCGTGTTATCTGGTGTTGATGTATGTGGTATAAATGTAGCGGTGCTCCTGGTATAGTTCGTGTTGAGGGGGTAGTTTTGTGTGTTGTTGTTTGTGGTTGCGTGTGTGTGTGGGCGTGTTAAGCTGTATGTCCGAGGACATTTTCGGACAGAGAACACACAAAAAAAAAAAATCATGAGAACAATGGTCCTCGGAAGCCGGACAATAGTCCTCGAACGTCGAACAATGAATTTGTGCCTTATTCCGTTGACTGTCCGAGGACGAAGGAACAATAGAGGAACAAGATTACAATACAAGACTGTGTGTGTGTGTGTGTGTGTGTGTGTGTGACGTGTCCCAATAGACTGCTTCGGTAATGTATGCACATTTTATGCATACCTTTCAAACAAACGTTGTGCTTGACAACCTGAAAGCTTGCCGGGTATAGCAACAAATAATGTATGCAAACTGGATTCCAAGCATTGAGGTTCATTTAAAAAAGCATGTTCATGGAATAGCCCCGGGGCGGGGGGTACTCAACCTTTTTTTTAGGATGTGGGTGTGCCTCTGCCAATCTCAAAAAAAGGGGGCAAAGGAGCTAAATGGTTAATTGAGGAAGCTCATTTTTGAGGGTCTAAGGAGCGAAAGGGCTCATGGGCAGAGCTAATTTTAGCTGCTCCCGATCTCACTACTCTGGTACACATGCGGTGCATCTGCTGAGCTGAGTCAGCGGTCGCAGCGCTGTTTTTAACTCTGTACATGCCATACTGAAATTCAAAATTCGAAACTCGATATCGCATTCAGATTGATCTCGCTGAGCCGCCGCTAGCACGAGGGGGCACTAGCTAGGCCGTCCAGCTCCCCCGCTGCGCTGGCCTGGGAGGCTAGGAACGACCGTTCCCGGACAATGGGCTGTGCACATTGTTTTGCCATATCTAGGGAGCGAGTCGGAAGCCAATCGAAGTGCGGTTAGTGAAAATCGCATATCATGGGAGCGACCCGAGAAGGTTGAAAATGGGGGACGTCACAGCGGCACATACATGTGTGACATTATATGTAAGTGCCCGTCATGAGGTGCTCAGAGAATATTATGCGCATAAATTTGTATACATTACAGAAGCGGTCTATTCCGGGAGGTGTTTTTTCATTGTCATAGGCACAGGCCCATCCGTAGGCATTTTGCTCCATTCCAAACCATTCATCCCATCTTTCCTTGCCCAACGCTCTACCATTTCCAAAACTCATTTGCCATAAAGAAAGTTTGCTTATTAATACCCATTTGTACCCAATGATGCCTGAAGCACAATCTGTGACATTGTACTTCCAAACAACAAAGATCTTAAAAACTTTTTTGCCAGCACTCTCTTTTCGTAGAATGGCATTTGAAGACTCTTATTCAAATCACGAATGAATAAGATAGCACCCCTTTGTCACGTTTTGTGACATAAAGATGTTTGATTGATTGATTGAATCGGTGTTTGATTTGATTAATGGACTGATTGATGGGATTGGATCAGAGTTTGATTCTGAATTATAAAATTTTTGTTCCTGAATAATGGTGACATAAACCATGCCATACCCATGCAGCACAAATCCCAACCCTAATAATTCATTATCAATTACTACAGATCAACAGCTGTAATGCTTTAAACAGTCACATTATGAAACATAAAACGTTTGATTACATAACATCATGTCATACACCGCACAAACCCATATCCATTATAATCTATCATAAACTCATCATACCATGAATATTTTTGGACTGTTTGGTGTTGTATGGAAGAGACCCTCAGCTATCCATACATATATAAATTCCCTAAACTCCACTAGAATGTTTTATTTGGGGGCCGTTGTATATCGTTGTTTGCTATAGTGTATCCTGTATAATATAGTGTATATAGTGTATCCTTGTTTTTTTTCTTTTTGAAACTCGCTACATGAATCTGCTGTTTAGGCGTACCTATAATCTACCATCTTTACTTGATGACGTTTCGTGTGTATTATGCAATAAGTGAAGACCAGGAAAATTCAATTATTGAGAATTAAGTAATAATAATAATGATAATAATATACCATATTTATATAGTGCATATCACAATAATTAGGTCCCTGTATGCGCTGTCGGGAAGAGGAAGAAGGAAAAGTGGATAGAGAAGCTTCTTTTATACTCCGACGGTTCGTAATTCCGAAGGTTCATAATTCCGAAAGTTAAAAAAGGTTCATCATTCCGAAAATGAAATAGGGTTCGTAATTTCGAAAATGAAATAGGGTTCATGTTTGCAAAGGTTCGTAATTCTAAAAAGTTACGTAGGGTTCTATTGTATTTTCGGAATTACGAACCTTCGGAATTATGAACCCTATGTCATTTTCGGAATTATAAATCCTTTTTCATTTTCGGAATTACGAACCCTATTTCATTTTCGGAATGACGAACCTTCGTAATAACGAGCCTGTGGAGTAAATGCATCATAATTATGTTCGGAATGGTGAACACCTTGCTATAGGAAATTTGCGTTTCGGAATTACAAACCTTCGGAATTTTGAACCTTAGGAAAAACGGGTAGCCCTTTTGACATATATGTATGTATATTTCCTGAAGAAGGTATTTTGTTGTATAGTCTTATTTCATTTTTTAAATAAAACTTCCTAAGTCATTTCACCATGATGCATGCATTTATATATACTTGGTATTGGTTTATGTTTGCATAAGTTCAAGTGAAACGGTATCTATCCTGTTTTCATTTTCGAAAGCTCCTAACGAAAATTCTATTTGTAAAATATTTATTTGTCGACATGCATTGTTTAAAAATTTCATAAAACACATACTTCTACTATAAATATTTTCTCTAAATCGCTATGTACATGGTGTATTTGATGTCTATAAACATGTAGGTATTGTCTCAAAAGTTTCTTTTTCAGGATAAAGCAGAAGGATTGCATCTATCGGTAACATTAGTATTTGATGATAATTGTGTAACTTTAGCATTTGCAGATTTGTAATGTAATGATATCATTTACCCCCCCCCCCCCCTTTATGTCATTAGGCTGCTTTAGATCTGCGACGCTAGTTCTGCGACGCGCCTATTAGGCAAAAAAGGTTGTTCTGCGCATGCGCGAGACAGTTCTTCCCAATCGATCTCGCGTCCTCTAATTTTTCACGACGGTTTTGGCCCATTTTAACGTCCGCTCAAATATTTCGACGCTAAACTGATTTTGCTATAAATATGACGTCACAATTGAGTGCACTTTTGTCACTTGATGAAATTGAGAAAAGCTGTAAGTTACAAAGTTGTGTTTTTATGTCGATTTAAGTTATTTCTTGTGATATGTGTGTTACCAATGACTGCAGAAAATTTTGAAGTATATTTTGATTATGCTGCATAATGTCAATAAAGGTATAATTTTTATTTATTCCAATTACTCCATTGGTCGGGGAAAATGAAACGGCGCTAGCGATGACAAGATGATGGTCCCATATATTGATTTTCATGTTGTAGGCCTACTTGATATCTAGACAGAAGTAGGGCCTAGGCCTAGCCTTGTAGAGAATAATTTATTAAAATTGACATTTGTCAAGCTTCCACGGAAGTCAGTGCAGTGGAGCCAGATTTAGCCTAAGTTGAACAACCGACGATACAGAGAGACGGAAGCTTTTGGTCAATACTTGATACAGAGCTGCTAATTCGTAGTTAACTTAGACCAAAAGCTGTCTTCAGACTCGGACAGTCTCAGTCTCTATGGGGAAGGTTGACAAATACGTTTTAAATATGAATAATTCCCCATAACTGACGGTTATTTCTGTCAAATTTATAGTCATAGTGTGATTTTATACAGTCTGTCCTATTTCTGTGCAATATCTTGATAAGGCTAAAAGTAAAGGCCCCTGCTTCCATCAATTGATCAGTCAGTGGCTAGGGAGTTTCAGCCCCACCCCAAATTGCTAAAACTACTGTTTGGACAACCATCTGCTCATATTATTTTGGGCTGTAATGTTATGTCTTGTAATTTATGAAAGGCTGCACATGGATATACATTACAATCCACCTTTATGTCACTAAAAGATGTATAATTGTTTGCTTGTAAAATTACAAAAGTTGATATTAGTATAGACCCCACCTTATGAGTTGTTGCCCATGAACCAAACATTATAATCTATTCTGACATTGCATTTGAAGAGAGCATTGTTTTTTATGATGTTGATAATTGAGTTATCTTAATAAAGGTCATTTCACACTGAGGAAAATTTCTTGTGATTTTTTCCATAATTTTGTGAAAGATATGGTGATAGAGATGCAGGCACAATAATTTTCTTTAGAAGGACTGTGCTTAAAGAATGAAGTGTAATGGTGGTTTGGTGTAAACACAGCCTTATGCAACCTTTAATTGCTTTAAAAAACCTATCATTATTCGTAGGACAAAATCTCATTTAATTGATCCTCTTAAAAAAATATCGGCTTAATATAGGCTAGTACATGAAGATTTGGAGTAGTGTGCACTTTTGACCCGCCAGAAAATTGTCCCAGAGAAAGTGGGACGCAAAAGCGGAGTTGAGCCTCCCGTACCCCCTTGTTTTGTCTGATTTGCACTATGGATTGAGGTTGCGCGTCTTCCCAAAATCTAAAGCCTCTTTTCAACACGAAGCGGTGAACATATGAAAAACTTGTGTGCATTTGCTCAGCGCGCGCACTTCGCACCGCGTCATATAACGCGGGAAAACTTGTCTCAGTTTGAGAAACTATCCATGAAATGACACGAGGGCTTTAAAAAGCAAATAAATATTTTTAATCATTTCGAACGGATAAATAATCTTCACACTTTATCCTATTATGTAGTGTTAACCCGTAAATTACTTGTGAGGAAACTACTGCACTTTTGGGTTAAAAAAGAGAGTTGAACACTCAACTCAGACCTTTCCCTATAGCAGTGAGAACATTTTTCCCTACTTTGACCTTACATTGCCTCATTAAATCGAGTGGGAAAGCCGAACAAGATGATTTGGACCCCCAGAAAGTGGCCAAATTCTACCATCATGTAGCCAGAGTGATGTGGCTGAGACCAGAGTTGATGGACCCATGCCTCTTCACAGAGTACCTCAAATATCTTCTAAAGGGAGAGAACGAGGAGGATCTGAAAGAAAAGCAGGAGAAGCTGAGAAACCATATCGAGGGACTGGATGCAGCTGTTCGAACCGTGTACAGAGCTATGGGGGAGGAGACTGGCCTACCGGAGTCCACTTACGTCTAGCATCAGAGTCAGAAAAACAGCTACTTTTCACCATCATCCAAGCGTCGAGCACTACGCCCTGTTCGGAAAGCGATCTTTTGAGACTATATTACATGTGTCAACACATCGTAACGTTGGATGAATTTCAACAAATTGAAAAGACTGTTCTTACCCCAGACGACGATTTTAATTCATTTACCTATGATCTTCTTTCAAACTGTATTGGAAGTAAGAATCATTTCAATATACGACACCGTGCCGCCGTGGGCGTGTGCTATTTCATGAACATTTACACGAATTCGAAGATGGATGCGGATAGTAAAAACGAATTACTGCTTGTCTTCATAAAAGAACTCTGTGAATACAGCGTGCCATGGGCTGGTAAGCCCACTGTACATCATGGTGTAATGTTTTTGCTACCTTTGTTAATCCGTACACTGTCTTATTTCATGTCAAATGGTATCAATCGGTGTTAATGTTTACCATGTGTCTATGAAAATGCATCATAAAGCTATCGATGCATATCCACTCCCAAGCCGAGTGAATAAAGTTTGTATCAAACCTTGAAATAAATCTCAAAATGTGTTTTTATTATTTATTCTTCAAAATGAGAAGTATTAGAGAGAAATATTCAGTGTTGATTGTGCATTTGAACGTGAAAAAAGGGAGAGACGATGGCGTCTTTAGAGGCTACATTACATAAAATTTATTACACTCCAAGGAGAGAGGGCAGCTTTGGGGGTGCAGTAAAATTATGGAGGACCGTGAAAGAGAATGGATTTGAGAAAGTGCCGTTAGAAAGAGTGAAAAGATGAAAAGCAGGACACTTATACATTACACGCTCCAGCGAGAAAAAAGTTCAAGAGAAATAGAGTGGTGGTGATCGAGAGGGATAGATGAAATTTGGGAGGCGGATCTCGTTGATGTTCAGAATTTGAAAAAGTACAACGATGGATATAGCTATTTGTTAACATGTATCGATGTTCTTCAAAGTTTGTGTGTGTCATCCCTCTGAGAACGAAGACGGGTAAAAGCATCAAAGAAGCGTTTCATCAAATCATGAGCAAGGGGCACAGGGTACCCATCATGTTGCATACTGACAAAGGAAGCGAATTTCTCAACGAAGAATTCCAAAAATACCTGAAAAACCAAAACATACACTTCTTTACCACGGAGAACGAAATGAAGGGATCGGTTATAGAAAGAATGAACAGAACTGTCAGGGACCGGCTTCGGCGCTATTTCACCTTTACCAATTCGTACAGGTACATCGATATTTTGCAAGACACCATCAAATGGTACAATGATTCGTTTCACACCAGTATTCAAATGAAACCCAGTGAAGTGACGATCGAAAATCAAATACAAGCCTTAATGACACTGTATGGCAAACCAGGACCGAAAAAGCGCCATCTACGAACTAAAAGGAAAACATTTAAATTTGAAATCGGAGATCAGGTACGCATCAGTAAGAGCAAGATGCGTTTTGAAAAGGGTTATAACCCTAACTGGTCCGAAGAAATATCTGGCGTGAGTGCGAGAATACCAAGACCAATTGCCGTGTACAGCGTAAAGGATTACAATGGAGATGAAATTCGGGGAACATTTTACGAACGTGAACTTCAGAGAGTATCAAAGTCCAAGAACGAGCTGTTTACCGTGGAAAAGGTGTTAAAGACGCGAAAGAAGAAAGGGAAAAAACAATATCTGGTACGTTGGAAAGGCTACGGTAAAGACTTTGACAGCTGGGTAGATCGAATCGAAGGCCGTTAAAAATAGTTCATCCTTCAAACACGGATCATTTTTGTTTGGGAAGCGAAAAGAAAAGGTTGGACAGGATGGGCTCACACTTTTACGTCACTTTGCCGAGCAATAGTTCGCTTCATTATTTCCCAGACAATAAGACCTGTCGATACACCACAAAATTGCACAGACCTTTAACCCTTAGCGAAGATTATGAGGTTGCTCTGACAGAAGTCCAATTTCAAAATACATGGTACAATGTGAGAGATGGGGAAAATTGGATCAAGTTCTACACTGTCGACGAAACATCTGATGCAGGAATGGACGGTAATTATGTTCCTAATTTGACGAACGTGATATATGTACCGGCTGGATACTATTTATCGGGTGATGAGCTGTGTGATAGCATCAGTTCAATCTTACCGGATAACCTTCGTGCTAAGACAGGGTTTTACTACAAAAAGAGATCACGCCGGTGTCTTGTTGAAATAAGAGAACGCACGGAGATCGTCATATCATGCTATCTCGCGCGATTATTAGGCTTCGATGGAGAATGTCGGGTCTCGGAATCAACCAACAGCCCGATGCCTATGGATGTACACATGCAGTTCCATACATTCTACCTGTATTCGGATATAGTGCAATCCCAATACGTCGGTGATGCGGCCGTCCCACTTCTCAGAACCTGGATTTCTTGTTGTCACGGGCAGCATTGCCAGCGAGCTCCAAGATTTCGGCAGTCAAGTACTCGAGGACAGCAGCCATGTAAACAGGGGCTCCACCGCCGACCCTCTGTGCATAATTTTTTTTTCCAATTTTTTTTTCAAGCTTTCCTTAGAAGTGACATATACTGCCATGACTGTATATTTTGTCTTCCTAACCCTTTTTCCTTAGGCATTTCCCCCTTGATTTAGACCAGTGTTTATCCACATATGTTTTTGTTTTACCCAGTCTTGTATTCAGGGTTAGTGACCCTTTTTTGCGCTAAAATTTTAAAGAAATTCTGTTTACCAATTACTTTGTCTTACTCTGCAGATCATTTGCATCTGCCTTTTGTTCCAATTTACTGTATTACATGGTCAAGTTGCACAGTGCATGTAGTGTGTGTTGCTAGGTTACTAGGTGTTGCTAACGTGATCGTAACGTTTGGCGGGCAGTGATGTTTGCCTGACATGGCAGCGCCTGGTGCCCACAGCTGCATTCTGACTATAGGGAATTTTATAGGCTTTGGGGTGGGTGTGATGGTTATATTTAGGCAAAATTCCATGTTGTTAAATACATTGTGACAATGATTCATTGAATATTCATTAATTTCCCATTTTCGAAGGTTTTCACAATCCCATGTACTTGTTTTTTTAAATTCTATTGGACGGATAGACCTGTGCTCTTTATAAATGCATATTCAATTACATGTGTATGTTATCAGTTGAAGTGAATGCCATTGCTGTTGGTTTCCATACACGTTTGAATTTCTTCAACTTGAATGATTACTTAATGATACATGTATTTTGTTTCACACCTGAATTTAACATTGCCAATATGTGAGGCACTGATGTTGGTGTCAGCTAAACAAAGCTTTTCTTGAATGTAATTAATGCATTTACCATGTGTACAATTTGCCTTGTTTTATTTCACAAGTTTAGTTTATTTGTTCTTTAATGCGAGACAACTGCATTGCATCCTATGTATTTTCTATTTTTCTGCAATGAAAAATAAGCCCCTGATTTTGTATTCCTTCCCCAAATATTTTCTTCTTGTGATTTTTTTTTTATTTTTGAGAAACCTTTACTTTCTTGTAGGATTATTCTTGCTTTCTTAGTGGAATGCATAATCTGACACGTTTCATGTCTTTTAGGGAATTTCTTACAGTAGCCCTATTATGGTCACTTTTCCCCAATTCCTGATTGAAACTTTTTTTTCTCTCTCTCTCTCTCTTTTTATTTGTCACAGTTAATATGTTGTGTTATGCTAGCACTCATTCCTTCCCTAGATTTCCCTACAAGTGGTGAAACAAGGGTCATGCATAAGATAAAAAGATTATGTAATTTCAATAACAACATTCAGTAGATAGGACATGATAGCCAGTTGTATACTGGCCTACTGCATCCACATAATTTCGATTTTCTACATTTTGCTAGTGGCCGTAATATAGGCATACATTATTTTTCACTTTAAGAAATCTTACTCTCTAATAAGAGTTATCCATTTATCTTGGCTAACATGGCAAAATTTGGTCTTCCTATATATACTGCAAGATCATGCATACTTCAAATTTTCTTTATTTTTTAAATATATTTTTCTTTAAATACAGGACAACTAACTACATTGTAACTTATCAACTCTGTATTTTTGGCTATTGAAAGAATAACCCCAAGATTTGGGATTTTAAATCTTTCTCCCCCTATTCTGCACTTTTTGACAAACTGAGTGTTCACACAGTCTTGGATCTCAATAATTGTATGCAGACACGACAGATGTCTATGACCTAATATGATAATTGTGCTTTGGAGTATAACAGTATTGATCATTTGATTCCTTGTGGGTTTTTTCCAATTTTTTTTCAAGCTTTCCTTAGAAGTGACATACTGTATACTGTGACTTTTTTTTTTTTGCGCCAAAATTTTAAAGAAATTCTGTTTACCAATTACTTTGTCATACTCTGCAGATCGTTTGCATCCGCCTTTTGTTCCAACTTACTGTATTACATGGTCAAGTTGCGTAGTGCATATATACTGTGTGTTGCTAGGTTACTAGGTGTTGCTAACGTGATCGTAACGTTTGGCGGGCAGTGATGTTTGCCTGACATGGCAGCGCCTGGTGCCCACAGCTGCATTCTGACTATATGGAATTTTAAAGGCTTTGGGGTGGGTGTGATGGTTATATTTAGGCAAACTTCCATGTTGTTGAATACATTGTGACAATGGTTCATTGAATATTCATTAATTTCCCATTTTCGAAGGTTTTCACAATCCCATATATTTTTTTTTTAATTCTATTGGACGGATAGACCTGTGCTCTTTATAAATGCATATTCAATTGTGTTATCCGTTGAAGTGAATGCCATTACTGTTGGTTTCCATACACGTTTGAATTTCTTCAACTTGAATGATTACTTAATGACACATGTATTTTGTTTCACACCTGAATTTAACATTGCCAATATGTAAGGCACTGATGTTGGTGTCAGCTAAATTCTTTTTTTTCCTTCATAAAATGACACGATTTTATGTATGTGATGAAGATATGATAACTCAAATCAAATAAACATCTATTTTCTTCAAATTGGTATCCCATTTCAAAAAGAATCAATTCCTTGATTAAATTTTGCTGAAATGAACATCAAATACAAATATTTGCTAACCAGTTTCTCCCATCCTGAATTATTATTATGACGCAATGTTTGCTTAACTTCATTTGCTTTGACTGAGTCATGTCTTCTCATTTATATCGTTGCATCAAGAAACATGCTAATAATGGTACTTTTCACGAAATGGAATGGTAGCCTCGTATATGGCATTTGATTACGATGTACATACACATTTCCCACGATGTACACACACACATTTCCTGTTGAAATGAATTTGAAGTGAAGTGGACCTTTTTCGTGCTTATACAAATTGTTCTTCTTTTTTCCATCAATACACCTTTATATTTTTTAAATCCGCCTTTTCTTCCAACTCATTGTATTGCATGGTCGAGATGCACATGGTATGCACTGTGTGTTGCTGGGTTAGGCAAATCCGGCGACAGCGGATGCCTGCGATTTGCATTCCCATTATGGGATTTGAAAAGCTTTGGGGTTATCCTTAGGTGACTGTACTGGTTTGTCACTGAGCAAAGTGGTATTCATTTGTATGCATCGCGAAGGAGGTCCACTGAATCTTCCTCAACTGAGTTGGTTATCTACCTCTTGATGTTTTATTTATACCGTTGATAAACCTGTGTTACATACATTACATATATTACATATGCTCATTCGATTTTCCTTTTCTTGTAGAAGTGAAATGCCACTGTAATGTTAATACACACTGTATTATCTTTGTTGTTTCTATAATCAATTATTGCAATGTTGGTAGGTTAATACATTCCTCATTATACTAAATTTAGTATTTATGTATGGTCAATGATTTAGCAATTTCGTTCTTTTTTCTCTTTATCTAAATTCCTCAAATGTGTACGTTATTCTTAGCTCCACTGCTGATTGTTTTCTGCCACATGACGTTCCAGCGTTTAGATTGCCTTAAGTATGTTATGCCAACAGAGATTCACTATGTTTTCTCTTCATTTTCATCCCCATCATATGTTTGTTTTCTCTACTCGTTTTTGTTGTTGGTCATCATTTTCCCTCCACTCCTATTTGATTTCCATCGATTTATTTTTCTTCTTACTGCATGTGATCGACACTTCCTTTCCTTACTCTTCTCGAATAAAGCGCCATTACCTCTTTTATACAGTATTTCTCCTTATCGCCAAATGTCAATGATGAGGGAGTATTTTTTTATCTCACGATGATGTTTAACTCTGACGATAGGCAATCGCTGCCATTTCATAGGCTTAGTGATGACGATTTCTTTGATTTACATAGACCTATTCAGTCTGATGATGTGTCTGATACTTCTGCTAATTCTTATGATAATCTTATCATAGATAACATTAACGCTTCAGCTGCAAATCTGGAGTTCGATTTTGATTTAGATGACCCTGTCAAACGTGGAACTACTAACTATATAACCATCAATCAATTTTCAAAGGTTTCAAAAGATTTTCAGAATGATACATTTTCCATCCTTCATTTAAATATCAGAAGTTTGAACAAGCATTTTGATGACCTTCTTTCACTCGTAGATAAACCTATGCCAAGCCCCTTTACGCTGATTGGCCTCACAGAAACTTGGCTTAATTACGATTCAAACCACCCATTCCTTATAAAAGATTATGACTTCATCAACAAAAATAGACAAAATCGAGTTGGTGGGGGAGTTGCTCTCTACATCCTCAAATCATTTAAATACACTATCTTGGATGAAATCTCAGTTTCTAATACAATTGTTGAATCCCTTTTTATTGAAATTGTGATTCCTGGTAATAAGAATATCATTGCCGGAGTTATTTATAGATCTCCCAACTCAAATGCTCAAGAATTCTTACAATATTTTTCCAATTTGTTAAGAGACGTCAATTTTGACAATAAAGACTTCTTCTTGATGGGAGATTTTAATATAGATTTATTGAACCATGAACATAACAATATTTCTCAAGACTTTCTTGAATTAATTTTATCTGCTTCTTGCTTGCCGCTCGTTTCTAAGCCAACGCGTGTTGCTAATGCATCTGCTACTTTAATTGATAATATTTTTTCGAACGTTATTCCACATCCTGATTCTTATATTATTTTATCTGACATAACTGATCATTATCCTATTGCAATGTTTTATCCACTAGGTCAATCTATTAACAGAAATAATTCTTCAATATATAGACGTAAAGTTAATGCCGAAAGCCTAGCACGTCTTGCTATTAATCTTGAAAACTTTGATTGGTCGTGTATATATACTAATGAAGACATTAACAGTTCATATGAAACTTTTTCCTTAATATTGACCGATCAATTGGATATTAATATGCCGAAACAAAAAATCAAAACCAACTATAAGAAAACACCTAAGCTCCCATGGATTTCTAAATCCATACTACGCTTAATTAATCGGAAGAATAATCTCTTTTATAAATATAAAATAAAAGGTACTGAAAAATCAAAGGAAAAGTATACATCCTACAGAAACACATTGACTCAAATCATTCGCCTTGAAAAAAGAAAATACTTCGTAAATCGTTTGGAAATGTTCAAACACGATATGCAAAATACCTGGAAAATTATTAAACAAGCGATGAATTTGACAGATAAAAGATCTGAAATAAACAAAATCATGTATAACCATGAAATTATCGAAGATTCCAAAGATATAGCGAATATCTTTAATACTTACTTTTCGTCAATCGGCAGCAATCTTTCTAAAAATATTCCCCCATCAAACATAAATTATAGTGATTTTTTAGGCCCTGTTAATCCAAATTCTATTTTTCTTTTTCCTACGAATAGGCAAGAAGTCATTAATATTGTATCCAACTTACAGAATAAAAAAAGTTCCGGTTTTGATGGAATTAATAACGTAATGTTGAAAGCCATTATTCCTGTTATTGTAGATCCTTTGGTCCATATTTTTAATTTATCATTGACGCATGGTAAATTTCCCAATTCCATGAAACTAGCAAAAATTATTCCCTTATTCAAAAAAGGTGACAAACTTGAAGTAGGTAATTATCGGCCAATCTCGTTACTATCTTCTTTTTCCAAAATTTTGGAAAAGATAGTGTTTACTCGAATGAGTTCTTTCCTTAAAAAAAATGATATCCTCTCTAATTTCCAGTTTGGTTTTAGGGAGAAACATAGTACTGTTCATGCTTTGATGTCTTTTGTTGAGAAAGTTGCCCATTCAATTGACTCGTCTTCTCACACAGTAGGTATATTCCTGGACTTCTCCAAGGCCTTTGATACGATAAATCATGATATTTTACTTTATAAACTTGCTCATATTGGTGTCCGTGGAAAGGCCTTGGAGTGGTTCAGGAGCTACCTTTCTAACAGAAAACAATTTGTTTCCTTAAACGAGCAAGCATCAGATTTTAAAGATATTTCTTGTGGCGTCCCTCAAGGAAGCCTGTTAGGCCCATTATTGTTTATACTTTATATAAATGATTTTCATAAATCATCCGATTCCTTGTCATTCATCTTATTTGCAGATGACACCAATTTATTTTTTTCTCACAGTGATCCAAATGTTCTTGTCGATGTAATCAATAGAGAGCTGCGTAACATATTAGAATGGATAAGGGCTAATAAATTATCATTGAATCTACTGAAGACGAATTATATATTGTTTAGTAACTCCTTAGCATCATTACCTACTGATATTGTTTTTGACAATATCCCTCTTGAGCAAGTCTCTCAAACCAAATTTTTAGGTGTTTTGATTGACAGTAAACTTTCCTGGAAAATCCACATCGAAAATATTTGTAAAATTATCTCTCGCAATATCGGTATCATTAACAGACTTAAATCACACCTTCCTCAAGCATCTTTACTTATGCTTTACTCATCTCTTATTTTACCATATTTAAACTATGGTCTTTTGGTTTGGGGAAACAGTCATCAAACACTGCTGGAAAGAGTTTTACTACTACAAAAGAAAGTCATTCGTATAATTTGTAATGCTCCTATACGTGCCCATACGGATTCTCTTTTCCTTGAACATAACATCCTAAAAATTAAAGATCTGTACTTATTTCATCTTGGTGAATTTATGTATAAATACAATTGTGGTACTCTACCATCTGCGTTTCACGATATGTTTCTAAAAAATCGTACAATTCACAAATATCCCACCAGACAGTCGGATGAATTTCATTTACCATTTTTGAGAACATTTTCTGCACAAAAAACATTTATTTTTGAAGGTCCTAAACTTTGGAATACTTTGCACCATGATTTGGAAAAATCCTCTTCACTCTCAATCTTTAAGAGAAATCTAAAGAAATTTTTATTGGCTCCTTACAAAACCTAACTCGCTTTGTCAGTTGTTAGTAGCATTTAGATTACCTCTATATATGCAGCATTTAAATGTGTATGTGTGTCTATGTATATATGCATCATTATTATTATTATTATTAAATGATTATTATTATTTATTATTATTATTATACAAAGAACTCGTCACCACTCGTCAACCAGGAACATCCTCATAACTATTTCCCTTTTCACACGAATCGATGTTGCGCGCTACCTTTGTTTTGATCAGTTACATCTATTCATCTTTCATTTGTCATTCCTCAGTCCCACATGCAATCAATTTCTCTCCTCTTTCTGTCTTTCCTTTTACTTTTCCCTTGTTACTTTCACACATTTTTGTATGATATCTTTATGCTTTCCCCTCTCTGTTGGCCATTATTCTCGTTTTTTTTTGTTATGTAAATTACTATTATTGAATACTTTCACCTGAGGGGTCCACAATTTACAAGCTTAGCTTCACAGTGGACCTCTCCATTTCCAACCAAACATTCATAAAATTATTTTTCATACTGCAATAGTTTGGTACATCTTATCTAATCTACAATACTGTTGATTTAATGATGTATGTGAATTGTATATTTCTTTTTCGTTGGAAATGAAAAAAAATAAAAACTGAAACTGAAACTGAAACCATCTATACACAACAGCGCAGGGCTGGCATTCCCGTTTTCCGAGGAGCCGTCATGCAACGGGGACATGGTCTTGGAAGCCTTGTGAAAGGATTATTCAGAACCGCAACGCCTTTACTGAAAAAAGGAGCAATGGCACTGGGCAAAGAAGCTCTAACCACGGGCGTAAACATTGTACAGGACACACTAAACGGTGGATCCTTCAAAACTGCAGCCAAAAGAAATATCAAAATAGGCGGGAAAACGCCTGGCCAACAAGGCTATAACTGGCGTCAGAAAGAGAGCCCAAACTGGGGGAGCCCGTGTATTTTTAGTTAAAAAGAAACAACGAGGGAGAAAACGTGTCATTCGAGCTGACAGATCACCTGCGAAAAGACGTCGTCTTGATATTTTTGATTAAACGGTTATAAAATCCTACAAAACCTCCACCATGTCACTGATTCACGAAAAGAGCGACATTTGCTGCAAGTCAGAATTGGATCTGTTTTCAGTACCCTACACACAGATGAGCATCGTCAAAGGACCGTGGGTAGAATACCACCCCGTCAGCAACATAACCGATTCAGGGCCCATCGAGTTCAACTTGTCGGGAACCTCGGAAGAATATATATGGACCTTTCGCAAACTATGCTTCATGTCCTCACAAAAATAGTCAATCCTGATAACACCAATCTAGCGGACGTTGCCCCAGTCGGGCCCGTCAACCTCTTTCTCCCCTCGCTATTCAGTCAGTTAGATGTTAAGCTAAATGAAACTTTAGTATCTCAACCATCCAACACCAATGCCTACAGAGCCTATATTGATGTGCTAACCCACTATGGAAGCGATACTATGGCCTCCCAGCTGACCCAGCAGTTATTCTACAAGGACAAGGCGGGGGCCCTGGATGAAGTGGACCCTTTGTCAGCCGCTGGGCAAGGGAACGATGGCTTGAAGAAGAGGTATGAATTCACGAGTCAAAGTAAAAGTGTATCACTATTGGGACCCCTACATGGAGACATCTTCTTTCAGGAAAGACTGATGCTGCCCGGAGTGGATGTGAAAATCAAGCTTAACCGCAACAAAGATTCATTCTGCTTGCTAACTTCTCACGCTACATCCAAGTACAAAGTCGTGATCGAAAAGGCTTCCCTCTACGTGAAAGTGAAAGTTACTCCATCGGTGATGCTCGCTCACGCTAAGGGTCTGGAGAGTTCTCCCGCCAAATACCCCATCAACAAAGTGGATGTGCGCTCCTTCCCTATCCCTTCCGGCAACATGTCGGTGAATAAAGACAACCTCTTGCTGGGGCAGATCCCTAACCGGATCATCATTGGCTTTGTGGATA
Source organism: Heliocidaris erythrogramma (assembly GCA_025617745.1). Taxonomy (NCBI): domain Eukaryota; kingdom Metazoa; phylum Echinodermata; class Echinoidea; order Camarodonta; family Echinometridae; genus Heliocidaris; species Heliocidaris erythrogramma. Next base: position 37,862,537 of record CM046870.1, on the reverse strand, counting down.
ACGACGCCTTCAACGGGAGCTACAGGAAAAACCCCTACAACTTCAAACATTATAAGTTAAACTATATCTCAATTACCGTCGGTGGAGAGCCCCTCCCCATGAGACCACTGCGTCCTTCCTTTGAAGAAGGGAAGAGTCAGAACTTCATCGAAGCTTACAATACTCTATTCATGGGCACAGGTCGTTTATTTTGAAACCGTGGCATAACTATAAATAGGGAGGAATATGCCCAGGGATACACACTCTGTGCTTTCGATCTCACGCCTGACTTAAGCGATGGATGCCATTTGAACCTGGTAAAGGAAGGGAATGTTCGACTCGAAGTAGGATTTGACGTGGCTCTACCAAACACTGTAAACTGTATCATATATTCCGAATCACAAGGCCTCATACAAATTGATAGAAGCAGAAACGTCATCAACCATTTCAAAGGGTGAAAAGAGACAGCCTGGAAGCGGGAAAAATAAAAAGCAGTTTACCACCGACTCATAAAAGATCATAATAAAAGGTTCACATTATGGATACTCTTCATATCGCCAACGTTCTCAACCAGCATCCAACTACAAAGCGTTACTTTAGGGGAGTGTTTGCTCTGGACAAATTACCAAGCGTTTCAGAAGGGGATAATTAGCACTGTTACGTCGTAAATTCGGATACCAGCGATAAACCTGGATCTCACTGGATGGCATTTTTCTTCAGTGACGGGCACGGTGAATTTTTTGACTCATACGGGAATTCCCCATCCTTCTACAGCCGTGACTTGACACGGTTTTTGGACCGTTTCTCCAACACGTGGAACTTTAATACTAAAAGACTACAAGGCACATTTTCTACAGTGTGTGGGCAGTATTGCATCTATTATCTGATTAAAGGAAGCGGGGGGAAGAAGTTAAAAGATATTGTGAAGATATTTGGGTATGATCTAGTTGGAAATGATAAAAAAGTCAATCAGTGGTTTAATCACAACTTTAATTCATCCCTTTCCACTCATGACTATACATTCACTCTCTGACAAATCGCCCGAAGTTTCGAAGAACAAGAAATTAATCCATAATAACTATGTTTATTAAACTTTTGTAGTTTTGGTATTTATTCCATACCCATTCTCTTTATATTCGACATTTATTTCATGTCCGCTCTCTTTACATGTTTGGCATTTATTTCATGCCCGCTCTCTTTCAAGTTTGACATTTATTTCATGTCCGCTCTCTTTATATATTTGGCATTTATTTCATGCCCGCTCTCTTTCAAGTTTGGCATTTATTTCATGCCCGCTCTCTTTCAAGTTTGACATTTATTTCATGTCCGCTCTCTTTATATGTCTGGCATTTATTTCATGTCCGCTCTTTTTCCTTCTCTGACTCTCTCTCTCTCTCTCCTCTCTCTCTCTCTCCCTCTCTCTCTTTCTCATTCGTCTTTTACTCATCTATTGCTTCTTTTTCTTTAATATGCATTATTAGGGTTCTTTTCACGAACAATTTAGAGAAATAAAACAATGGACGAAATATATCCTGTGAATTTGTTATTATTCAATCAATAAAGTTTACAATCATGTAATATTTCCTGTGCAATGCGTTTTATTTTGTTGTCTTCTGTATTAAAGTCCTTACATATCTTCCAAATAACATGCCGTGACTAATTGTAGAGAATTATTTTTTTCAGTGATGGTTCTGTTTACTCTTATTCATTTATTGTGACCGCTAAAAAATTTGATCTTTTATAATTGTCTTTAGTTTTGTCATCGGCATAGTCGCTTCTTTGAGGGTGGAAAACTTAAAACTTCATTAAAAATAAAAAAAAATAAAAAAAAATAAAAATAAAGAAAAAAAGATCATTCTATTTAATCGTATTTATAGAATTATAGATACCGTAAAAATATTGCAACATCTTAAAACAAATATCAAGGATATCTTAAAAACCATAACAAGCATTTGAATATTCATTTTGGTCAATCGTTATTTTACTCATTTGGCCATTTGGCCATTTCACGTTTGTGTTAAAATGACCTTTCCACGAAATATTTACACCGTTAACATAATAACTCACTATGAAGCTATTAAATAAAATAAACGTTAAACGATAAAGCAGCATTCACTAAAATCCTCAAAATCAAGAGATCCATTTTGGGCATATTTATCCGTTTGCTCATTTGCTCGTGTGACCATTATTTTGTTCGTTTGGCCATTTGCTCATTTGGCCGTTTGCTCATTTGGCCGTTTGGCCATTTGGCCGTTTGCCCTTTTGGCCGTTTGCTCATTTGGTCGTTTGGCCATTTTGCCTTTTGCTCATTTGGCCATTTAGACGGTTTGACGTCTCTTCTATGAATTAAAACTGGATTTTTTTTTCCTATGCAAATTCACTTATCATCAACCATGACACGCTAAAAAAACTCGTACAGTCTGAAACCGAGACTAAACGAACAATTTACGAATCCAAAATTGTGCATGACACTGAAACTAAGACTATCCATACTGAAGAGAGAAAAAAAGATTATCGTGTTGTTTTCACGAAAAGGGTTCGAGTGGGGGACGGTAGTAAAACTTTGCCTTATGGTCATGAAGACATTCCATAAAACAGAACTCAGCAGGGGCGGCGCCAGGGTATTTTGATAGGATGTGTAAGACGAGCTAAGATGACGTCATATTTTTTCTCCATTAAATAACATGGGTAATATAGAGATTATGTTTAGGACCTCTCTTTTTAGTACTCCTCTTTCTTGTTTCTTCCCTTTTCTTCCTCCTTTTCTTCTTTTTTCCACTTTTTTTTCACTACTTGAAAAATCATAGGGGGACGGTCGCCCCCTCTACCCCCTCCCCCTGTAGCGCCGCCCCTGGAACTCGGGATGTCTATTTATGCATTGTTCACATCAGTTTGATAGTACATTTTAGGCGTGACTTTGAAGCGAAAAGGTAGTGTTTTTTAGATTTTGCTAAGGATGGATATGAATACATTTTTCTGTCTACGTCGTCGTTTTATTCGAACCATACCTCAAAACACAAAAGCCATGAATTTAACTGTTGGTGTATTGCTGATGCTTATTTTTATATTACGTTTTTCCTTAGACGTATTGCTCGAGAACCATTTTACAAGCAATGCGACAATGCCCTATACGTATTTAAATGATACTGTTTCTGATGAAAGCTTCAGTAGCTCATTTTCCGTAGATTGAATGGTTACTCCTCTTATACTGTCCGTTTGAGATATTTGTATGCATTATTTTCCATTTGTTTGATATTAGTGTAAAGAGTGAACCCACATCTCTTAACTGTAAATAACGTTGCATTCACTTACTTTTTTTTCTGCCGTATTATTGCACAATAACGTTGCATTCATTTACATTTGTTTTGTTTTTTCTGTATTATTGCATTTTAACGTTATATTAATAAAATGGATGTACGATTGAGACATCCCTTTACAATGTGCGTGGTTGGCCCTACATTTTCGGGTAAAACCGTTTTTGTTAAAAAATTGTTGAAAAATATTCCAGCCATGCTTGATCATACACCTGAAAAAATAGTTTGGTTTTACGGTGAATGTCAAAATGAATACGTTGCTATGATGAATAGCATTCCCAATATCGAGTTTCACGAAAACTTACCCGAAGATTTTTATAAATTTACCAATACCACAAAACCTACTCTTTTTATTATCGATGACTTGATGGATGCTGCGGGTGATAATAAAAAGTTTGCCGCTTTGTTTACGAAGGGGTGTCACCATAGAAACGCAAGCGTGATTTACATCACCCAAAATTTATTTCATAAAGGAAAAGAGTCGAGGGCTATTTCCCTCAACACGCAGTATTATACATTGTTTAAGAATTGTAGAGATAAAATGCAAATTACATGTTTAGGTAAGCAAATGTATCCAGGGCATTGTAAATATTTTCAGGAAGCCTACATTGACGCTACCAAGGATAAATACGGGTACCTCTTCATCGATCTAAAGCCAGACACACCAGAGGCCTTTCGTCTGCGAACCAACATCTTTCCTGGTGAGACGCAGTTCGCCTACGTCCAGAAGGTATAAAACCCCCATCTACCATCTACACGCCGTTATTACTTAAAGATGTCCCGTCGCATCAAGACGCACGCAGTTCTTCTAAAGACCCTGGCTCATCACTGTACACCTAAGCAGCGGAAAGCGTTATTGAAAACCGCCGATAAAGGACTCATAGACGCTATATGTGAGTGCATCGTAAACGTACTCCATGGTAACATCAGACTTTCACCCTCTCACAAACGTTCACTCTCCAAGCATAAAAATCAGCTGAGAAAACTTTCCGATCGTCGTACCTCACTCCGGGAAAGGAAAAGGCTTCTTAACCAGCGCGGCGGGTTCCTTTTACCTATGCTGATGAGACTCGTTGTACCGGCCGTGGGGGCCATCGCGAACGCCTTTAGCGGTAAGAGATCATAAACAATTATGGAACATGCACGTAAAATGGTACTTGTTCCACCCACCATGCTACAATCCATGCAGTCTGCCCCATCCCTACCTCCGCAGCATCCAGCAGATGAATTGGACGAAAAGATGCGTTTAGTTTTAGAAAGGAGAGATTTGGACGTTCATGATAAGGCCATCATGTATTCCCAGTATTTACAGAACTTTTTAAAGATTGTCGACGCATCTAAGAAACCAATCCCAATTGAAGTTCGTGATATTCAGCCCTCAGACGTCGGGGATGACACAGCGCAGAAGACCATCACATTACCACCTGGGAAGGATGTCGAATCTCAGCCCGATCCTCTTGAACTCGAAATTATACAGCACATTCCCAAATTTTTTGCCAACCGTGCACATCAGCTCATACAAAAGCTTAAGATGAATCCCGGCATAGGGTGGACTACTTCAGGCCAGGTTGTTATCCAGGGACGGCCTATCCGTGGCAGCAACATTTGCGACTTAATGTACGACTTGTTCCGCGAACGCCGAGGATATGTGCCCAGCGGAAGTGAACAATTCATGAGAGTATTGGCTGAAATGAACATTCCCGAAACACTGATGAGCAACCCCAAAAGAAGGCAGGATCTTCAACGCTGGAAGCGTAGGGAAACAACGATGGAGGAGGAGGAGAGTCTGGTAGATCCACATGAAAAGGTACCCTCCAGGCAGCGTTCAAAAACAACTAAGGGAACGTGAAAAGGCCCCTGAAAGTCCCCTCAAATCTAAAAAATGGGTACATTTCTAAGTGTTATGAAAGTAATGGTTTCAGTCACCCGTGTCAAATATACATGATGTTATTTCATGTCATGTAGTACTTATTTAAAGTTGTATTGATGATTTAAGTTCTTTAAGCGTTTATGATTCTCTGTTATGACCTTCTCTTATATATATATATATATATATATATATGGTCATGAAGGCATTCCATAAAACAGAACTTTTTTTTTCCTTTTTACAATATTTACATAACACCTTTTTATATGTGACCCGCCGCCTCAAAACCTCCAATAAGTCGCACGGACCACAACGTAGCAAACAGCCCAAAGTAGTAAATTTGCTTGGATCAGTCGATTTTCTGTTTTTGATAGAAATGGGTAGTTTCATTATCATTCTATCATGTCTGAAGTTTGTGAGTCGTAATTCGACTTAGAAATATGTTTTGGGGGCATTTTAAAATGACTCCTTTTTTTCACCTGTCCAGCTAATGAATATTTGGAGAGCATTTGTAATACTCTCATTCAATGCCAAATCACTACTTTACCTCTAAAGGTATTAAATTGATTTTTGGAGTGAGTAATGAATAGGTCCTCCTGGAGCAGTGTGCCAAAATTCAGCCTAATCGGAGAATCCCTTCATACCGGTTGCTATGGCCATTTGAATACCCAGTTTTACTTGGGCGCACACAGAGAGCGAAGGTTTAGCAATCTTTTGTTCCGAACTTTAAATGGCCATTTTCTCTGAATAGGAGTTATTGATTGCTGGTTACATACTGAATCTAAATGTGATATTTTAAGGTGTTATCATTGGGTAAACAAGGCAAGTGATATATCATTGGAAAGCTGAGAATTTCTACTTTCAGAAAATGTATAAAACAAAAATAATAATTTTGGCGACTTATTGTAGGTTTTGAGGCGTCGGGTCACATATATAGGTGTTATGTAAATATTGTAAAAAGGAAAAAAAAAGTTCTGTTTTATGGAATGCCTTCATGACCATAGGGCAAAGTTTTACTACCTTCCCCTACTCGAACCCTTTTCGTGAAAACAACACGATAATCTTTTTTTCTCTCTTCAGTATGGATAGTCTTAGTTTCAGTGTCATGCACAATTTTGGATTCATAAATTGTTCGTTTAGTCTCGGTTTCAGACTGTACGAGTTTTTTTAGCGTGTCATGGTTGATGATAAGTGAATTTGCATAGGAAAAAAAAAATCCAGTTTTAATTCATAGAAGAGACGTCAAACCGTCTAAATGGCCAAATGAGCAAAAGGCCAAATGGCCAAACAACAAAATGAGCAAACGGCCAAATGGCCAAACGGCCAAATGAGCAAACGGCCAAATGAGCAAATGGCCAAATGAGCAAATGGTCAAACGAGCAAATGAGCAAACGGATAAATATGCCCAAAATGGATCTCTTGATTTTGAGGATTTTAGTGAATGCTGCTTTATCGTTGAACGTTTATTTTATTTAATAGCTTCATAGTGAGTTATTATGTTAACGGTGTAAATATTTCGTGGAAAGGTCATTTTAACACAAACGTGAAATGGCCAAATGGCCAAATGAGTAAAATAACTATTGACCAAAATGAATATTCAAATGCTTGTTATGGTTTTTAAGATATCCTTGATATCTGTTTTAAGATGTTGCAATATTTTTACGGTATTTATAATTCTATAAATACGATTGTATAGAATGATCTTTTTTTCTTTATTTTTTTATTTTTTTTTTTTTTTATTTTTTAAATGAAGTTTTAAGTTTTCCACCCTCAAAGAAGCGACTATGCCGATGACAAAACTAAAGACATTAATTATAAAAGATCAAATTTCTTAGCGGTCACAATAAATGAATAAGAGTAAACAGAACCATCACTGAAAAAAATAATTCTCTAAATTTAGTCACGGCATGTTATTTGGGAGATATGTAAGGACTTTAATACAGAAGACAACAAAATAAAACGCATTACACTGGAAATATTACATGATTGTAAACTTTATTGATTGAATAATAACAAATTCACAGGATATATTTCGTCGTTTTATTCCTCTAAATTGTTCGTGAAAAGAACCCTAAAAATGCATATTAAAGAATAAGAAGCAATAGATGAGTAAAAGACGAATGAGAAAGAGAGAAATAGAGAGAGAGAGAGTCAGAGAAGGAAAAAGAGCGGACATGAAATAAATGCCAGACATATAAAGAGAGCGGACATGAAATACTCAAACTTGAAAGAGAGCGGGCATGAAATAAATGCCAATCTTGAAAGAGAGCGGGCATGAAATAAATGCCAAATATAAAAAGAGAGCGGACATGAAATAAATGTCAAACTTGAAAGAGAGTGGGCATGAAATAAATGCCAAACATGTAAAGAGAGCGGACATGAAATAAATGCCGAATATAAAGAGAATGGGTATGGAATAAATACCAAAACTACAAAAGTTTAATAAACATAGTTATTATGGATTAATTTCTTGTTCTTCGAAACTTTGGGCGATTTGTGAGAGAGTGAATGTATAGTCATGAGTGGAAAGGGATGAATTAAAGTTGTGATTAAACCACTGATTGACTTTTTTTATCATTTCCAACAAGATCATACCCAAATATCATCACAATATCTTTAAACTTCTTCCCCCGCTTCCTTTAATCAGATAATAGATGCAATACTGCCCACACACTGTAGAAAATGTGCCTTGTAGTCTTTTAGTATTAAAGTTCCACGTGTTGTAGAAACGGTCCAAAAACCGTGTCAAGTCACGGCTGTAGAAGGATGGGGAATTCCCGTATGAGTCAAAAAATTCACCGTGCCCGTCACTGAAGAAAAATGCCATCCAGTGAGATCCAGGTTTATCGCTGGTATCCGAATTTACGACGTAACAGTGCTTATCCCCTTCTGAAACGCTTGGTAATTTGTCCAGAGCAAACACTCCCTAAAGTAACGCTTTGTAGTTGGATGCTGGTTGAGAACGTTGGCGATATGAAGAGTATCCATAATGTAAACCTTTTATTATGATCTTTTATGAGTCGGTGGTAAGCTGCTTTTTATTTTTTCCCGCTTCCAGGCTGTCTCTTTTCACCCTTTGAAATCGTTGATGACGTTTCTGCTTCTATCAATTTGTATGAGGCCTTGTGATTCGGAATATATGATACAGTTTACAGTGTTGGGTAGAGCCACGTCAAATCCTACTTCGAGTCGAACATTCCCTTCCTTTACCAGGTTCAAATGGCATCCATCGCTTAAGTCAGGCGTGAGATCGAAAGCACAGAGTGTGTATCCCTGGGCATATTCCTCCCTATTTATAGCTATGCCACGGTCTGAAAATAAACGACCTGTGCCCATGAATAGAGTATTGTAGGCTTCGATGAAGTTCTGACTCTTCCCTTCTTCAAAGGAAGGACGCAGTGGACGCATGGGGAGGGGCTCTCCATCGACGGTAATTGAGATATAGTTTAACTTATAATGTTTGAAGTTGTAGGGGTTTTTCCTGTAGCTCCCGTTGAAGGCGTCGTTACCCACAAAGCCAATGATGATCCGGTTAGGGATCTGCCCCAGAAAGAGGTTGTCTTTATTCACCGACATGTTGCCGGAAGGGATAGGGAAGGAGCGCACATCCACTTTGTTAATGGTGTATTTTGGCGGGAGAACTCTCCAGACCCTTAGCGTGAGCGAGCATCACCGATGGATTAACTTTCACTCTTCTGACGTAGAGGGAAGCCTTTTCGATCACGACTTTGTACTTGGATGTAGCGTGAGAAGTTAGCAAGCAGAATGAATCTTTGTTGGGGTTAAGCTTGATTTTCACATCCACTCCGGGCAGCATCAGTCTTTCCTGAAAGAAGATGTCTCCATGTAGGGGTCCCAATAGTGATACAGTTTTACTTTGACTCGTGAATTCATACCTCTACTTCAAGCCATCGTTCCCTTGCCCAGCGGCTGACAAAGGGTCCACTTCATCCAGGGCCCCCGCCTTGTCCTTGTAGAATAACTGCTGGGTCAGCTGGGAGGCCATAGTATCGCTTCCATAGTGGGTTAGCACATCAATATAGGCTCTGTAGGCATTGGTGTTGGATGGTTGAGATACTAAAGTTTCATTTAGCTTAACATCTAACTGACTGAATAGCTAGGGGAGAAAGAGGTTGACGGGCCCGACTGGGGCATCGTCCGCTAGATTGGTGTTATCAGGATTGACTATTTTTGTGAGGACATGAAGCATAGTTTGCGAAAGGTCCATATATTCTTCCGAGGTTCCCGACAAGTTGAACTCGAAGGGCCCTGAATCGGTTATGTTGCTGACGGGGTGGTATTCTACCCACGGTCCTTTGACGATGCTCATCTGTGTGTAGGGTACTGAAAACAGATCCAATTCTGACTTGCAGCAAATGTCGCTCTTTTCGTGAAGCAGTGACATGGTGGAGGTTTTGTAGGATGTTATAACCGTTTAATCAAAAATATCAAGACGACGTCTTTTCGCAGGTGATCTGTCAGCTCGAATGACACGTTTTCAGCATCGTTGTTTCTTTTTAACTAAAAATACACGGGCTCCCCCAGTTTGGGCTCTCTTTTTGACGCCAGTTATAGCCTTGTTGGCCAGGCGTTTTCCCGCCTGTTTGATATTTCTTTTGGCTGCAGTTTTGAAGGATCCACCGTTTAGTGTGTCCTGTACAACGTCTGCGCCCGTGGTTAGAGCTTCTTTACCCAGTGCCATTGCTCCTTTTTTCAATAAAGGCGTTGCGGTTCTGAATAATCCTTTCACAAGGCTTCCAAGACCATGTCCCCGTTGCATGACGGCTCCTCGGAAAACGGGAACGCCAGCCCCGCGCTGTTGTGTATAGATAGGCGTATTGATGACAGTCCTTCCAAATGTTTTAACATGCACCATTGTTGAAGTTGCTTGTAAATCAGGGTAAACTTGCAGAGCGCTCGCGGAAATGAAGTTTCACTACCACCTTCCCACGTTCAAATGGAACAACCTCCCCCGTCTCGGTGGTTAATATAATGTCTATAGTTTCAAAATGATATATCTTAAGAGGCACGTAATGAGGAGCTACATAACTTTTAACGATATTATCATGCCTCTTGTGGTTATTCAGAGCGATGGTTCTGAGAAGTGGGACGGCCGCATCACCGACGTATTGGGATTGCACTATATCCGAATACAGGTAGAATGTATGGAACTGCATGTGTACATCCATAGGCATCGTGCTGTTGGTTGATTCCGTGACCCGACATTCTCCATCGAAGCCTAATAATCGCGCGAGATAGCATGATATGACGATCTCCGTGCGTTCTCTTATTTCAACAAAACACCGGCGTGATCTCTTTTTGTAGTGACACCCTGTCTTAGCACGAAGGTTATTTGGGAAGATTGAACTGATGCTATCACACAGCTCATCACCCGATAAATAGTATCCAGCCGGTACATATATCACGTTCGTCAAATTAGGAACATAATTACCGTCCATTCCTGCATCAGATGTTTCGTCGACAGTGTAGAACTTGATCCAATTTTCCCCATCTCTCACATTGTACCATGTATTTTGAAATTGGACTTCTGTCAGAGCAACCTCATAATCTTCGCTAAGGGTTAAAGGTCTGTGCAATTTTGTAGTGTATCGACAGGTCTTATTGTCTGGGAAATAATGAAGCGAACTATTGCTCGGCAAAGTGACGTAAAAGTGTGAGCCCATCCTGTTTTTAACGGCCTTCGATTCGATCTACCCAGCTGTCAAAGTCTTTACCGTAGCCTTTCCAACGTACCAGATATTGTGTTTTCCCTTTCTTCTTTCGCGTCTTTAACACCTTTTCCACGGTAAACAGCTCGTTCTTGGACTTTGATACTCTCTGAAGTTCACGTTCGTAAAATGTTCCCCGAATTTCATCTCCATTGTAATCCTTTACCCTGTACATGGCAATTGGTCTTGGTATTCTCGCACTCACGGTAAATATTTCTTCGCACCAGTTAGGGTTTTAACCCTTTTCAAAACGCATCTTGTTCTTACTGATGCGTACCTGATCTCCGATTTCAAATTTAAATGTTTTCCTTTTAGTTCATAGATGGCGCTTTTTCGGTCCTGGTTTGCCATACAGTGCCATTAAGGCTCGATTTTGATTTTCGATCGTTACTTCACTGGGTTTCATTTGAATACTGGTGTGAAACGAATCATTGTACCCCTTTGATGATGTCTTGCAAAATATCGATGTACCTGTACGAATTGGTAAAGGTGAAATAGCGCCAAAGCCGGTCCCTGACAGTTCTGTTCATTCTTTCTATAACCGATCCCTTCATTTCGTTCTCCGTGGTAAAGAAGTGTATGTTTTGATTTTTCAGGTATTTTTGGAATTCTTCGTTAAGAAATTCGCTTCCTTTGTCAGTATGCAACATGGTGGGAACCCTGTGCCCCTTGCTCATGATTTGATGAAACGCTTTTCTGATGCTTTTACCCGTCTTCGTTCTCAGAGGGATGACCCACACAAACTTTCAAAGAACATCGATACATGTTAACAAATAGCGATATCCATCGTTGTACTTTTTCAAATTCTGAACATCAACGAGATCAGCCTCCCAAATTTCATCTATCCCTCTCACAACCACTCTATTTCTCTTGAACTTTTTTCTCGCTGGAGCGTGTAATGTATAAGTGTCCTGCTTTTCTAGCCATCTTTTCACTCTTTTTAACGGCACTTTCTCAAATCCATTCTCTTTCACGGTCCTCCATAATTTTACTGCACCCCCAAAGCTGCCCTCCCTCCTTGGAGTGTAATAAATTTTATGTAATGTAGCCTCTAAAGACGCCATCATCTCTCCCTTCTTTCACGTTCAAATGCACAATCACCATTGAATATTTCTCTCTAATACTTCTCATTTTAAAGAATAAATAATAAAAACACATTTTGAGATTTATTTCAAGGTTTGATACAAACTTTATTCACTCGGCTTGGGAGTGGATATGCATCGATAGCTTTATGATGCATTATCATAGACACATGGTAAACATTAACACCGATTGATATCATTTGACATGAAATAAGACAATGCACGGATTAACAAAGGTAGCAAAAACATTACACCATGATGTACAATGGGCTTACCAGCCCATGACACGCTGTATTCACAGAGTTCTTTTATGAAGACAAGCAGTAATTCGATTTTACTATCCGCATCCATCTTCGAATTCGTGTAAATGTTCATGAAATAGCACACGCCCACAGCGGCACGCTGTCGTATATTGAAATGAGTCTTACTTCCAATACAGTTTGAAAGAAGATCATAGGTAGATGAATTAAAATCGTCGTCTGGGGTAAGAACAGTCTTTTCAATTCGTTGAAATTCATCCAGCGTTACGATGTGTTGACACATGTAATATAGTCTCAAAAGATCGCTTTCCGAACAGGGCGTGGTGCTCGACGCTTGGATGATGGTGAAAAGTAGCTGTTTTTCTGACTCTGATGCTAGACGTAAGTGGACTCCGGTAGGCCAGTCTCCTCCCCCATAGCTCTGTACACGGTTCGAACAGCTGCATCCAGTCCCTCGATATGGTTTCTCAGCTTCTCCTGCTTTTCTTTCAGATCCTCCTCTGTCTCTCCCTTTAGAAGATATTTGAGGTACTCTGTGAAGAGGCATGGGCCCATCAACTCTGGTCTCAGCCACATCACTCTGGCTACATGAGGGTAGAATTTGGCCACTTTCTGGGGGTCCAGGTATTGCACCGCTTGATATACCTTCAACTGGGGGTTGTCCTTTACCATCTCTTCCACCCAGTCCTTCGGATGCTTGGCTATGTCTTTGAAAATCTTGAGAATTGAAATATACTCGATCACCATTAGCAGGTCGGCCTTTTCCACCGTTTTCTCGAATTCTAGACACCATTCGGTATCACGCTTTTGATTCATTGTTTTACACATGCCGTGTAAAATTCCTCTCCGTGTATATCGAATATTATGATGAACCTAAAACTATTCCTCCCCCTTATTTATAACATTTCTCTACCTTTTCCCCCTTTCTTTTTTCTCTTTCTTCATGTCTCATCATGTCCATAACTTGCCTCTACAAGCACTCCTTCCTCTTTCACCATCCTCCTTGGCTATTGCACAATAATGACGTCAGATACTCCGTATGCAAATGAGGATGATGAATATGCAAATGGAACTGACGTCATGTATGTTAATGAGCTGACGTCATTTCTGCAAATTAGACTGACGTCATTTATGCAAATGAGACTGACGTCATGGTATGACGTCATCGTCTATAAATAGACGATGACGTCATGACGTCCAAGACAACCTTATACTACTGAGGTGCAAGCTACTATTCGCTCAAAGTGCACCAATTATCCCTTTTCATAAAATGGACGCGCCGGCGATGAGACATGTAGTCCACTGCCTGGACTGTTCGCTTGTAATATTCTACGTACGTTTAGAAAATTATACACCCTCAACGTCAAAACGTAGACAGTCCATTCGTATATCATATCGACCCTCGCAAACAGTCCAGTCGAATCTGCCACTTAATGACTCTCCCCGAAAAATTCGGGGGAGATTGTAACCCGCCCACAGGTTATTTGATCCACGCTGATTGGACAAAGAATATGACAATCACTTATGAGCATTACGTCATTTTCCAACATTCGCTAATCGATCACGAACAATCTATTCTTGGTATAAGGCTAATGAAATAATTATTTTGTTCATTAAATAGATTTTTTTTCTTCCTTAATTGCACAATGAATGTTTCTATGATAAAATGTCATCTATATATCAATACATATACATTTTAAAAATAATTACACAATCATTAAACCAACGCTGACAATATTGAAACAAATTAGGTACTAACAACCGCCTCCGAACGAAGTTATTCATTTGAGCGTTTGCATTTTCGACAATCGAAAGGTAGCATTAGTAGTAATTAAAAGTTTATTTCACCGTCTTTTTCGCCATTTGTGGATAGTAGTTATCATTATTTGTTTGAGGTAATCTTCAAGAAATGTCTGTAGATAATCCTCATCGTTTTACGGACGCGGATATCGCAGCAGCTTTGAAATATGGAGCTGCGAAATGGGACTGAAGAACGGCTTTCGAAGTCAACAAGCTGAAGCCCTGCGAGCATTCTTGCGAGGGCACGATATCTTTGTGAGCCTACCCACCGGTTTCGGGAAGAGTGTAGTCCACTGCCTGGACTGTTCGCTTGTAATATTCCACGTACGTTTAGAAAATTATACACCCTCAACGTCAAAACGTAGACAGTCCATTCGTATTTTTCGGCGGGTGTGAATTTTGTGGGGATCGCGCGAGTAGTGAGGAGTCGCTATCTGTGTGGTATGGAGCAGAGGGAGAGGGCGAATAAAAAGAAAGGGGAAAAAAAAGAAAAAACGTACAGAACCTGGACTATGAGACATGCTGCGACGATTCGCTGGGTTTCAAGAGCGGTCAGCGATATATATGCACAAGCCAAACACTCCGTACTATATGCGGCGAAACCTGGAAAAGTAGTTCATATGGAGGTGAACGCTCAACGCAACCAGGAATTGGCGCGTCATTGCATTAGCGTCGCAGATCTAAAGCAGCTTATTATCTTTCTCATGAACATATAAATCACACATGTTTAATGATTTGAACCTCATTTTGCAGACGGCCATCCAGTACTACTAGTAGCAGTTGCCGGAATAGGGATGGCTATCATTGGTGGTGTGTTTGATAACAAAAGCCCTCCTTCACAAACTGTTGGTAAGAATCACGATATCACAATCATGATGTATCTGACATAGGATAATTCCATTCAGTGGCGTACCCAGCATTTTTTAAAGGGGGTGGTTTTCACTCCCAAATTCTCTAACAAGCAAAAAGAAAAAAACAAAAAAAGGTTATGAGTGTCTTTCTTCCCCAAACTTAGCTGAAAAGCAAAAAAAAAAAAAAAAAGGGTTATCAGCATTCTTGGGGTGTCACTACAGGAGTCTGCAGTGATTTTGCTCTAGCCATGTAATGTAAAAGTAAACTGTATGTATCTGTATAGTACACGGTATTTTTGTGTACAACTCAGTTGTAACAGTGAGGACACGTTTTCGTGATATTGTGGTGGTAACTACAGGCCCAATTCGGTAAGAATACATTTTCATTACATTTGCCCTTAGAAGTATTCCAATTAAGTTTAACATTTCCCCTAATGTATAGATTACTTGTGATGATATACTTGCAGAGAATATGTTGATGTTGGTTAGTTTGGCAAGGTTTAATGTTTAAATTTAATGTTTTTTTGTAGATAGCTTTGTTGTGAGTTTGGCTTTTAGCTTTTTGCGTTTGGCTTGGTGCACCACAGAATGCATAACTGAAGTTACAAAGTACCAGGAATAATAGCGAATAGTGTGGTTAGTTCATGTCTCTTAATTCACTTAATTAGGCTAGGAATAGATGTGTTCTTTATATAGTATGCCAATATAATATATTTGAAAGCATATAAGTGCATAGTACGGCATATGTTTTGACAAGCCAATGTTTGTATACCGCCGGGCATTACAATATTGCCCCCCTGCCAAATCTATCTTTGTTTATTAGTGTATACCACCCTACCTTTATATCTCTTGATATAATTTGCACATGTTATTAGTGAGTGAACACCTATGCCCGTATAATACTACAATTGGTAATAAGTCTAATGGAGACTGTTCTGTCTTTGAGTGGATAGAGATATAATATAATTGCACTTAAGTATTGTTCATGATAGTTTTGAGGGCAACCTTAAATATCTCACGATTGGGTGGCTTGTCTCGAATGGGTGGGGTGCGGGAGCGGGATGGGAGCGGGATGGGAGCGGGATGGGAGCGGGAACGGGCACATCCTTTCGAGACAAGCCCCCCCCCCGGTTATCTCGAATGGACGCGTTCCCAGCGAGAAGTTCAATGAACGCGCCACTTCGAGACAACCGGGGGGGGGGGGGGCTTTCCTCGAATGAGTGTGTTGAGTAGACTTTTGTAATAGACGTTTTATATTTTTTTTTGAAAAATGTACTCTTGCTGGTTTTTTCGTTTTTCTTTTGTCTAAGATGTAGAAAATATAACCGGCAGTGGCGGCACCAGGATTTTTAAAGTGGGGTGGGGGTGGGGGGGGGGGGCAAATGGGGGGCAAAAGAAATTGTTGGGGGCAAGGGCGGACAAACAAAATTTTCCACCCTTTTATTTTTTTCACTCCGAAAATTATTGGGGGCAACTGGGGGGCAAATGCCCCCCCCCCATGCCCCCGGTGCCGTCACTGATAACCGGGGGTTGTCAAATGAATGTATGAGGTTGCATGAATGCATAATGGAATGTTCATTTAAAATTCAAAGGTCTGGTCGGGCAGACAGTCCAGAATAGAATTTTAATTCACTGCGGCGTATTTTTTTACGGGGGGGGGGGGGGGGGGGAGGAGGCACAAGATGGCCATGCCCCACCCCTTATTGGTGGGTGAGTAAGAAAACATATGGAAAACTTTAGCCATAAATGTTGCATTTGGCGGAGCGGTTCTGTGTGTGTGCACTCGCCGACAGCCAATCCTCAAATGCGTGCATTGTGCATGCGTTTTCCGTAAGCCTATTGAATTGCTGTACAAAGGAAAGCACGCGCACGTCATTGAATAATACGGCTCTGATAACAAACGAGAAACTTGCTCTGATTTGACAAGAAAAACGCCCTAAGTTCCTTTCAACCAATCAAAATAAGTTTCATATCATTCAAAACCATGATCACTCTACAATCTTTTCGCGTGCGAGGGTAATCGATAGAACAAAGGACAAGTGATTGAGGCTCATTTTCATTGAGCAATGTCAGCAGAAATAACGCAATTTGTGCCAAAGCGCCATAGGCTCTCAAATTTTTGATGATTTTAGGTCCAAATTTAGTCCAAAAACGCCTTAATTTTCCGAATTAAAATTGCTTCAAGAATATATTCATTGAAAAGTTAAAGGTTTAAACTTTGATTTGCAGGGCGAGGGTTTGTAAAAAGCTCATTGTGTTTTCTTTTGGCGCGCGATTCTTTGCTGGAAGGGGGGTATATACTCGAATTTTCACGTGTTATAAGGCATCCTTAGGCCGCTCCGAGTCAAATGCAACAAAGTTTTCCATATGAGGAAGATGAATGAGGAAGATGAAAAAATATTCCCGGGAAAATGTAAATAGGGGTCAATTTTCGCAGACTCTGGTGGTTTCCTCCCGGGGATAGGTGGGGGGGGGGGGGGGGGGTTAATTTCCTAAATTGTCTGGATAGGGGGTCCAATATCTCAGAAAATTCCCCGGGATAGGGGGTAAAACAAATTCCAACTTCTCCGGAATAGGGGGTCACTTTTGAAAAGGAGTTACGAGCATAGGCCTACCCCTTGTATGGGGAGTTGGGGGCCGGGTACAAACGACCTTTTGATATGAGTTTTGACTTTTGATAGTGGGTATTGATAGAATGATAGTGGCATTAAAAGGTGTTTCTAACTTTGGAAAGATGATAAACACACCTTGGCTTATGTCAGCACATGTCTGTAACACAATTTCACAATATTTAACAGGTCACGCCAAAAAAATAAAAATAAATTAACAATCCTAGCTACGCCACTTGCCCTTTCTTCCCCGTGTGTTTTAATGCATAATTATCAAATTCTCCTATTTATTTATTTATTTTGCACAAATAATGATTTCCTTGTTAAAAGCATTTTTAGATACCGTTTTTTATATTTTCTACATCTTAGACAAAAGAAAAACAAAAAACCAGCAAGAGTACATTTTTCAAAAAAAATTCTAAAACGTCTGTTACAAAAGTCTACTCAACACACCCATTCGAGGAAAGCCCCCCCCCCCGGTTGTCTCGAAGTGGCGCGTTCATTGAACTTCTCGCTGGGAACGCGTCCATTCGAGATAACCGGGGGGGGGGGAGGGGCTTGTCTCGAAAGGGTGTGCCCGTTCCCGCTCCCATCCCGCTCCCGCACCCCACCCATTCGAGACAAGCCCGATTGGGTTGTCCTCATTTGATTACAGTGGAATAACGTATAAACATTGTATAGTAACTTTTAGATGTAACTGCGACATTCATAACCCAGAAATTAATGGAAAGGAATTATCTATTGGTACACAGTTTATACACTACACTTAATGTACTTTGTGTTAATTGGTATTTTGACAGTACCCGAAGTATGCACATTAGCAAGTTTATCACACCGCAATATGATTGTATATTATTTGTGAGGTTTAAACATTGTTAATGTCTCATAATTGGATTGGACATGTATTAATTATTGTTCGTTTCACTGTTTTGTTTTACAGTTTTTTATCTCAAGATAAAAGTTTAGTTATTCTGCTCGGATTAAACAAGTGTTTGAACTCCTAATTGACAAGTCTGACTGTGATTCTTGCGAATAACGGCGAGTGCTTTAGTTCCTGAAACTCCTCGTGTGAGGCAGCCACAATAAAAAACGAAGGGGTTTTTAGTGGACGGGGTCGTCCAATAAAACTGAATTGTTGGTGGACGGAGTCGTCCAACAATAAAAAGACGAACGATCTAGTGGACGGAGTCGTCCAAGAACAATGAAACTGTTAATGAACGGAGTCGTGCATGAAAACGCCTGCTGAGTGTCGAGCACCGATCGGACGGAGTCGTCAAGCAAATGATTTATGAACAAAGGACTTTGTAGTCTATTGAGTGGATCATTAATCGCGTGGAAAAGTAGTTGGCCCATGTATTCAAGTGGATTTACTGCAGAGTTGTAGACATGGCCAGCACTGACACCGAGATTGTTCCTGTGCCCGATGAGACACCGGCTGATGATGCACCGCCCGTGAAGAAAGCTGCAAGCGTAGCTGGATCACGGCATTCTGTGAAAAGTGAGAAGCTTGTTGAAGCATTCACAGTTGAAATGGAGGTTATGGATCAGGAGGTTCGAATGGCTAAAATGAAGGCTGAACATGAACACGCTGTGCAAATGCAGGAAGCGGAGCTGAGACTGAAGAAGGAGCTCGCAGAAAGAATAGCCCAGTTGGAAGATGATGTAAGCAGCTCAGAACCTGAAAAAGTGGAGATTGCGCTACCAAATGAGAGTGACAATGAATCAGTCCGGAGATATTTTGAATCTCAGCAGTGTAATATACCGGATTTACCTACCTCTCCTCAACTACCGGCTCAGCCAACGAACATGTTAGGAATCGAGAAAATGGCGGCCTCTATATCGCAAATGGCAAATGCGATTATGCTTCAGAATGCGACAACACAAAAGGTGGCAATCTCCAGTCAACTTCCAAAGCTCACAGTGCCAGTTTTCAGTGGAGACCCCCTGACCTACCCCCTGTGGAGGAATGCTTTCTCTAGTGGACTCAAAACCCTGGATGGTGCAATGAAACTGAACTATCTCAACAGTTAGGCCTATGTGTCTGGGGAGCCAAAGAAAATCGTCGAGCACTACCTCCTCCTTGGAACCGATGATGCCTATCTCCGAGCCCGCGAGTTGCTAGCCAGGCGATATGGCAGCAGCAGTGTCGTCAGCTCATCGTTCTGTCGTAAACTGAATGCATGGCCAAGGATATCGGACAGGGATCCAGCAGGACTGCAAACCTTTGCTGACTTCCTAGAGCAGGTGTTGGCAGCTAAGGCGACAGTGGAGTCACTGGGAGTGCTTGACTTTCCCCAAGAAAATATCAAGCTGCTGGAGAAGCTGCCCATGTACTTAGAGAGGCAATGGCGTGACGAGGTGATCCGTTGGCAGTCACGTGGCTACGGGAGCTACCCACCCTTTTCTACATTCGTCGACTTTGTGCGGAGGGCAGCCAACAAAGCCAACCTTCCAGAACTGGCAGGTCTGCAACGCTCTGATGGGAAGCCACGGCAACCCCAGTACAGGGAAAGAGTTCAGGACATCCATCAAAAGGGCGAACCCTTGCGACAACTGCATCTCAGCACAATCAGAAGGGCAAGTACACGTCATGTCCTTGGTGTGATGGTAAACATGGACTTGATGACTGTGAACAATTCATGAAGAAATCTTTACCAGAGAGAAAAAGCTTCTTCTTTCAGAAACGCCTCTGCATGGGATGTGGAGCTGATGACAGACATCGCGCCAAAGAGTGCAGTTCTCGAGGGACTTGTAAGCTGTGCAAAGGAGGACACCTGACTTCTCTCCATCGTCCCAATAAGACCCCACCAAAGGAAGAAGCATCATCGAAATGCACAAATGTATGCAGTCTCCCAGACCAAGATGGAAAAGACCATGCTCTCATTGTTCCTGTGTGGGTGCGACGCACAGACGACTGAGACGAGCCAAGCAGAGAGTTCTTGCAGTATGCCATCTTGGACGACCAGTCCAACGTTGGATTTATCAGCTCAGATCTGTGTCACAAGATGGCATTGACCGGCCCGGAGACCAATTTGAAGCTCACAACTATGCAAGCCACCGCTGTAATCAAGAGCCAAAAGGTGTCTGGAGTGCAAGTTCTTGATTTCAACAGAGAGCAAGTCGTTGACCTTCCTGCACTATACACCCGAGACGTCGTGCCCGCAAGCACGCCACAAACTCCTAAGGGCGAAGTCGTCAAACAGTGGCCTCACAAAAAATGATGCCATATAACGAGAACATGGAGGTGTCGCTGCTAATTGGCAACAACTGCTCAAGAGCGATCAGACCTAGGGAGGTGATCGCAGGAGGTGAAGACGACCCTTATGCAGTACGGACGGCTTTGGGATGGGGAGTTGTTGGCAGGGTATGCCAGACACCTACTGAGACAGAGGACGCCGTCTGTCACAGACTTCAGGCCTCTAATGAGTACCCCCACCTTGTACATCCCTGTGCGACAAAGGAGCTCCTCTCCCCACAAGCGATCCTGAAAGTCCTAGAGAGAGACTTCGACGACACCGGCACGGGCCAGAAATCATACTCTGTGGAAGAAGCCAGGTTTATGGACATCTTAGAAAAGGGAATCCACAAACTTGACGACGGGCATTATGAGATGCCTCTACCACTGAAATCTGAAGAGTTAAACCTCCCGAACAACAAGCCACTGGCTTTGAAGAGATGGAAGCAACTGTCAGCACGTCTACATAGGAACCCAAAGTTCTGTAGTGATTACAGAGCCTTCATGGATGACGTCATCCAGAACTACGCTGAGAGAGTGCCTGCTAATGAACTTCAAATGACAGATCGTGTCAACTACATCCCACATACAGGAGTGTACCACCCTAGAAAACCGGAGAAGATAAGTCACTGTGGAGAGAAAGCAGCAAGCTTCATCAGGTTAGACTTCTATGTTGATGATGGCCTGAAGTCAGAGTCAGATGTCACGTCGGCAGTAAAGCTTCTGGAGAACAGCCAGGGCATATGTGCCAAGGCAGGTTTGCGGCTTCACAAAATCATCTCAAACAGCCGAGCAGTACTGGAAAGCTTTCCCAAGGAAGACAGGGCAACAGACACCGAGAGCATGGACTTCGAAAGAGATGAACTACCGCTCGAGAGAATTCTTGGTGTCACTTGGTGTATCTTCAGCGACATCTTCAAGTTCAAGATCGAACTGAAGCACCGACCTTTCACCCGACGAGGAGTGCTGTCGACAGTGAGCTCCATCTACGACCCCTGTGGCTTCCTTAGCCCTGTGATGCTCAAAGGGAAGCAAATCCTGCAGGAGCTTTGCCGCAGGAAGTTAGATTGGGACAGTCCAATGCCGGGTGATCTGAAGCTGCGCTGGGAGACATGGCTGCGATGGAGGAAAGAGTACCTCCAGGTCCTCCAGTCTCGTCAAAAGTGGAACGGCTCAGTGAAGGACTTGCAGACTGGGGACATCGTCATCTCCAAGGAGAACAACGCAGATCGCTACCAATGGCCGATGGCTCGGGTCATCGACATCTACCCCAGCGCAGACAGCAGGGTAAGAAAGGTGAAGCTGCTCATGGCTGATGGCACTCTAGATCATCACGGTAGACGTACAAGTCCTCCAAGTGAACTTGAAAGGCCGGTCCATAAGTTGGTGCTGATTTTACCTGCGTCAAAATAATAATCTCAGGTGAAATTCCTCGGTAGTATAGTGATAGGTATCTACGTCATGCGAAAGACTCGCAGGTATCCCCTTCAAGGAGCCAGTCATTAATTTAGTGCTTTTTGGTTTAGGTTAACAATATTTTACTTACATTTTTGACACTAGCAATATAGGATACCATTATATGTTATCTGATAGATTCTTTAAGAAGAGTAAAGAAGAGAATCGACAGGATTGACAAATGTGTGATTACATGTGAATTATTTAGGCCTTTTAATAAAGGATTTGTTAGGCATTTGTTTTCTCATGTTAATGAGCTCCATTATCATGAAACCAATAGATAAAGGCCAATTTCTCATTTTATGTAATATGTGTAAGTATTTGAAATAGCATTATCATTGGATTCATATTTCATTATTTAAGTTCCTTCTATTTGAATTAAGTGGTTTGGGTAAATGGACCCTTGTAAAAAAAAAAACATGGTTCCCATGGTACGGTAAAACCACGGTAAAACCATGGTTTTACCATGGTAAATTGGACGGACATACCATGGATTTACCATGGTTTTACCATGGATTTACCGTGGTTTTACCGTGGTTTAAAACCATGGTTTTACAACCAAAACCGCTGGATAACCATGGTTTTACAATCAAATCCACGGTAGAACCATGGCTTTTACAACCAAAACCACGGTATAACAATCAAATCCATGGATTTGGTAAAACCATGGTTTAACAATGGTTTTTTAACCATGGTAAAACCGTGGATTCTATTAACCATGGTTTTTTAACTTTTTAAACCTTTTTTTGCTCTGATTGCAAAACCATATGGTTATTGGTCCATTGTAAAACCATGGTTTATCCATCGTTACGACGGTAAAACCAGAAAGAAATTTCTACAAGTCCAATCACTTAGACCAGTGAAAACCAGTATAACCAGTTTAACTATTTGACCTTGCTATGTTACAAGATATGAAACTTTTGTACTAGTAACTACCAGTGGCAAAAGCAACAAAGTTACTCTGGTATGTCTTCCAAAGTGCAATGGAATTTTGAAGACTTTGCATATTTTAAAGTGTGAAGGAATCGTCCATATATATGTATTGAATGAACATATTTTAGTTCCTGGTTAGTGTTTCCTTAATTCCTGTTTAATTACCTGTAATTGATACCAGTGAATGAATTGTTCTAGTAATCGTTTGTTGACCCATCTTTGTATTTGATAAACGTTTTGGTGTACTCTAAATCATCAACAATGAAGAAATGTACTGCAAATTTTAATAAATAATATGAAAACGTGAATACACAAGCACCCAGTATTTAATATGCAAATTAAGTGGTTTCTATTGGTTTTACAATCAAATCCACGGTATGGTTATACAACCAAACCTAAAGTGTGAGGGAATCGTCCATATATATGTATTGAATGAACATATTTTAGTTCCTGGTTAGTGTTAATTCCTGTTTAATTACCTGTAATTGATACCAGTGAATGAATTGTTCTAGTAATCGTTTGTTGACCCATCTTTGTATTTGATAAACGTTTTGGTGTACTCTAAATCATCAACAATGAAGAAATGTACTGCAAATTTTATAATATGAAAACGTGAATACACAAGCACCCAGTATTTAATATGCAAATTAAGTGGTTTCTATTGGTTTTACAATCAAATCCACGGTATGGTTATACAACCAAACCTATTGTATAACCATGATTTTACAGCCAAACCAACGGTAGAACCATGGTATAACCATGGATTTTACAATCATCAAAACCACGGTATCACCATAATCAATCAAAACCACGGTATCACCACGGTTTTACAATCAAATCCACGGTAGAACCATGGTATAATAATGGATTAACAACCAAAACTACGGTATAACCATGCTTTTACAGCCAAAATCATGGTAGAATTGTGGCTTAACCATGGTCTATAACGGCTATAACCACGGTTTCTTTTAACCATGGTTTATAGATGGTTATTTTAACCATGGTAATAACGTGGTATAACCATGGTTATACAACCAAAACCGCTGTATAACCATGGTTTTACAATCAAATCCACGGTAGAACCATGGCTTTTACAATCAAAACTCAAAACCACGGTATCACCATAATCAATCAAAACCATGCACGGTATCAAAATCACTGGTATCACTATGGTTTTACAATCCAATCCATGGTAGAACCATAGTATAATAATGGATTTAGAACCAAAACTATGGTATAACCATGCTTTTACAGCCAAAATCATGGTGAAACCATGGTTTAACCATGGTTCTATAACCATGGTAAAACCATGGTTCTCATAACCATGGTAAAACCATGGTTTATCCATGGTAATTTAACCATGGTTTATCCATGGTAATTTAACCATGGTTTTTTTAACCATGGTAAAACCGTGGCTTAACCATGGTTCTATAACCATGGTTATAACCATGGTAAAACCATGGTTTATCCATGGTTATTTAACCACGGTTTTTTAACCATGGTAAAACCGTTGCTTAACCATGGTTCTATAACCATGGTTATTCAACCTTGGTTTTTGCCATCAAATCCATGGTAAAACCATGGATAAACCATGGTTTTACCATGGATTTGATGGCAAAACCATGGATGGTTATTGGTCCATTGTAAAGCCATGGTTTTCCATGGTTATGATGGTTAAAACAATGGTTATACCATGGTTATGACAGTAAAGCCATGGTTATATTTTACAAGGGGATGATTCCATTTAGAGGAGCCATGTCACTACAGGAGTCTGCAGTGATTTTGGCCTAGCCATGTAATGTAAAAGTAAACTGTATACACAGTATTTTTGTGTACCACTCTACATTAGGCCCTACATTGTACATATACCCCCTTTTGTATGTTTACCCCAGCGCGAAGGATTAGCTGAGTTAGGGGCAGGAAGTTTTTGTGTACTTAACAACTTAGCTACCTAGCTACTTCTTTGTTTCCCTTGGTTAATTGATTATGTAGTGCTGGGCTGTGCTTGCATGGTCAAGTGCACAAGATGCTCAGTTGAGTTACACAGTTGTAACAGTGAGGACATGTTTTCGTGATATTGTGGTGGTAACTATACAGGCCCAATTCGGTAAGAATACATTTTCATTACATTTGCCCTTAGAAGTATTCCATTAGTTTAACATTTCCCCTAATGTATAGATTGTGTAGATTTCTTGTGATGATATACTTGCAGAGAATATGTTGATGTTGGTTAGTTTGACAAGGTTTAATGTTTAAATTTAATGTTTTTTGTAGATAGCTTTGTTGTGAGTTTGGCTTTTAGCTTTTTGCGTTTGGCTTGGTGCACCACAGAATGCATAACTGAAGTTACAAAGTACCAGGAATAATAGCGAATAGTGTGGTTAGTTCATGAGTTGTATATATGTCTCTTAATTCACTTAATTATGCTAGGAATAGATGTGTTCTTTATATAGTATGCCAATATAATATATTTGAAAGCATATAAGTGCATAGTACGGCATATGTTTTGACAAGCCAATGTTTGTATACCGCCGGGCATTTAATACAAAATTCCCCCCCTGCCAAATCTATCTTTGTTTATTAGTATATACCACCCTACCTGAAACTCCTCGTGTGAGGCAACCACATGGGGTGTCTTTCTTCTCCAAAATTAGCTGACAACATGGGCGCCAATCCTCACAGGAATTCTATTCAAGTGGGCCGGGGGGGGGGGGGGCACACCTGGATGCAACAATAGGGTGCCCCCCCCCCACTTGAATAGAATTCCTGTGAGGATTGGCGCCCATGGCTGACAAGCAAGAACAAACAGAGAAAAAGTTATCAGCACTGCTACGGGGGTGTTTTAACATCCCCCCAAAACACACAAAAGGGGGGTGTTTGTACACCCAACATCCCCCACCCGGTAGGCGGACGACGGTACAGATCTGTTATCATTGTGATGAAGCTGGTGTTTTATAAAAGATCAATGGCATTTCTGACCACCATGGATGCCACTAAAGATTACCAAAACAAGCCATGAGACCTAATCTGTCTCTAACAAGTTTAAATTCGGGAACGTCCCACACACCCAAGGTACATATTAATTTGCAGTACAGTACAATTGGTTACAAAATTAATGTGATATAACATGAAATAAAAGCTTTAGTGAGCTTAGTTTCTTTATGTGAATCTTTTTAAATGGCCGATGTGGGACGAGTTGAAAAGGAGTGGCAAAAACACATGATTTATAATTACAGTTATCAATGAAAGTAATCATGGAGATATGGTAAATACATTTGATTTACAAGAATATAACCAAGATGAACTGCGTTAATTGGAGGATCTCTAATATATGAGTCGGTTTTATATCTATTTAGTAGGGTATCAGATGTTTTCCTCCATAATTTTCTGACAACCCCAAAAACAAAAACAATTGTCAAAAGTTGTCCGGGGGCAGTGCAACCCCCCCCCCCCCCCCTTGTCCCCACTGGCTACGCTAATGACAGGGACCTATTTAAAAAGCTCGTCATGTAATTCAGGATTGATTACGTCCGGGACGGATCTTCACAAAGTATAGTGACTTTCTTCGTAAGGAGCCTAGAAGCAAAAATCAGAATCATTACTGTGGATGAAGGAACTTAATGAAATAATTGAATGATGTTCTACCAGACCTAGATACAATTATGCATGAACAAACTTAAAGTGAATTTTCCCTACGTTGTTCATCTCTTATATAGTGCTATGTTCACCAGGGACCTATCTACAAAGCTCGTCATGTATGCCATGTCCTCTGAATACCTACCAAGTCAAGACCAATCATCGGGAGGTATCTTGTATCCAGTGTCCTGGAAAAAAAGTTACTCTTAATACAGGTTCAAACGATCGTTCCCTCTGTAAAGGTATGTATGAAATATGTGAGTGTTGAAAAATGACCTACCCATCCATCAACTCATTACACACAATACCGTGGTGCCAGAATCTTTTTGAGTTGACACGTTTTAAAATCTCGGGAAAAGGGTTCTAAAATTGTAATTAGTCAAGTGAAATCCAATCAGAGCCCCCAGAGTTTCTGTTGAAGTTTAATCTGCTTGTGAATGAACATGGAGAGAGTATCTAAATTTGTCCATCCCCCTTTTTTTACAGTTTATGTTATGTTTTTTTATTACATACATTACCAATCATGCTTGTTAATAATATAAAATAGGTTTATTATTCAAAATGAAATGCAAGTAGCTGTGTGTAATGCAGGGCTTTACTTGCACTTAAATCTTCAGTGTCCATCATGTCCACTCTACTCATACCTGGATGTTGATGTCAGTCAAAATCTAGAATGTATTCCGTGTCCTCCAGATTGATTACGTTCTGGGACGGATCTTCACAAATCAGTGACTGTAAAGGAGACGAGAGGCAAAGATCAGAATCATTAATGTGGATGAAGAAACTTGAAATAAATGAATGCTGTTCTACCAGACTTAGATAAAATTATGCATGAACAAACTTAAACTGAATTGTTTTCCTGTGTTTATCTGTTATGTAGTGGTATGTAAACCAGGGACCTATCTCAAATGGTGGTCATGTACTCCATGTCCTTTGAATACCTACCAAGATAAGACCGATCATCGGGAGGTATCCTGTATATCGTGTCCTGGAAAGCTGGTAACTCGCAATGAACATTCAAAACATCTTTCAAATTGTCTAGGTCCCTACTGGCTACGCTAGTGACAGGGACTTATTTAAAAAGCTCGTCATGTAATTCGTGTCCTCCAGGATTGATTACGTTCCGGGACGGATCTTTACAAAGTAGTGACTGTCTTCGTACGGAGCCTAGAAGCAAACATCAGAATCATTACTGTGAAGGAACTTGAAATAAAAGAATGATGTTCTACCAGACCTAGACAAAATTATGCATAAACCAACTTAAACTAAATTTTCCCTATGTTCATCTCTTACATTGTATATAGTGCTATGTTCACCAGGGACCTATCTACAAAGCTCGTCATGTATGCCATGTCCTCTGAATACCTACCAAGATAAGACCGATCATCGGGAGGTATCTTGTATCCAGTGTCCTGGAAAAAAAGCTACTCTACATACAGGTTCAAACGATCGTTCCCTCTGTAAAGGTATGTATGAAGGAGTGTTGAAAAATGACCTACCCATCCATCAACTCATTACACACAATACTGTGGTGTCAGAATCTTTTTGAGTAGACACGTTTTAAAATCTCGGGAAAAGGTTTCTGTTGAAGTTTAATCTGCTTTTGAAGGAACATGCAGAGAGTATCTAGATTGTCCATCCCTTTTTTTTTTACAGTTTATGTTTATTTTTTATTACATACATTACCAATCATGCTTGTTAATAATATAAAATAGGCTTATTATTCAAAATGAAATGCAAGTAGCTGTGTGTAATGCAGGGCTTTACTTGCACTTAAATCTTCAGTGTCCATCATGTCCACTCTACTCATACCTGGATGTTGATATCAGTCAAAATCTAGAATGTATTCAGTGTCCACCAGATTGATTACGTTCTGGGACGGATCTTCACAGATCAGTGGCTGCATGGTAGGGAGACTAGAGGCAAAATCAGAATCATAGATTGGATGAAGGAACTTGCAATAAATGAGTGATGTAAATAAAACCGTGTGCGAGCAAACTTAAACTGAATTGTTTTCCTGTGTTTATATGTTATGTAGTGTTATGTAAACCAGGGACATATCTAAAAAGCTCGTCATGTACTCCATGTCCTCTGAATACCTACCAAGAAAAGACCAATCATCAAGAAGAATCTTGCAACCCATGTCCTGGAAAACTGGTTACTCTTAATCCAGGGTCAAACCTTCTTTCACTCTGTAAAGGTATGTTGAAAAATGACTGACCCGCGCTTCAACCCATAACACATTACCGTGGTGGTCAGAATGAAAATATGAGACAGCCTATATACTATAGTTTCATACCTTCAGAATTCACTTAGAATACTGAGAATTTTTTTTTTTTCACACTGGTTTTTAGAGTCTACAGAGATATACAATCCCCTGTTACATCAATTGTAACAAAGGGGCAAAGACAGTGGGTGATATTTCTTTTAACATGATACTGCTAGCTTGCAGTGAAAAAGAATAATGCACTGCAATTGAATGTAAATGCTTCTTAATTATTCTTTTAATTTCCATTTCTGGACAGTATGTCGATTAAAAGTCTACAAAAAAGTAAATCTGATGGTTTGCCTTTGAAGGAACCTGAAGAGGTTATCTAGATTTGTCTAGTATTATTTACAAGTTATGCAATTTATTGATTGATTGAAAATCATTTATTTCCATCATCACATTAAATATGTACAAGAAAAAAGGATGGAACATCCATAGAGGTACAATAATATAAAATACATATAGACTTAAATGGTTAGTATGAAAATGTAAAGAACTACAATAAATTAAAACCATCAACATAATAGTTGAATGTACCAGGCGCACTAATAATAAAGATGCATGTATCGCTTATATAAAGTCATTTTTAATGATATCAAATAGACTTATTATCTAAAATGAAATGCTGAATACTCCAGACGGTGGCCTTGTTCTTACAACGAGTAAAAAGAAGCAGAAGAAGTGATATTTTATTCAAACTGTGTTTTTATGTAGATGTGTGTAATGCAGGGCAGTACATGGACCTATCAGACAAGACCAATCCTCAGTGTTCACCATGTCCACTCAACACATACCTGGATCGTGATGTTCATCAAGAACAAGAATGTATTCCATGTCCTCCAGGATTGCTTACGTTCCGGGACGGATCTTCACAAAGTAGTGACTGTCTTGGTAAGGAGATAAAATCAGAATAACTTTAATGAAGGAAGTTGCAATGAAATGAGTGATGTTTTGTGCGTGAGGTAACTTAAACTGAATTGGGAATTGGCTGGTGTTTTCATATCTAGTGGTGCATATTACAGCACACGCATGTACCGTATTATGTTTATGATTCTGTTTTTTAACACTTCCCATGAATGTTTTCTTATGTTCATCTGTTATACAGTGCCATGTAAGCCAGGGACCTATCTAAAAAGCTCGTCATGCACACCATGTCCTCTGAATACCTACCAAGACAAGACCAATCATCGGGAGGAATCCTGTACCCCGTGTCCTGGAGATCTGGTTACTCTTAACGAACATTCAGACCATCTTTCAAACTGTAAAGGTATGTATATGGATACGCACAGCCTCTGGTCATTCGTTCGCAAGACTTCAGAGAGGCAACAGGATACAACAGATGAAGATGTCTACCTTGCCAGTGCCCAGGTCCTTTGTACGACTGCCCTTGTAGTGGTTCTGGACGAGGAAGAAAGGGAGAGGAGCAGAAAGAAAAGAGAACAAGAGGCAGCCCCCTAGAGCAGCAAGAAGAAGATGGTGGGTGCGACCATGGTTGCTTCGCAGTGCAGCAGGGCCATTACCACACTCTACTTCAAGAACTGCAGAGAAAGAAAAGGGCCAAGGGTTTCGGTTGGAGCAAGACTTGCTCAGTGGTGACAGCTGCTGCTGGACCTCGCTGGTGACGTTGTTGTAGAGCTCCTCTGATTGGTGAAGGAGAATGGAGTATATGGAGTCCCTGGAGTCATGTTGTCCAAAGAGGCGAACAGGCTGCCGATGGATGGAGGGCCGGTGTCGGTTGCTGCAGGTCCCGATGTTGAAGGCACCGGCTGCAGCTGCTGTGGCTGGGCTGTCGTGGTCCCTGGCAGTGGCATCCTGTAAGGTGCAGGAGGCAGCTGCATATGCACATATGGCATAATGGTGGGTTGCTGTGGATGCTGGAACTGGTGTTGCTGCTGTTGTTTCCTCTGGCGCGCAGTCCTCTTTACCTGGTGCAGCAGGGAGACCACTTGTGCTTGGAAGTCTTCGTAGTCATCAAGCTCCATCGCCTCGTTGTAGAGGTACTGGCACCAGTTCTTCATACGCAGGCTGTGGGGGTCCTTGGGTGCCTCTGCCACCTTGGTCCTATGTTCCACAGCTTGGGACGTCAGCAGGGCAGCATGGACCATAGGAGAAGGTCCTGCAGTCTTCCTCTTCTTCCCCTTCCCCCTGGAGGTTCCGGCCACAGGCTCCTCGATGAAGGCCACCTCAGGTTCTTCCTCCTCCTCTTCCTCCTCGGGACCTGACTGGCGCTTTTCGCTGGAACTGGAGTCGGAGGTCCTCTTCTGCCGCACGATCCGACCAGCCTGTCTGCCGGGCACCCTCTTGATGTGGTCGGCGAGGAACCCAAAGTTCTGGATCACCCAGGACTCCTTCTCCGTTGGGTTCTTCTTCGCTGTTCCAGAAGGGCCTTGCTTCAGAAGCTTGCCAGCCGATGTCCGCATGGAATCCAGCCAGGTCTTCAAGGCGTGGGCAGAGCAGGGAACAGACAGAGAGGCAGCTATCTCCTCAAGCTTCCGGGACTTCAGGGCAGTGTCCTTGTAGTCACGCACTGAGACAAGGATGATCCAGGTCTTGAGGTCCGGCCCAAAACTGGCAAAGGAGGTCCAGGAACCGGACTGGCCGGCTCAACATCCTCAGCAAGCTCCGCAGCAGGCTCTTCAGCAGGCTCTTCGGTAGGCCCCTCAGCAGGCTCCTCATCAACAGGCGTTGACTGGAGTGGCTGTTCTTCCGGCTCTCTTCTGGCAGCAGCAGTTGTGGACTTCTTGGAAGCTCTGGCTCTAGGCATTCTTGTAGACTATGTTGTCGTACACGTCGATGTGATCTCGTCGAAAGCAGAGATACGAATGACTTCTCTGGGCCAGCGCACTCCTATTTATACTACCTCCAAACCGTAGTGGACCCGTCCTCAAGCCGTAGTGCACTCGTCGGATCATACGTGGTATCCGCCAATCAGCCGGCGCTATCAGTCGCATACGTATCTCATACCTGGTACACCGGTCACAGCCGTGAACCCATCCGTGATGCATCCCTGCACACCCGGCATGGAGCCGTGGTGGATCCGACGACTTCACACGCCACGTGTCTGCCACGGCTGTTCACGTATGCGCCGGATTCGCCACCGGTGTAGGCGTATGTCCGTCGGATGTCCGCCGGCTGTGCTACGGGTGTGTCTTACCGGGAGCAGACTCCCGGAAATTTCAAACATGTTTGAAATTTTCGCGTCGTGGCCACGGCTTCGCCGTATCCGCCACGGCTACTAGGGATGCCCAGGGGTGTACTGTGGATCCTCAGGGATGTCTCCCGGATGAGCAGGGATGGGCATCCGCCTTCGATACGCCGTACTATACCTGTATGTGGGAAGGCCGCTTAACTAACTTAATTACGTATACTAAACTAACTTGCATACGTATGCAAGTTTGATCAACATAGGTATATGCTTAAATGAAGCTCTGTGATAGGTCCGTTACCCGGCTTCGAAACCAAATGGACGCGATGGTAAGGCATTAATCCTCATTACCAAGTCCCTCGGAGATGACTTAAAGCCGTCGGTCCCCTGGCTGCTTATTTACAATCATACACTTGCAATAAAATAAGTGATGTTTGAATGAATGAATGAATGAATGAATTTATTACCATTTCTAAAACAATATATGAAACATATTTACAAGGCATTTACAAATGTGAATGGTAATGGGAGACCACGAAATAGCTGAAATGGCTAATGAATATGTGGTTCCCTGACAAAAATTATGTAAATGTGATATAATTAAAGACTACGTAAAACTAAAATTAAATTTTAAGAATACAAATACTATACCAATTAAGGTCTTACAATAATCAGTAAAAACTGTAAATACTGGCAAGAAGAGTATGTATATATACACACACGCAATCAACATCAATAAAAGCAAAAACAAAAGTTTGTTCATTGAGTATAAACAAAATACCCGTTTCTATGAAACTATAGGTTATATATTCACAAATACCAAGTGGGGGGGGGGGGGGGGACAAAACAAAACAAAACACACAAAAAACAACAACAAACAAACAAACAAACAAAAAAGTGATACATTACTCTAGATATTCCATTAGCATCATTTCTCTTAACTTTCTACAAAATGTTTTGATAGACGGTTTCTCTTTAATATCTAAGGGCAATGAATTCTGACCATATTCTAGAACCGCAGAATGAAATTGACCTCTTTCCATGCTCAGTCTTTACTTTTGGTAAAATGAGACTTTTGCTATCTTTTTGTCTCGTATGATACCTGTGATCGAAAAACTGGCAATATTCTATACAGAGTGGGGATGTTGTTGATGTATTAACTTATACATGAAGGTAGCTCTTTGAAACCTGTGAAACTTGTAAATATCTAAGATTTTGAAAGCGAGAAATAAAGGCGCAGACGGAAAGGTAATAGCCCTAACAATCATTTTCTGTATAATGAATATTCTGTCAACAAATGAACTATACGCACATCCCCATACTTCAAGGCCATAGGAAATGTGTTTTACCACACCTACATAAAATTGTGTGTATGCAAACTTAAAATGAGTTATCTGACGTTTTCATATCTGCGATACATAACAGAACACGCGTGTACATTATGTTTAGGATACTGTGTTTGTTTTTTTTACACTTGTTTTCTTATGTTTATCTGTTATGTAGTGGTATGTTTCCCAGGGACATATCTAGAAAGCTCGTTATGTATTCCATGTCCTCTGAATACCTACCAAGACAAGACCAATCATCAAGAAGAATCTTGTATCCCGTGTCCTGGAAACCTGGCTACTCTTAGTGAACGTTCATACCGTCTTTCACTCTGTGTCGGTATGTATATAGCGTGAGCTTTGAAAAGTGACTGATCCATTCTTCAACACCATACACTCAATACCGAAGTGACTGAAAGATAATGGGGTATCATATATATATATATATATATATATATATACATGTACCTGTATATTATACTTCACAGCCGCGTAGCCATGATTTCATTTTACGGGGTGCGGTTGAGCGAAGCGTGCTCCCCAGGGGGGTGGGTGCAAGGAGGGGGAGTTTCCCCCTTCCCGCGAGAAGCGCAAAAGCTTTGACATTTGAGCAAATTCAAGAGAAAGATAACGGCTCGTAGCACTTTTTTTAGGCGGAAAGTTAGATCGACGCTCTGACTGCTTTTCAATTATTTGGGTGCAATACTATACTATAATAACAATGGGGAGGGGGCACAGGGATCGAAGGGGAGTTTCTTCCAGCGTGAAAGCTTCGACGTTCTGACAAATATGAAAGAAAGATGACGGCTCGTGTTGCTCCTTTTTCAGGCGAAAAGTTAGTTCGATGCCCTGACTGCTTTTCAATTATTTGGACGCAATACAGCACTGTATTTAACAGCGGTGGGCGCGAAGGGTGGGGGGGGGGGAGTTTTCCCCTTCCCGCCGTTTTAGCAAATTTGGATAGAAAGATAACGGCTCGTAGCAACTTTTTAGGCTTTTTTTCTCTCACTTCCCCCGCTTTTTCGCCCTCGCTTTTCTTTTTTTTTTTTGGGGGGGGGGGGGGGGGGGGCGACCGTCCCCATCGCCTCCCCCCTGGTTACGGCCTGTGTCTTCAAGGATAAATTATGTTGAGGTAATTTGATATTTTATGTCAGGATAATGTAACATTGTGATTACTGATTTTCTGGCTATGACTTCATTCAGAAGACTGATAATTGTATTCCAGTCATAATTGTATTCCAGTTTGTTGATGCTACAGAAATATACTTATCCCCCTCAATTCATTTTAAGAAAGGGGCCAAGGCAGTAGATATTTTGAACATGATGCTGCGGTGTATTATAAATGCTTATTTATTCATTAAATTTTCATTACTGTATGGTAATTCGTTAAAAGCCTACAAACAAGTAAATCCGATGATCTATTTTTAAAGGAACCCGAAGAGAGTATCTACAATTGTCTATTGCTATTTACAGTAAAATTTATGTGCTATACTTTTCATCACATATATTACCAATCAAGCTTGTTAAAGGAGAATTAACATTGGAATATAAATGTACTTATGTTCAATGGGTGTATTATATTCTTAATCATTGACCTGTATCACTTTAGAAATAAAATATCAGAAAAGGGTTTAAATCAAGACATTCTAGCACATTTATCATCTGCTAAGACTTAATGGGGGCTGCCATTTTCTTGATGACATGGAGTTGTACATGAACCATTGGAGACTGTTCCGGTCAGGAAGAAATTTTTAATCCACGAGCTAAATTGCTTCTATTCATAAAAAGCCCCATATATGATGGAAAATACATAACAGGTGTATACATTTATTTTAAAATTTGAAACTTATAGATTTCTTTTTAAATTCTCCTGTTTTGCTAACTAGAAATCGATTTCTTGGTCTTGCCTGGCAGAGCAGAACATAATTTATACAACGCGCATTCTGTCTTTTGAAGTCCATTATCTCAAAGCAGGTGAATGCATAGTTTGTCACTATTGACGCTCGGGGAAAGTCATCATCCATAAATTTGAATTAATTCGCTCCGTCACGTACGTCATAGTATCAAGAAAATAGATTGATATTTAGTAAAATCGTAATTTTCAAAGAAATATAAAACACATTTTCGTTTCTAGAATATATGTATATATATCTGTTAAATATTTTAAATCTCAGATGAAATTTTGTATCAGGAAGATGACAATTTTGCATTCGGATTAAAAATGTCTTTATGTACACATCAAGAAAATGGCAGCCCCCTGGTATCGCTAGCAGACGATAAATCTTGCCGAGAAAATCCTGATTTATACCCATCTCGTATATTTTAATGCAAAACTACGTAGGGCAACAAGAAGGAATAGATTACATCTTTGAATATGAGCACATTTATATTCTAATGTTAATTCTCCTTTAATGATATAGAATTTGCTTATTATTCAAAATGAAATGTTGAAAGGAAAAATACATGTAAATGAATAATCAGAAAGTATTCTGGCATAATAATATGAGCTCTTTGTCGTCGTGACACTGTATATACGCCAGCACAACGCTCACGACACTACAAGAATACAAGAGGCGTTGACCTGTATTTACAGCGAAGAAGACGAAAAAGAGGAAGAAGAAGAGGAAGAAGAAGAAAAAGACGATGCAGTATAGAACACGCATGTACATGTATTATGTTTAATATGATTCTGTGTTTTGAATGTTTTCTTGTTTTCATGTTATGCAGTGGCATGTAAGCCAGGGACCTATCTAGATAGCTCGTTATGTATTCCATGTCCTCGGAATACCTACCAAGACAAGACCAATCATCAAGAAGAATCCTGTATCCCGTGCCCTGAAGATCTGGTTACTCTCGATGAATATTCATACCAAATTTCACTCTGTATAGGTATGTATACATAGTGTGAGTTTTGGAAAATGACTGACCTGTTCTTTGACCCCATACACTCAATACCGAAGTGGCCAGAAATGAAAATATTGGGTAGCCTAGAAATATCATGTTATAGTTACTAGTATACTAATGAAGCCATGTACATTTTGAGAGAATAAAACATGTTTCGTTCTGTCATGGACAATCATTGTTAAGATAAGTTAGTCTTTTACCTCTGTCAGGGTTCCTACGGTCACGGAAAAATCTGGAAAGTCATGATGAAATAACTTCTTCTGGAAAGTCAGGAAAAGTGGTGGAAATGGAAAGCCATGGACATTGGTCGTGAGTGTGGGCTGTGGGTGGTTATGGCAACTTTCAATAACAAACATGAAAATGATATATAAATCACTGCGTAGTATTCATTCGCCGCTGGGAAGCCGCCACCCTCAAACTTCTGTGGGAATCCTGTCAGGATAATGCAATATTGTGATTAATTTTCTTTATTTTTTCTGTTCATGAGTCCAGAGAAATATACGTGCCGTTGATAAAATTAACCAAGGGAAATTTTTTAACGTGATACTGCCGATGTTTCAAATTTCTTGCAGTTAAAAAAATAATACACTGTAGTTGAATCTTAAATGCTTCTAAATTTGTCATTATATTTCCATTTGTGTACATTCCATTAAAACCTACAATAAAGCAAATATGATGGTCTACTTTAAAGGAACTTAGAGAGAGTATCTAGATTTATACATTCATATTTACAATTTATGTTATCATACTGGGGGTCGTTTCACTAAACCGACAAAACGACAAGATTAACTTTTCCGTTGCACAAAGCCATCTTTCTAAGACCAGCGACAACTTCCTTCCATCTCGACGCTGTCGCTCAACTTGTCGCTAACTGTTTCACAAAAGCCGGCTTTGCCAAGATCCGGGGGGGGGGGGGGCATCTGAGGACCGGTTTTTTTTTTTTTTTTTTTTTTTTTTGCTTTGCTTGTCAGAGGTTTTTGGAGTTATAAAGAGACCCAAAAAGCTGATGATCCTGGATCCGTACTCCAAACCTGTCGTACGCCATCACAAGCACGCTTTTAGTATGTTTATGGGCTGCGAAAAAATATGAAGAATGTTAAATCAGAGAAAATTTATTTCCTGAACTCCAAGCAACATTCCTTTATTAAATAGTTTTTATGTTTGTTTTATACTATTGTACAGGCGGACAAAATGTTCTTATGGCTTCTTGCACCCCCAATAAGTAAATGAGATTAATATAGGTTTTCCCGCCCAATTTCATCAGAGTTGCATTCGAATTCATGAATAGGCGTTCAAGTTTGAACCATTTTCGTCAACTCTCTGCTCTCATGGTTCATTTTCATTCTTTGAGCATTAAATTTAGTTTTATATCATTCCTTTTAAATTTTATTTCATTCAATTTAGAGAGAAATTCATTCAATTCAACGACGCAAAGTTGTCATTCAATTTGGCGCCAGCTGGATAGACGTTCAATTTCGTCCCAAATACCAATTTCAATTATAGGCACACACCTTCGCACTTTGAACGTTCGAATTCAATTAACATAAACAAGTTCTGTTGTTCTATGTAATTCTTACCTCATTTTTTCACGTCATATGCACCCCTTTTCACTGTTTTTGATTATATAATTTCCTTCTCAATTTTTCAAACTTTCATTTTCAAAGTTTATTTTTATCATATTTCATGCTTATTCCTAGAGCGTCTGCGAGTTCTAGGTAGTCTTGCTTGTTGTCGAATGCTTCAGCCAACCTAATTCTGTCCGTATTCGAGATATTCATGTAATCTCCTCGAGCCGCCACCATAGTCGTGCATAAATGAATTGTATACAGGCCCCTGGGAGGCGGGGGTGCTGGGGTGTGCAGCACCCCCAGAATTTTTGGAGGGGGTGCACATCACCCCTAGAAGGCAGAGGATGCGGGGTGCTGTAGCCAGCAAAATGCTTATGACTTTTTTTTGCTTGCTTTTTTTGCTTGCTTGTCAAAGATTTTTGGACTTAAAAAGACACCCCAAAATGTTGAGGACATTTTTTTTGCTTGTCAGAAAATTTTGTGAATATCACAAAATCCTGGATACAAAAAAAAAAATCTGCTCACAGCACCCCTAGTAACAAAATCGTTCCCAGGGGCCTGATTGTATGTATAATTATGAAAGTGGAGTTGTTGTTTCGATGACGGTTTGACAGAGGAATGAGAAAGATCAATATAAGGCAAATGTCACATTTCAAGGTAAATAAAGTTTGCATAATTAACAAATGCAGATTACAAAGAACATAAGCAGTAACGAAAAACACTGCCCAAATGCTGAAAATGCTTGCCTATTCGTGAATTTGAATTCCCAAACGTTCATCAGGGCAGAGCAGGTGCGAATTTGAATGCATTTTACGTGCATTTTTAATTTGAACGCGCTTTTTACACGTTTATTTGAGAAAATTATGAAATCGCATGCTAATGAAATTAAATTGAATGAACTAGTTAGCTTTTTGAATGTTGATCTCGATGATCATTCAAATTCGCTCGAAATTGAATGATTGCATTGTTAAATCGGATGCATTTTTGACGAAATTGGGCGGGAAAACCTATATTAAAGTAGCTATCCAAAGGAAAATCACAAATATGGCAATTAATGTATCACTAGAAACTGGGAAGCTTACAGATGGCAATCGTATAAGTTTTATCTGATGATTATAAAAACAACATAAATAAAAGCTCTTCTCAGCATCTGGAATATCCGAGGATTCGCCAGAAATAACGTTTTGATGTCTTCACACTAGGGACCAATCCTGCTTAAACAGACGACGTCCTATAATGAATGAACGTAATTGCAATGCAATTATTTATCAAATTACAAAGAGTTTTGTATATTTAAACATGACCGTATTTCACACCATTCTAAAAGGGAAAGTGAAACTGATTCTGATAACTAAAACCGTTTGATTGTAAATACACAGGAGAAGGGTCAATGGTCAATGAAATAAACCCCACTTTGACATTGAAAAGCCCTCTAAATAATAGCACGGATGGTATTCGTCGAACATGCCCCGGTGCAAGCAGCTGAAAATACAATGGCGTCTTATTTTGTTTACAAGTGACTGATTCCTTTATTTTTTAACGCTGCATTTTTCATCAAAATAATACCATACACGAAGTTAAGAGTGAGGCAACAGACTAACATTAAGACTGACGCTAGTCAAGTAAGAGAAATAAGTGAAGAGGAGATGACAAAACAGGCACTGAAAAATGTGTAAGATGTTATGGGACATCGTCTGCTTAGACAGGACTGGTTCCTGGTGTGTAGTCACACATCCGATGAACAAGGTACAAAAGAACGAGGCGAAGTCGTGGTCGTAGGTTTAGAAAAACTCTATTCTTTCTCTTCGACGTCCATTTTACAACTCGTCCCACATCAACTCGTCCCTCGTCACACTCCCCTCCATAAAACATACTTATGAGTGTAAGTATGTACATAATTAAATCATCCATATCGATATCGTACATGCAAAATAAAAGGCTTTTGCTAAACAGTCGGGTATTAACGTCGCGTCGCGTTGGTAAAAATTTTCGAACATTTTTCAGGAAGGTGTCTTCAAGGGGACAAATTGAAAAAGAGTCCATCTCAGTATGATTTTTCCCGTTTAGCAAAAGCCCAACATGACAGGCCGTCCTGGTTAGATATATCAAGTAAATCAATGGTCAAGAAAGTCTTAGCCTATTTTATTCATATATATATCTATGCGTGTGTATGTGTGTGTGTGTGTGTATTTATACACACCAGATGGTGGGATTCACCATGTGTGACGATGTCAAGAGGATATTCCCTACATTGGTAATCTTAACTTTCAGACATTCATAACTTTCTTTTTTGTTTGACTTGTTTACTCGTACCATTCTGCTTCTCTGATTTTCATGCTTCAACTCGGTTGCTTCAATTGTTTCCCCTGTAAGTTTTGTGGCAGTGACAACTCCAACATTTCCTTCAATATTGAACTTATTCTGCAGTCCATGAAGTAGCCGAGTCGAGTCCAGTCGATGTACAATATGTGTATTAGGAAGTTACCAAAACTAGTTACTGCCATACTTGTCTCTCTTGCCTGTGTGCCACAAGCTGCTTATGTATCTTCATATTTTATCCTGAGGTATTTAACAAGAGTTATAATGTTAAAAAATTATAGACAAAAAGAAAACTTTCTTTGTATTCTTTTTCTTGTTTTTTGAATGATGAGCGTCCAATCTGTGTGCGGATGTAGCTCTATTTCTAAATCTTTATCATTCTCTCATATCTTTGTCTTTTCTCATCTGATTTTGTTTGCTTTATATTAACTATGATAATTTTTTAGTACAAAATCCCCCCCCCCCCCGTAAAAAAGCCCTTTCTCCTTCATTTCATTTCTTTAAATTTTGTTTGTTTTATCCAGTAGAGCTAAGTGATATACATAGAAATTCTACACTGGATTTTGGAACTCTGTCTCAAACATTAATTATGATGATTTCTGCAATTTTTTTTATCCTATAATTTTTTTGCTTTCCGTCTTTACTTTCGTTATGTTATTCTGTGATTCCTTTTATCTGTTCTTCCTTTTATCTGTTCTTCCATCTTTTATGTTACTCTTTATATTCATCCATCTATCATTCCTTATAGTCTATCTTTCGTAGTGTTATTCTTTTTTGTCCCCGCCGAACGAAGTTTTATCTGATAGGGCTGAGTGGGGGCTTCCAAACTTCTACACAAAATCATGAAATTCATCAATTATGCAAATTTATTCAAAATCGACCAAAAATGCTACTTCTCCTCTATTTCACACCGTATTTTGAATCTGATTGTTTTATCTGATAGGGCTGGGTAGGGGCTGTCAAACCTCTACACAGAATTTTGAAATTCATTAATTATGCAAATTTATTGTAATTTATTCAAAATCAATGGAAAATGCATTTATAATCATAAAACATTAATTTGATAATTAATTTCTCTCATTTATCTTCAAGGTTCTATAAGAAATTCCATAAATTAACGGCCATTCCACAGATCTACACTTCTGGCGGGGACATATATTACGCATCGCGTAATTACTAATTCAGTTATGTTTAATCCTTTTATTAATTTTTCTTTCCACCTTTCCTTTCATTACGTTATTCTTTTATTGCTTTTATCATTTTGTTTTCCATCTTTCATAATGTTACTGTTTATATTTATTCTTTTTATCCTCTTTTTTTTAATCGCTTTCCATCTTCACTTTGTTATTTTTTGTTCCCTTTTATCATCTTCTCTTCCACCTTTCTTCATGTTTATATTTATCTTTTTATCATTTTTCTCTCTATCTCTCGCTTTGTCATTTCTTGCTTTTATCCTTCTATCAATTATCTTTCCATCCTTCCTCTCGTTATGATATTCTTTGTTTCCTGTTATCATTTTCTCCCCCACCTTCCTCACGTTAATCTTTATCCTTCTATCATTTCTCTCTCTGTCTTTCTTTATGTAAGTTAAACTTTTTTTATCCTATCATTTTGTTTTCCTTTCATCTTTTCTTTCGTTATATTATTCCTTTATTCAAATTATCATCTTCTCTTCTATCTTTCCTTATGTTACTCTTAATATCTTTATCCTTCTATCATTTATGTCTCTATCTTTCTTTATGTTATTCTTTGTTTTTATCCACTTATTTTTACTTTCCAACTTTCCTTTTGTTGTATTCTTTGTTTCCTTTCATCATATTTTCTTCCATCCCTCCTACCCTTCTATTCTCTCTTTATAGTTCATGTTTTTCTTTGCATTATCCTTGTATTATTTTCTTTATTCCCTTGTTTGTCGTTTTTAGCCTGAAAACGGGAAAAATCATACTGAGATGGACTCTTTCAATTTGTCCCCTTGAAGACACCTTCCTGAAAAATGTTCGAAAATTTCTACCAACGCGACGCGACGTTACCCGACTGTTTAGCAAAAGCCAAATAAAATGCCTTCTTTCATAATACATATCCAGTAATACTGTCATACTGCGAAAAACTAGTATCGAGTCACTTAGTCTCGATCGATTTGTACCTAAAAATAGCACAAGCTCATTATAAATGCACGAATTGTGTTCTTGTAAAACATAGCATAAACACAATTTCTTGGCTTACAACTAATATAAAAACATATTCATTTGCAAGGAGACATAAACAAGCAATCAATTTGATATGCAACTGCAGTAAATTGCTCATAATTCTCTGTGATGCAAACAAACATCTTAAACATCTTCACAAAGTGTCTCACATCAGTGTCTCACAAAAATGACAAAGGATGAATTTTGTCCAACAAAATATATCATCACAAAACATGAATTATTTTATGCAATTGGCTATGCTGCGCTGCTTTTAGCTGCAATGTCACTTTTGTTTCTGACACTGTCAAAAATACACCAATCATCAAATGCTGATAAATATGAAAACTATCTGTACCCTCACATAAGGTTAGAATTCTGAGAAAACAATTTAACTCACGAAAATCTGGGTAGTACCAACATGCAGATGGTATCACAGCTTGTATACTGAACTCAAGTTTGTCTATCTATGTTTGGCAATCATATGTAAGATGAAAATAATAACTTTCATAAGTTTCAACACAAAAATTCTTCCAATATCCTGCACCTTTACATTTATCACTTAATGTGTGCATAAATCAGAAGTTGTATTTATCCAATTTCTTCTCTTTAAAATTAATTAAGAAATTGTTTCTCAACAAACAACTAAACATGTTAAAATCACTGACATGTTATAATACATGAAATCAGTCATCTCTGTTATGTAATTGCTTCTTGGCAAGTCAAAAAAATAGCTTTCGAAAAGATGTAAATTTGATTTCTTCCAATGAAATTAATAAACAACTTTCAGCAATAATAGATCTGTCTCAAAGATGAAACAACATCTCTTCAAAATATAACGATGTGGTAAAATTTTTCACTGTTAATGCAATGTTATGCATTTTCATAACAATGACATTTATCTTTCATCTTCAAGGGACCAAAATACAAGAGAATACCTTTTCTCTTTGGTTCCAATAATACAATTGTCAACAAACAACATTTTTTCAATGAAACATGAAAAAAATCAAATCTTATTTCCTGTTTTGAAAGTGACACACATGCATAACCAAAATGAGAACTAACTTTTCTATTTTGTTTTTTTGTTTCTTTTGTAAAACTGAAAAGGGAATTTAACACCAGAATGCTGTCATGCATGTTAAAATCTTCACAACAGAAAATACTAATCATTTCACTTTCAGAAATACATAAAGATATGCAATATATCAAAAAACTCCGAAAAAAGCAAACACAAGAAGAAAATTGCTTCACTGAGTCCAATCAGTCTCTGATTATCAAATTCAAATTTCTGTTTTTTCTTCTCCACATTGAATTCCAGTTCATATCAATAAACTGCTCAAATGTTCACGAAGTATCTCACATAAGGTAAGCCCACTTTCCATGTAATTTCACAGAGATTAAGTTCAAGTTCACACGCGAGATAGAGCATCTGCAATAACATTGTTCTTTCCTGCAATGTGCTCAATGTTCAAGTTATACTCTTGCAGCAACCAGCTCCAACGTGTCAATCTCTGGTTTTTGTGTTTCATTTTACTAAGAAATGTCAGTGGGTTATGATCCGTCAATACTCTTACTGGGTACTGCGATCCAGGAACATACACGCTGAAATGTTCAAGTGCTAGCATAGAGTCTCTTTTTCAACAGTCGAATAGTTCTTCTGACTAGGGGAAAACTTCTTTAAAAAGAAGGATATAGGTCTGTCGACTCCTTCTGCGTCCTTCTGAGTTAGCACAGCACCAGCGCCAACATCACTAGCATCCACCATCAGGCTGAACGGCTGGTTGAAGTCTGGAGCCATCAACACATGATTGGTAGATAAGAGAGCTTTCACCTGGTCGAAAGCACTCTTACAGTCACTGGACCAGACGTACTTCACTTCTTTGCGTAGTAGATTGGTTAGCGGAGCCACGACATCAGAGAAGTTATGGCAGAACCGTCTATAGTAGCCTGCCATGCCCAGAAACCGCATCAGTTCCTTCCGGTTGGTTGGAGTCGGGAAAGCCAGAATTGCTTCTACCTTCGCCGAGAGTGGTCGAACGTGACCAGAGCCAACAACATGACCCAGGAAACTAACACTAGCACCTCCAAACTCACTCTTTGCCAGATTCACTGTCATTTTGGCAGCAGCCAACCTTCTGAACAACTCTCTGATTCTCTGTACATGAACACAACTAAGTCATCAATATAAGCTTCACAGCCTTCAAGACTTGAAACAAGACTATTCACGAGTCTTTGGAATGTAGCCGGCGCGTTTTTCATGCCGAAAGGCATCACGGTGTAATGAA
The DNA here is from genome assembly GCA_025617745.1 of Heliocidaris erythrogramma. Lineage (NCBI taxonomy): Eukaryota > Metazoa > Echinodermata > Echinoidea > Camarodonta > Echinometridae > Heliocidaris > Heliocidaris erythrogramma. The sequence goes on along the minus strand of CM046870.1, from coordinate 37,817,789 downwards.
ATAGGCCTTGCGGTGTAGCAAATGCGGAAATCTCTTGCGCTCTCTTGGTCAAGGGGATCTGCCAATAACCTTTCAGCAGATCGAATTTGCTCACATAGTTTGCTTTGCCTATACGGTCAATACAATCATCTACGCGCGGAATGGGTAATGAATCTGTTTTGGTACACGCATTGACTTTTCTGTAGTCGGTACAGAAACGATATGATCTATCTGGTTTTGGAACCAGGATACATGGAGAAGACCATGCACTACTACTTCGCTCAATAATGCCATCCTGTAGCATATACTCTATTTCTTTCTCAAGACTTTTTCATCTTTGTTGGGTTGGCCCGATATGGTGCCTGTTTGATTGGGGTAGTATCTCCCACATCAACATCATGCTCAACAGCATCTGTTCGAGAGGGGACATCTGCAAACAATTGCGGATACTCACTCAGCAACTCTTTCACATCCTTCATCTCCTTCTCAGACAAGTGGGTTAGTTTGTCATCAATATGTGCTAGAACCTCTGAATTTTTCAATTTCACACATGGTTCCTCTCTTTCAATCTTGCACATTTCTTCTTCTTCACTCTTTGGATTAGATTCTACAGCACTCAACACTGGTTGTGCTTTCTCTTCATCACCTCTCCGAATGTACGGCTTCAGCATATTCACATGACATACACGCCTTTTCTTCTGCCTATCCGGAGTTTTCACGACATAATTAACATCACCAATTATATTAGCAATGACATACGGTCCAGAAAATCTAGCCTGCAGAGAATGACCAACCAAGGGCAACAACACCAAGACTTCATCACCTTCCTTGAAGTTCCTTTCCTTGGATTTTCTGTCATACCAGGACTTCATCCTCTCCTGAGAGTCAGACAGATTCTGTCTAGCAACCTCACAAGCGCGATTCAATCTTTCGCGGAAAGTAGAAACATAGTCCAACAAATTCACGTCCTCATCGTCCGACAACAACCTTTCTTTCAACAACTTGAGGGGTCCACGGACTTCATGTCCATACACTAACTCAAAAGGGCTGAAACCTAAAGACTCTTGAACAGACTCCCTCATAGCAAAGAGTAACAATGGGACTCCCTCATCCCAGTCCTTCTCTGTCTCAAGACAATAAGTCTTCAGCATGTTCTTGAGGGTTTGGTGAAACCTCTCCAATGCTCCCTGAGACTCTGGATGATATGCACTCGAAGTTACATGCTCAATCCCTAACTGCTGTAACACCTGTTTGAACACCTGAGACATTATGTTCGATCCTTCATCAGACTGTACAGTCTTTGGTAGTCCTACAGTAGTGAAGAATTTCACTAATGACTTGGTTACATGTTTCGCTGTAATGCGCCCAAGTGGTATCGCTTCAGTATATCTTGTCGCAGCGCACATGATTGTCAATAAGTATTCATTGCCTGCCTTCGTCCTTGGAAGAGGACCTACGCAATCCACTATAATCCTAGAAAACGTCTCATCGAAGGCCGGTATTGGCTTCAGCGGTGCTGTCGGTATTTTCTGGTTTGGTTTGCATACAACCTGACACACATTGTTGTCGGTACGCTTCTGGTACTAGCTCATAAGCATGCAATACAGCATCTTTTACTGTATCATACTGACCCGCTTCTTCAACGGACAAAGCCGAATAAGCATCTCGAGCTTTACCCTTCAACTGAGAATGTAGCAAGTGTGACCATTTCTCCCGTGGCCAATTCAAACTAACAGCCACCTTCTCAAAGTGCAGAAAATATTTCTCTACTTCATCCTCCTCAAACGCCGGAACCATCCGTACGTGCCGAGCTACATCGAAATCAGACTGAGCCTGCCTAATCTCTTCTCTCTCTTCAGCACTCGCTCTTTCTCTCCTTAGAAGTACTTTCTCTCTCTCTCGTTCGACTTTTGCTATCTCTAGCTCTAGCTCTTTTAACCGCAATTTCTCTTCTGCGTTTTCTTTTCCCTGGGACGCACCGGGTATGCTATTCAAAGCATCAAGTGGGAGAACATCTGCCTCCTCCACCAACCACTGAATAATAGCTGTCAGTATCTCAACTTTACGCCAGTTGCTCTTTACCTCAGCAACCTGGTAATGACTGGCTACCTGCAATATATCAGCCTTCTTCAAGACCAGCAATTCCTCTACCGTGGGAGATTCCACAAATTTCTCCAATGAAAAATCTGCCATGGCCAATACAGACCCCAATCCTCAACGCTGAAAAGATTAGAAACAGCTAAAGAAACTCCAAAAAATTCTTAGCCAAACAAAATCAGATAACCTGACTCGGGTATCCCAGTTGAAACAATCAACCGTAAAATCCCACAACCCGATCCGGTCGACCCAGCCGATTTAACCTCAACCTACAAAGCTGGTAATCTGACTCGATTACCCCAGTTGAATAAACCTTCAACCTAAATTCCTGTCAACCTAACTCTGGTCAACCCCGTTGGCAAACCTCAACCAACAAACACGGCAACCTGACACGGTTAACCCAGTTGAAATACCTTCAACAAACAAAATTCACTCAATCAAGCGAACTAAAATCTCATAGCGAGATGCCCTGGAATTCTGCCCCAATCACAGCCTGCACAGACGGCAACATACACTCTCGTATACACCGCACTGCACACAACGTGCTATACCACACGTCAACTGAATGCCTATGAGACAACCCCACATTGAGCTCATACATTGAGTCTCAATGTTTATCACCAAAAAGCACCAGCAAAAGGCAAGAACACCAGCATGCACAGACTAGAACATAAAGTTTTTAACAATTGTAAAACATCAGCAAGACTGTTCAAACACATTAAACCTTTGCAAACCCGTGCAACCGCACAACCTGGTCAGCGACCACCAACAATCAACACACGCAAACCCAGCGGTGTCTTCGCACAGGCTTCGACGACAAGCCTACCATAACACTACAACGCAATGCACGCATGCATATGACTCGAAACACGAACGCGCGCTATCACCTTAGCGTTTCATGGAGACCAAAAGTACCTAATGTTTCACCTTTGTCGATTCACCTGAGGCCTTCATAGTGATTCCGGACATTCCCTCATTTTGTTACGGGTCCTGCTCACACCATCATCACCATCATCCAGCCGATTAACAAGGTACAAAAGAACGAGGCGAAGTCGTGGTCGTAGGTTTAGAAAAACTCTATTCTTCCTCTTCGACGTCCATTTTACAACTCGTCCCACATCAACTCGTCCCTCGTCACAATCACGCGAGGTTTTTCATCCAATGAGAATCATTTATATATCAAAATGTTCAGATTGAACTGAATGACTTGAATCTTTTTCCGGTGGTAAAAAATAGCCCTTTCCCGGCAAGAAATCGTCAGAGAAAGCCGAAAGCGTTCAGTCAAAAAGTTTATTAAAGTTTAAGATTCCTTACTTAAATCTAACGTCGTAGATCTAACGTTATTCTACGTAAAATAATAGATCCAACATGTTAGTGCATGAAAGTACACTCAGTTTATAGCACTCAGTGAATAGCGATAATGCACTTGCCCTACGTACGGGCTTGTGCATTATCACAATGTGGAAAATGACACATGCAAGGTCTATTCCAGTCAATATAAGGCATATATACCGTTTGCACGCATATGCGCGTACGCGTGCGTTTACGAAAATATTCTTGAAATCATGTAGGATGAATTAAAATCATACAACAGTCCAAGATAAGTCATTTTGATGCAGTTTACAGAACTCAAGACCATTGCCCCACGCGAAAATTTTTGAAATGTTTAAAATGGCCTGAATCATGCCCAAAATTGAGACTGCATATATATGTATTTTCAATATAGCTTGGTTTTAATTTGATATAATTAGTATTACATGTATTTTTATGAATAAATATTTTTATTTCATTATTTCCTCTTAAGTGAACACGATTTGGGTCTTATTACCATAATTAATCAAGTACTTACAACTCTAGATTCGTTTATTGCAAAAGCATCCTCGAGTTTTCTAAATTTTATTGATTCAAAGATGCCATAAGTATCAAGTAGCACATCTTTTCATGTAAACAGGATGTTTGTATCATCAGTATTAATTTTCGATGCTATTTTCGATATTTTGGAACAGTTTGGGAAAAGCTGAGCTTCAAAATCTATTTGGGTAATTCCCGATAATTTCGAATTGTCCTTTGTCATGTCTTTGTGAAACAGTTTGACAAGTCCAGTAGATCGGTGATAACAATTATGACTGTCATGGTGTTGATATTATGGAAAGACCCCCTTATCTCCAAGCCCTTCCTTTTATCGAATAGTTGGGTTTTTAAAAATCTCTCTATTTATATATGAAAATTGAACAAATGCATAATAATGTTGTTTTGACCACCTAGCAAATAAATGAGATAATATTATTTGTACCCACATTCATCTACCATATACACCGTCTTGGAGATGAAACAGTCTTTACAGACGCATGTGAACAACGAAAATTCATTACGTATAATATAATTTTCTGATATTTCCCCCTATTTTTAAGCAAAGCATTAATGTATTAATGCTTCGTTATTTTATCAAACGTGAACAAAATAGGGGTCGTCTTTCGATAAATCTCAATTATGGAATCCTCTTACCTACAAATTCACACATCGCAGAAGTTTTCTCAATAATATATAACATGCCAAAAGACAAAAATTGTTAATGTAAATGCGGATAGTTGTATCATTTATAGTACCATAATATACTATTTTTTCATATTTGAACAATTTGGGCAACTCAAGATCTTTTTTTTTTCTTTTTATCTTTTATTAAAACAATTCAGGAGAATCACATGTTTACATAATTCGATAATTTAGAAAACAAAAACAAAAACAACAAATTAAAAAGAGAGAAGGCAGACAAATGGGGGTATAAACAGAAATAAAATATGAGGCAGCAAAACATTTGCAGATTATAGTAGGACGGGGAATACCCTGAGGACAAAAGCCACACCACAGGCCGACCAATTAAGCGCCTGAGTCCCCGTCCAGTAAGGAAAAAGAGAATCGGGGCCGACTCGGATCGATATCAAAACATCACATCTACCTTGCACTTTCAAAACCTTCCAATCAAATATTAAAAAACATATTTAAAAATTCGCACAAAACAATTTCTGACACAGTGAAGATTCCGTATAATAATGATCCGATATAATATAGCTGCATGGTATAACAGAATTCCCGATATCTACTACAGATAAGACAAAGCTACACTCCAGCTCTCCAAATTCAACAGATTTAATGAAACCTGATATGAGAAGCCCCAGAGAACCCCAATGTATAAAGCATAACATCAAGCAACTCTGAAGACCCTAATCAATGACCTTGTTCAGATTCAGATTCAGATTTTTATTTCATTACACTTTCATTTTTCAAAGTACATGTATATAACAATATGTATTATGCAATCAACAATGTTGACAATACAACTTAGTGCAGAAACGTTTTTGATCATTACATGAAGGAGAATAGCCGAAACTACGAGGCGTAGCCGAGTAGATTGGGAGTGGCGAATCTACATTTCCAAGGCTATTCTCTGAATAAACCATTGCGTACATTCGTAAAAATAATATACACTTTATTGAATAGATTGACGTCATAGCAATGGTTTAAAAGCAAAATAATGTGCATTGAAGTTTGAGCTGTAAGAAAAAAGACTACATTAGATTAATTTTATGAAAATGATAATGAAAACAGAGACCAGCATAGAATCATAGCTTGTAAAAGCGCTGGTCCCTGGCAAAAGATAAATCATGAATACAGTACATGAAAAACTAGTCTGGGCAACCATGCATAAAATGCCCAAATAAAAAGGAAAAAGAAGAAGACAGATACATGGCCATGGAAAGCAAACAAAATCATTAGCATAACACACTTTCCATCGAAGAGAAAGCATTGAGAAATAATAAAGCTGGGAATAGTAACAATGGAAAGGAGTAAATTTTACAAAAGACAGAAGAAGGACAAAGTGACAGGGGGCGAGGAAGGGGTGGGGGTGGAGGGGCAGGATCTGGAAGGTTTCATTTAATCTATAGATTTTGCTACACAGGTAAACAAGAATCACCAGTGAGGGATCAACGTTCATAAAAAGCAATAAGTGATTTTCTCAATTTACGTTTGAGTGTACTTAAACTTATACTGTCTCGTATATTTAAAGGGAGTGAATTCCAAAATTTAGGACCTGTATATGAAAAGTATTCTGGGTTAATGCTGTACGAGTTCTTGACAAGTGATATAGATTGATTTGTCTGGTGGGGTAATGATGGATCTCATTATTTGCTGTAAATATATTATTGAAGACAGTTGGCAATAAGCCACTTCGGGGATGCAATCTGAGCATGAGCAGATAAAGGTCATCTGTACCAAAATTCTAAAACCCACTGACACTAATATTCGATATGTGCTCATGAATGTCATGTAATCATTATTCAATTATGCACTAATGGTGCATTCCATGATATCCAGGTGGAAGTATTCTTTTTAAAGGGGGAAACAAAAGCTATTCATGAGGCACCTCTATCACTCCCAGAGTTATTTTTCTGAAGTGCACATAAAGGGACCCTCCATGTCTAAAATATCTGTGGATATTTGGGGTCATTTGTACAATCTCAGTACCATGCGCTAACCCCGAACTGGCTTATTCATGATTATGATACTGAAACATAAGTACAGCAGGGCGGATCCAGGATTTAGTATAAAGGGGGGGGGGGGGGGCACACAAATGCAGGTTTGTCAACTTTTTGGAAAAGGTAGACCCGTATTTTGGGGGTCTTGCCAGCTTCTCGAAAAGTCGCTCAGTTGGGGGTTATAGAGGTCCAGTTTCCCTCCAAAATTCTCTAACATGCAAAAAAAAAAAAAAAAAAAAAAAAAAAAGCGGATCCTTTATGGCCAATGCTTGTTACACCGAGTCTGAAGATCTGTTTTCGTAAAAGACAATAAATCCGATGAGTATGGGTATAACTGAGTTGTTATTTATCATGTATTCGTGAAACAGTTTGTCAGCTCCATGATATTTCCGTAGATCGCGGACAAGAGGAATGACTGTCATGCGTTGATTTGATGAAACGACTCCCTGATTGATCAATAACTATATTTTGGCAATATTTGATTACTTTGTTGTTCTCCACTTTCTTTTACAACCATCAGAGCCTGAAGGAGATGAATATGCGATTACTACCGATCTTTTTGCGGGTAGTGAATTCGCTGTAGTGATGATCATCATTGTGACAGTCATGTGTTGCTATGTAATTTCTTTGTTTTGAAGGACGTTCACGCCATAGGCCCACATTCTGAACTCCGGTTTAACTTAAACCGCGGTCTAAGTGTGGTTTAAACTCAGTCTAAAACTGCCCTTTGAACCATAGTTTTGGAAAATTACAATCTGAAATCCAGTTTAACTTAAACTCCAGTCTAGTAGGGCTTTACTTTGTACAGAAATTTAGACTGGACTTGCGGTTTTAGTCAGTTTTGATTAAAGCTCTGGTTTAATTTAGACTGGAGTGTAAGTTAAACCGGAGTTCATAATACCACCCCTGGCCGGGCCGCGCGTTTACGTTTTACAACCAAGCCTAGGCAGATTTCGCATTTTTCATACTAATACGGTTTATTCCGTCAAGACTAATCTGCATGAATATTCATGAAAACGAATTATAGCGATATAATAAAACGAGCAAGGGCATCGAGCAGCTGTTTTGTGTGGCGCTATCGGATAATCCAGTCCTCTCTTGGTGAAAGAACCACGAGTTCGAACCTCGGCAGAAGTTTATATTACGAAATTTTCTTTTGCTTAGGTTTTATTTAAAAATAAGGTGACTGAGTAAGAAAATACAAGTCCGATACAAGAAAATACAAGTCCGATACTTGTAGTCTGTTTCAAAGTCTTCAAAAAGGGGTTTCTGCCTAGGCTTGGTTGCAAAAAAGAAAGACGCATACGGGCCATAGTGTTATACTGCCATTTTGAGGCAGGATTATGTTCAAGGCCGTACGCAGAATTTTTTCCGGGGGGGGGGGGGGGGGGCAAGATGATCGCTTTCAAAGAAACCCATAACTTGAAGTCTTAAAGGTCCCCAGAAATCCAAATGCAAGTTGATTTCTGTTGGTGTGCGGGGATGCATACAACTCATATTTTGTTATTAAAACATCTAAATATGTTTCATAGATTTTTAAATATTTTTTGAAATATTTTTTTCCAACCTCTTAAGCTCCACCCCCAAAAATAGCTCCAGATCTTATTCCCGAGATGACATCATCTGTCAATCATTAGTCAGCCATACTAACATTATACAATACAGAGTGGAATGTAACTTCCCCCAGCTCAGCACATGCTCACAATAGAATTGCATGCTTTCAAACAATACCTCCTCATTACCATTCTTTTCCTGGTGATGCTACAGCATGTCTGGCATAGCAACTCCTATGTAGGCATTGTATGGTCTATTAGAACAGATGGTTATCTCTGGCAAAGCTACATACCACTTTTTCTCCTTAGCTCACTAATGATTGACAGATGATGTCATCTCGGGAATAAGATCTGGAGCTATTTTTGGGGGTGGAGCTTAAGAGGTTGGAAAAAAATATTTCAAAAAATATTTAAAAATCTATGAAACATATTTAGATGTTTTAATAACAAAATATGAGTTGTATGCATCCCCGCACACCAACAGAAATCAACTTGCATTTGGATTTCTGGGGACCTTTAAATCCGATTTAAAAAAAGTATGATTTTTTAATTTCTGGGGGGGGGGGGGCAACTGCTGCGTACGGAATTGATTATGTTCAGTTGTTGTTTTCATTATAGTCGCCCCTTTTCAGCGCCGCGATGTCATCATGCCCTTGCCTTAATAAGGTTAGGTAACCTCGGTATTATTGTGATTTAACTTTCCAATGCCAACAGAGGAGACACTTCAATCACAATAGTTACTGAAGTTAAAATGTACATGTTGTGGCTAAAATGGAGCTGAACAACCCTTGCGTCAAATACGGGCGAACGACTAATAAGAGACTAGGAAAATCGTTGGACCGTAAGAGCTTGCTGCGCGGGGTTTACGTAACAATCAGCAAATATAACGCTAAACCGTTTTAACGCTTTCGCGTCATTTTACTACACTGTTAAGTGCGTTTATACTATTGCATATTTCTTGGATCTGCGAAAAAGGAAATAGACTTCCCAAACACCATGGGTACTGATGAAGGAGATGAAAGGTGGTTCCCACCAGTCAGCCAGTGGTCATGCTGTAAACCATTATGATAATTATGGAGAGTATGTGTAAACCTAGTTTGGTAATAGTGCATTAGCGAAATCGCAAGTATGTAGGCACTCACAACAAAAGTTATTATTTTCTTTTAATTTATAGAGGTGAGGTTTCATTGTGTTTTGAAGTGGCATTAATTTGTTAGAACAGCGTCGTCTTACAGTGACTGCTAAAGTAAAATTATAATTTGAAAATTAATTGCATTTTTTTAATTTTGAAAAAACAGCTTGTTTGGATAATAGGCACAATATATATGTCAACCTATTATTTTTTACTTTGCAAATGTGGACATTGTCTACGTGTACATTCTAATTTTCTCAAAACTAGAATGGGGCATACTGGGAAATTGGCAGGCAGGCACTTTTCAAATCATGTTAAAAGATGGCGCCATTAGGAGCTTCAGTTTAGTGTTCCTGTATTAAAGAGTTGCGACAACTGGGGATTTGAACGCCATTTTGTTTCCACTATGACGTAACATTTCTATTCAATTCCGATGAGCACCTGGGTGTTCTCAATAGAAAGAATTCGAACTTCATTTTGTTTCCAGAAAAGTCAGACGTCCATGTCGCAACTCTTTAATACAGGGACAATACTTCAGTTTACTCATGTCACTTTAATGAATAACAAATAGCATTCTTTCTTCATACATGAAGCCTAAACTTGCATTAAGATAAGCAATTCAAATATTGGTTCACTTACCATATTAATTTATTCCAGGTACATCCTTTACCCTATTACAAAGCCTTAAATTGAAGATATTGAACACCAATCGATTTTCAGTGGAGTTTGGTTGTTAAATTTACAAAGAGGGACTTTAAAAAAATGTGATAATTCAAATTAGACAAAAACAAATAAAATGTTGTAGCTTAACAAAATTATCCATATGAGGGGAGGAATATGAATGTTCCTTCATTGTACATGCATTGAGGGTTGTTAGTTTTAGACATTATACTCTCTGTTAAGTCTGTTTTGAATGTTGTAATTAGCTTGATGAAAACCTGAAACAAAAATAGATGCACAATATAGTGTGAACATTGTAGAATGTAGCCTATAGAGACATTGAATGAAATATACAATGATGATATCCTGTACATGTTTATGTATTATTGGCAGTAGAGATATCATTTATTTTCCATATATCATTTATATCAATATCATTTATTTTCCATATTTTGTTATGACTAAAAATAGTATCACTGATTTATGGCATGCTACATGTATGATGATTATGATAAAAATTCGACATAATGTATTTCATATTAAGTTTGTGATTTCTGTAATTATTTCAACAAATCTTGTTATAAGAATTATATTGATCATGTGTTTCTTTTCTCCAAATCAAACTCCATTTTATATTTGTTCACATTCATTGAAATGTTTGTTTTTCTATACCATATTAGTCATTTGATTTATTTCAAAGGAGGCGGGGGAGGTAATCAAATACTTTGGAGGCTCGTACATCTCCAGGGTATGGCTACCCTTACTCCCTGCCCACTCCTTGTAAACCCCGTCGTATAGGTATAGTTTTCCTCTTCCTTTTCTCAATGAATTTCCCAAAACAATATGTGCTATTTGAACCTATTGCAGACATTTTTTGGAAGAAAATTATCATATGAATTCATACATTGTTTACACTTATACACTAACATAGTGACATCCAACTAAGACATCTGTCTACATCTTAATCAGTGGCGTATCTAGGGATTCTAGCGCCAGGGGCAAATAAAGGAGTTGTCCCCCCCCCCCCCCTCTTCGTGCCCAAACCTGCTTGTACAAGCGAGGGAGCGAAGCGGCCGAGCTGCAAATTCTTTGCATTTTTATCCCTAAAAAGCACAATTTCTTGCGCATTTTGCTGAGGAAATTTTGCAAGTGACCACTGCATCTATGCAGTAGAGAAGTTCAAATTTTGTACATTGATAAACGGTTTTTTTATTCACTCCTTTCTAAAATAGGGAAACGAAAACCCTTGAGGATTAGTCGAAGAATTTAGCAAATCGTCAAAAAGTTGAGTTTTATTTTAATGTTGGCCCTCTGCAAATGCTATTTTATAATATATTGGAGGCGCAATACTAGCAAGAGGCAGATGAAACTTACATGATAGCGAGCAAAGCACCGACATTCACATCTTTATTTTTGAAATTCTGAACCCTTAAAAAAGCTATTTAAGAACTGTATACTGGGGGCGTGAAATTAAGAGATCCTGAAAGAAAATAATTATGCGAGCGAGCAAAGCGACTGAGCTTTGAAAATTGTCGCATTTTAAACGCTCAAAAACTGTATTTCTAATGCATTACCCTACTGATTGGGGGGGGGGGGGGGGCGCATAATCCTTAAGGATTGTGTTTTTCTCCATTTTCCCTCCCTTTTTCTTTCCTTCTTTTGCGTATTTTTTTTGCGCCCCCTCCAAGTGCCACCCGGGGCACGTGCCCCCCCCCCCGCCCCCTCCCATAGATATGCCACTGATCTTCTTCGCTTGGTCTTAAAGCACAAACCAATACAACTAATAAAGACAGTTTTCTTAACACTGCATAGGCCTACAACAAATGCTTTATTATTAAAAGAGAACATTAAAAAGACAACATACTTTTGTTTCTTTCAGTTTAGCTTCCATCAGGACATTAAAATGTAGCACAGAATTATAGTATCTCCATTAAAATACATTTTAACACAGCACTGCAGATATTACAAGCATTATCTTGGGGAAATATTCATGGAGGCATAATAGTTGTTTCATTAATTTCATATGTTTCCTTTCGATGTTGCAGTTAATTTTTGCAATTCACACTTAAAGGGGAAGTCCACCCTGATATCAGGTTAGTATAAAAGAAGCAGAAAGGAACAGATCAATGGAAGTTTGAATTGGAATTTTTGAAGTTGTAATCTATCAAAAACGTATATTGCGAGCTCCTCTATCATTTGCCCTGCACTAAAAACATTATACATTTCAAGTTTTCTCTAAAGAAAATATTTGATCACACGAGAATCCTAGGTGTAATCATTGCATGAAACAAATCTCTTCATTTATCAATCACTGAGAAAATGAGAATCTATGAAATGTTCTGCACACCGCAAGTGAGAGAGGAGCTCGCAAGATAGATATGGAGTTGACAATTGATTGATTACAACTTCGAAAATTGAGTTTCTTATTCCTCCCGGATTTTTCTCCAACTTTCACTAATCCGTTTATCTGATTTCTGTTTTTATTTAAATCAACTAATTACTAGGGTAGACTCCTTTAAGAGTGATACGTGACAAACCTTTTGTTCAACTAAAAATACATATTGGAATTGTTGTGAAATAAATGTTAAAAGTTGTCGATCATTCAAAAGTGTCCTCGATATCAAAAGACACGACAGTTTTGATTGATATTTTATATAATCTCGAAAACAGTACAAGTGAACATTTTGGTGGTGGAAGAAGTTGTTCGTTTTATAGGTGCTTATCATTACTCTATTTGAAGGCACAGGACACTGGCTGTCAACCTGCATGAGTTTCTGGATACAATATTTTTCTTTTATTTATTCATTCTCCACACATGGGCCTGGTCACTCTCTAAAGCCAGAGGCCGTTCTTCTGAGGGGTCCAATTGCCAAGGACAAATTGGCAAAAATACAAATTACACAATTCTATCTTCTGAATTATTATCTTGTTTAAATTTCATTTCATTTTATATTTTATTTTATAGTATTTTATTTATTTATTTATTATGTTATGTTATGAATAACAGCCCAATTTCTATGCCAAATCTGTTCTCAGCCAAAAAGATTCTAGGATTTCAGTAGCTAATAACAATTATTGTAACCTGTTATTGATAACAATTTTCATGAAACGAGGCCCAGATCTGATTGTTTTAAGAAGATAGCTCTAGAACAGCTCGTATCTCTATGAATTTATATGATACATGTAATGCCGGTATACGTTCATAACACACACACACACACACACACTCAATTTGAGTAAGAAAACAAACGTTTGAAAATAACACTATACCAATCAAGTGAGCAGTATCTTTAGTCCTATACAATCCTGTAAAACACAAATCACTGCAAGCATCTTTTTATTCTTATTCATATGGATATCAACCTTATAATTTGTTGGATTACATAATAAGATTCATTGATAAAAAGACACAATTTTACATTTAAACTTGGAATGAAACGTTTCGGACCAATCAAAGATATTTCTAAGACGGCTCTGGTGACCAAAACCACAACAACAACGGCAACAAAGCAACGCACAACCCCTCCCCCACCCCAACAAAAGAAAACAAACAAACAACAAACAAACAAAAAAAAAACAGAAAAACAAATCAAAGAACACAAACAAAACTAATAAAATCAATTCCGCCACAGAATGAAAATGGTGTGGAAAAAGGTAAAATCAACTCAACATATGCATTAAATTTGCTTTAAATTAAATTTAAAGCAAAGTCCATATCATTGTGTACATAATATACCATACTATTCTGCATACATTTTCACCTTTCGTATACCTTGCCTAATAACATACATTCAGTGATAAGTATATACCTGCCCACTTGACTCTTTGTAATTGTGAAGAACTTATTTAAACCAGCCATTTCTGTGAGTCTGAAGGGGACCCTTTATCCCAGGATATGGATGGGTGACTCTCATTCTGTATTCATTTGCATTTGAAAAGACTAAACCCTAGCTGCTATAACAGGCAACCCCTAACTGGTGTTTGATAGTTATTGTGTGTACTGTGCGTACTGCACAGGGCAATGCATGTAGCTATAGCTCAGCAGACTGCAAGAAGCAAGCATAGGGTGCAGCAGCACTGGCAGCAGCTCTCATGCTGGTAAAGTCGCCATTTTGGTGCCACGCCTTCAGCATGTATAGTGGCATGTAAGCCAGCAGTGTTTGGTTCATTGGAGCAGTTCAGAGGTCCAAACTACGGCCGTTTTCCTGTTTCCCATTACCGGGTTTTCCCGTTTCACGTTTCTGGGTTGCCCGTGACGTTTATATTCTGCACTTTACTACGTTTACGGCGTGTCCTGTTCCCGGTTATCCGGTTTCATCGCTCTGAGTATCTCCGCACCGTTTTGTCTTCGTTCATCGTGTATGAAGCTTCTTCATCTTAAGGGACATTCATCTTGGGCAGTGACATTCATCTTGGGCAGTGACATATGACGTCTGATACTGTATGATGAGTGAACACTTGAAGAGACGGAGTTTGTACAATATCCCCATAATATAAAGTCGGTATACTATTCCATAATTATATACTAAAAGTGAAACAGATTGTCTATCCAATGTGATATAATTATGTTGAGAGCTTGTAAACCATCATTGAAGCAATATTTTGTTCTGTAATAAATCGAGTTTGATTTGAAACGTACATTCTTTCTCATAAGAGTAATTCTTAGGTGGTCAAACAGCCTGTTAGGCGAATGAGTCAAGTTCACATCCAAACACAATGTGACAGTAATTAACATTTCAAAAGAGCTAATTAATGAAGTTCAACTTGATGAAATATACGAAAATGCATGGTACATGTAAATCACAAGGAATGACATCACCACACGGACCGACATGATGAATGATTGAGAAATATAAAATTGTGGGGTACCATTTTGAATTACACTATACCATGTTAATAGATACCTTCAAGGGGTTTTGTCGTATCATCGTAGGAAAAGCACAAGAAAATCTGCTTTTTGTACCATTAAACAATATTCTATTGGAATTTGGATAGATCACTTTTATTTCATACGAATGAGGTACCCTTTTTTTTAGCTTGGGGTTTTGCTGCGCCATAGTGTTATACTGCCATCTTGTGGCAGAATTATGATCAGTTGTTGATATTAATCGGCCCATGTCGGCGCCGCGATGTGATGTAATCATTGCCTTAATAAATTTAGATAACTTCAGGAACTATTGTGATTAACCTGTCTCCTTTGTTGGTGTGGTGGCAGCAGGATTCGAATTCCTGTCACGAGTAGAGTCTGCATGAGGATGGCCATTGCAATCGTTGCATTCAATCGGCCAGAAAGCATAAGTTTCAGCAAGGCCGTACGCAGAAATTTTTTCCTGGGGGGGGGGGGGGGGGGGTTGGTGCAAGATGATCACTTTTTATTATTGGATCATTTAAAAGTCTAAAACCCTATTTAAAAAAAAGTATGATTTTGAAATTTCTGGGGGGGCAACTAACCCCTGCCCACCCCCCCCCCGCTGCGTACGGCCTTGAGTTTCAGTGATAGGTAGTTGCTAGGTTGCTTCTGTTCACTCGCGGCTAATAGTCCAATTCATAGCCTGTTATGGAGGCTTAACCCCGGTACATGTACAGGTACCAACAACTTCTATCCCAGGCCCAGAAGCGCGGCCACCCTTCCCAACCCCATTTTCAAAGTTATCGGTAATACACATACTAGTTGTAGAGCCGAAGCTTGGGATAGATTTTCCTGATTTCAATCATGAATTAATCCATAATAATGGAAGTGAGACTGATGATGAGACTATGACACTATAATTATGACAGTCAGACTAAATATGAATAATTTAAAAGAAAAAAGGATGAAAGGAAAAAAAAGGAGAAAGATTTGTATATTTTATGTATGTATGTGTACATGTGTATATGTACGAATTCAAATTGTTCTCTATAGAAATTCGGTGGCATGGATTTGCCCGACTTCAGAGGGAAGACCTGTCTCATTGGTAGGCCATTATATAGCGTACGCATGGAATTGGTATGGATAATTATGTGAGATTGTTACTTTGCTTTGACCGGATAGCTCAGTTGGTAGAGCACTGGTCATGTAAATCCAGCGTCCCGTGTTCGAATCCCGGGCGGGGCATTGTAATTTTCTTACATTTACTTTCTTTATTATATATTCAATCCTTATTATATTTAATATATATATATATATATATATATATATCCAACCTTAGGTTTCGTGCCTCTCTCAAGACACTCCTCAGGGATAATGAGCTTGGCTTTGGTGTTCGGCATCTGCGATGCTTTCTGGATCGATTTCACGGTCTGGCGGTTTTCTTTTGGGACATTGTGTGTGCCTACATCCTGTTAGGATTTCAGCTCTTTTGTTTAGTGATTCTTTGTTCGCTATGATCAGAAGCTTTTCATCCATGCACAAATTGCATTGGCCACTCTTTCTCCTAAGCAGGTTTGACTTTTTAGCAATTTCCCATGCTAAGCTGTAACCCGTGTTTGATTTTTTCAATTCCCATACATATTTAGATAGCTGGGTTTCCTTACTGTATTTCTCGTGGGATTAATATGCTCTGCTGTAAGGCATAGAGCACTCTTTGGAAGTACTCAATATTTCAACCTTCGTATATATATATATATATATATATATATTGCGAGAATAACGTTGCGGAATCGAACCCGGGTCGTTGGCTTAGAACGCCAATGCCTTAACCACTAGACCACGGAGACGGGTTAGTGGTTTCGGCGACACCAGATTCAATTGACCGACAGATTGACAAATCCTCAACCTTATTAATTAATTCCTTTGTCGGGGGCAGGTGAGTTTTGAACAAAGACAAGCCGCGTGCCTCAGCTGGATCCAAGCGAATGCTTTGAATACATGTACACATTAGAATAATTATTAACAAGTGTAAGGAAATAATATATACAACAGCTTTGGCAAATCTCGTGGAAATAAATACAAATGTGAAAGAAATTGCGAGAATAACGTACAATAGGAGAAAAAACGTTCCCCGCAAATCAATGTGTGTATATGTATGTATATGTATACGTATCAGAAACAGAGCTAGTGTGTAGGCTCATCTTGTCTTTTATGTTGTACTTAGTATGACCTACGCATATATTAAAGTTAACCTAAGTATAATGGTAGACTATTACCATACTTGAAAATAACTAACCAACCGTTGCACTTTTTTCATTAACTGTAGCCTCATTTTTTGCCTTATCACTATATTGTAAATTGAATTTACCAAATTAATACAAAATTACCGTTCATATCACCCCGTAGCCATTCCATCACTGACACCCCCACCCTATGCCTGAGTCACCAAATATCTTTTGGCCGAAAATCAAAGAGACGTAATTCGATGGTTGGTATTAAGACGGCATCTTCGAAAAAGTGGGATACGTGCCTAAGTGTTCGTTTGGCAGGATGATATTTGTAATGTTTATGGAATGAGTTATAAGTTTTCCTTTTGTTATTTTAGTAATTATACCGTGTAGATCGGAAAAAAATACATCGTACCTTATCAAAGGAAAAATACATTTTTAGAATTTTTAGAACTGTTAAATAATATTTGTGGCAAAAATAGTCTTGACTAATTGCCAAATAAAAAATAACAAAAACAACGATAATGATGATGAGGATGATTTGTCTGATGATGGATATAGCTTTGATCTCCTTCTCAGGATGGTCGTATTGTTCATACTACTATTTGACAAGATGGCAGTATAACACTATGGCGCTGCAAGCACATATGCCAGTGGACACGAATGCTGCGACAGGGATTCGCAAATCGTATCTAGCGATCCACAGTCCGCTAAAGTATACGACAGACCACAACACTTTTATCATCTTTTTTTCCGAACTGCATCCAAGCTATGCATAATCTTTTGATGACGCGGATCTTCTTAGAAAAAAAAATATATTCATTAAAGTATGAAAGCAATACCCCAGGTACATGAAATAACTTGCTATTTTACATGGGAGTTCGCTGGTAACATAATACAACATTCAATAATATGTACAGACATGGAGTAGAATAGAGATTACAATCTTTGTATAGCATACATAGATAAAATAAAAACTCTTTAAAAAACCTATGAACCTGAATGTTCACAGATATGCACAGGGTTGCTTGACACTATGGATTTAATGACGATGTTTTACTTGTGCGTCAAAGTGAATCAAATTGAATCTAACCTGTTTCCCCCAAAAAAAGTTCTTCATGTTTGTGAATACACGATTCACAATTTCAATACCAGATCATTATGCAGACACCCCAGGGTGAACAGGGACAGTGAATAAAAAAAGAGACTTTACTTGGTGTTTGCATGATAATGGATAGACAATGACAGTTTGATCCTTATCGATTTTAGATAGCAATGTTATAGGAATCATGTTCAATATTTTCAGACCGAATAATGAAAGAGCTGTGCTGTTCAATCAAAACATAGTTCCTCCCCATGGTTCCTAACTATGGTTTAAACCCCCTCCTTGGGTTTTTTAGCTTACGTGCGCACGAGTTCCTATCCAATCATATAGTTTCTTTGAGCGCGCACATGGGCAATGTGCGCTTATTAATTTTACGCCTATTTCAGTACGCTTACGGAGGTTTAAACCATGGTTTAGGTTTGAACCTCCTTTGTGAATTCGGGCCAATAAGACAATTTTCCGACAACCTTCAAGCTCTAGTTATTATTGTGACGCACAACAGAATGTTAAGTGGAAAAATCGAACTATATTTGTAATAATCATATTTTCGTGTTATGCCTAAAAACAAAGTTATGTAAGAACAGCCTGCTATTGAAATAACGTTCTTTAAATAACATTTAGAGACACTACATCTATGTTTGTGAGAACTTGCAGATTTTGAAGTACATTGTTTAAGCAGTATGAAAAGGAATGAAGCTGATAAAAATTGTTGGAATTCAAGTTAATCATAAAGACACGTGCATTAATCTTTCATTCGTCATCCTCGAAGTTTGTCTTAAACTTCTCAACTGGGGTTCGACAGTAAGGCCTTGATTCGTCGCCAGAGTCATATGGATGGTTCTGACCTCTGTCCATGGTGTAGCCAGCACTCGCCTCACCATTATCCACTTCACACAATGGCATTTGTGGTGTCGGGCTAACAGATGACCTTTTACCATATCTGAAAATAAAATCATACAAAAGTACTCACAAGTATTGAAATAGAACAATTTGCTAGTGAGGTTAAAAAAGCTTTGAAGCGAAAGTCCACCATGGTATTGATTTAAATAAAGGAAGAATAGTGAGAGAAATAGATTGGTGAAAGTTTGAGCAAAATCTGAAAATAAATAAGGGAGTTATAATTTGTAATCACTCAAACACAAACTGGCAACTCAGTGACGTATCTTGTTCGCTCCTCTCTCGTTTGCCCTGTACAGAAAATCTCACCATTATTTTCTTTGTTTTTGATGAAGGAACAGATTTGTTCTATACAGCTTTTATGTAAAAACAAATACGATTTTATCTAAGGTGTATGTATTACTGATCATTTTCAATAGATAAAATGTAAATTATTTTTTTTTTTTTGGTACTGGGCAAATGGGAGACGAGCTCGCAAGATACGTCGGGGAGTTGCCAATTTGTGTTTGATTTCATAAAACTTCCAAAATTCATTTTGGCCTTAATACATAAGAGTGCAAAACGTCACGTGACCTCGCAATGGATGGTCCCATTTTCGCACACTTTGTGAATGAGGGTCACAGAAACACCCCACACCACCGCCTAAAAAAGGATATGGTTCAATCTCATAAATTAAAGCACTAATAGAGCAGAGCACTAACAAAAATACAACATCAGATCATGAAATTATTTTATTTGATTAACATAATTATTGATATAACAGAAATGATAGCCACTGGTCTTCAGTGGGTTTGACCACTATACCCTTTAACGTTGAGGGTGATTATATCTTATGGTTAAGCTATCACACACCCTGAATAAGAATATGCATACCCTCTATTAAATAGACATTTGACCCCATCATGCCCTGTAGGATGTAAATTTTAACACCCCATTGTTCCAAGAAATAAGCAAATACGTATTAGGTAACATTTATCTCATAATACGTTCTAAGAAACGGATAAGAAAGGTTTGTTGTACTTGTACATATGTCTAAAGAACAAACGTACTTTAGACGTTTCTGAATCATTTACGTTTCCATTTTCTAAAAGGAAATCGAACACCACATTTACCCTTTTTTCTTCTTGTAGCAAGAGGCTGCGACATAAGCAATAACCAGAATCATTAAGAAAACAACGACTGCAATCACAATAATGATGACCAAGTTGGTCTGGCCTGTTATGATAAGATTATCAGGTTCTTCACGATCTGAAAGTGAAATAGAATAAAATAAACAATATCAAATTCGTAAACGAAGAAGTTTGACTGGGGAGGAATTTTTGATTTGTAAACAAATCTTTCGGCATATTACTCCCAGTGTTAAAGATCGTATGCTCGATCTGTAATGAAAAACACAAGTCAGAAAAAAATTGGAACCAGCGGGATTCGAACCTGTCATCTACTGCTGGTTCCAATTTTTCCTGCCTTGTGTTTTTCATTACAGATCGAGCATACGATCTTTAACACTGGGAGTAATATGCCGAAAGATTTGTTTACAAATTAAAAATTCCTCCCCAGTCAAACTTCTTCGTTTACTAACCATTGTCTACGGCGGACCGTTTGAATATTAATGAGTCAGAAAGAAGAGGATCTTGGGTATTTGATTCTAGTTCATCGTGACTTGGCCGTGAACCAGAATAGCCTGGTGGTTAAGTCGATGCCCGGCAAGCAGTAGATGACAGGTTCGAATCCCGCTGGTTCCATTTTTTTCTGACTTGTGTTTTTCATTACAGATCGAGCATACGATCTTTAACACTGGGAGTAATATGCCGAAAGATTTGTTTACAAATATCAAATTCATCATTTGCAAACCAACATGACATTTTTATCTGTGAGGAGTCATTGAAGTATATCATGTTAAATGTAACACGCATGAATATATCTCATATAAACTGTTCTCTTAGTAACAAGGTAGAACATAAACATGAAGAGCACGCCTATTATGGCCTGCCAGTCGGGTTTTACAGCAAAACTCTTAAACCATCTGGTCTTGGTAGGTATTCAGAGGACTTGGGATACATGATGAACTTTCTAGATAGGTCCCTGGCATGCATAACACTGCACAGCAAAAGCAATATCATATACACACACACACACACACACACATATATATATATATATATATATATATATACCCCTAATGGGTACATTAGGAGGGCAGCTTTTTTTTTCTTTTTCTTTGTTCAACTGTCGACCTAATGTACCAACTGTCTACCTAATGTAGGGGTCGCTATTATGACGGAATAAACTGCATTGTTAGGTGTCGACTTAATGTACCCGTTAGTCAAATATATATATATATTTAATTCAATGACTTTTCTACAACGCATTTAGCTTGACTGTAAAACACACCCACACAAGTATCTATATTCCAAACACCATTTATTTTTTATATACCGTGTGGCTGAAAAAAACACGTTACACTTTTAAAATGGTTGCCAAAGTAAGCATATATATTTTTATGGGAAAAAGTTGATATGTATGGAAAGCTAAAGGACCCACCTTTCATATGATATGAAAAAAATGGAAAAAATTCATGCATCGATGAGCAGTGCTCACTTAAAGGAGAATTAACCCCTGAGTACAAATTTACTTATATTGAAAGGTGTAATATATTCCTACTTATTGGCCTAAATCATTTTCTAATAAGATATTAGAAAAGGGTATAAATAAAGATATTCCAACACCCGGTATCGTCTCCTACTCATTTACATGGGGGCTGCCATTTTCTTGCTGATTTGGATTTGTACATGAACCATTGAGAAATGTTCCGGTCAGGAAGATATTTTGAATCCAAGACCTAAATTGATTTTCTTCATTACCTAAAATCCCATATGTGACGAAAAATATAAAGTGGGTGTTTACATGATTTATAAAAATTAAATCTTTATAATGATACTTTTAAATTGTCTGGTTTTGCTTAACAAAAATCTATTTTCTTGGGTTTGCCAAACAGAGCAGAACATAATATATGCAGCATGCATTCTGACTTTTCAAGTCCCATTATCCGAAAGCAGGTGAATGCATAGTTTGCTGCTATAGATGCTCAGGGAAGAAGCATCCATAAAATTTGAATTAATTTGCTCCGTCCATTGCGTCACAGTGTCTAGAAAATAGATTTATATTAAGCGAATATCGATTTTCAACAGAAATATATAAGGAAATCTTCAGTTTAAAAATAAATTGACATATCTATTCTATATTTTTAATCTCAAATGGGTTTTAAATTTTGAAAAAGGCAATTGGGCATTTGGATTAAGAAAATCTTCTTGTACACATAAAAAAATGGCAGCCCCCATGTATTGCTAGCAGACGATACATATTGCTAGCAGATGATAAATTTTGCTCAGAAAATCTTGATTCGTATCGATCTCGTATATTTTGACGCGAAGCCATATATTCTAACAAGTAGGAATAAATAACACCTTTGAACACTATCGTCTTTATTGTTTGAGGTTAATTCTCCTTGAGGTTACAGGTATGAAAATTGGCCTGCGCAGGATTTTTCCTTACAATTTTGGACAGGTAAGTTATTTGTAGCTTAGAAAATAAGGGTGATATGAGATATTCATGATCAATTATGACTTTTTGTTTCTTAATATCTTTCTTTGATTATTGAATAAGAAATTTATGCATGAACGAACATTGATTGTATTGATTATTGTAGCATTAAATGTGAAAAATTCAAGGATTGTGAGATTGTTGGTATCGATTCAAATTTCAGGGTAAATATCCATGATGCACCACCACACTTCTACCTCCACCCCAATCATCCACTCCATCCCTGGCCATCCTCGCCCCCTCCCCCTCTTTTTGCAGCTTTGATTAGTACATGCAACCACCAGCGTTGTGTTCGAGGTCTTTCAATTAAATATATAATATATGGGTATATGAAAAGCTTAGTTATAAAAGTGACTAAATCTAGTTTTGATCGAAATTGATTAATAAAGAAAATACAAAATATCTTTCACATCGGATTCAAATACTCTATATCGCATAAAACAAACAAACTCCAAATTAACGTTTTATTAATAAAAAGGCACTAAATCCATGGTGATTCCGAATTCGTTCATTTATACCCTGTGTCCTTAAACTATGTATCCATTGTTTTGAAAGTGTGGTTCAAATACCCGTTGACATCATCAGTGTAAGTTTTTAATTTGGATTTAGAACCTTTTGAAATGAAACTCCACAAAATATTAACATGTTGCACTGTTTGGCCAAAGTGTAAAAAAAAATAAATAAAATGAATAAGCTTCAAATTCCAGACACGGATAGATGAGGGAAATGTATATTTGGTTTTGTTGATTCAATTACAAATTCTCAAATTTATTTTTATTCTGCTACTTGCTATTAGCTTTTTTTCGAGTCGAAAAAAATGAAGTGTTACCAAATTGTTATTACTTTCTTATTAAAAAGTTTAAAAGCAAATTATAATCCTTTTCACATCCGTTCTCCAATTATGTAGGACTGCAAAGGGATGAAGAACTTTTAAGTGGTATCTACTAATCTACATCACTGTAATATACATGTAATATGTATAGGCTACCCCATATTTTCTATTCTGGCCACTACGGTCTTGAGATTAATAGACTGAAGGAAGGGTCAGTCAAATTTTATACATACCTCGACAATTTGAAAGATGCTTTGAATGTTCATTGCGAGTAACCAGCTTTCCAGGACACGGTATACAGGATACCTCCCGATGATTGGTCTGGTCTTGGTAGGTATTCAGAGGACATGGAAAACATGACGAGCTTTCTAGATAGGTCCCTGGCAAACATGCCACTACATAACATATAAAATTAAGAAAGCACTAATGGGAAGTGTAACAAAACATACACACGCACACAGTATCATAGACATAATACATGTACATGCGTGTGCTGTTATGTATCGCAGATATGAAAACATCAAATAATTAACTCACACACAATTTTATGTAAGTCTGGTAAAACATCACTCATTTTATTGCAAGTTCCTTCATCTACAGTAATGTAAGTATAATAATAATATAAGTTGATAGGTACCCTCAGTCTCCACACTATCTCAGCCCACCTCAAGCAACAACACAGCATCGACACAGGTACCTGCCAACTTATATTATTATTATTATACTTACATACGTATACTCAGATACTGTATATAGTTATATGTTTCTTTGTATTTCCGTTACCGTTCATTTGTCTATTACCCCATTCACTTTATTATGTTACCTCTCTGTGCCTTTGATTATGTTATATTTAGTTCGTATTACTTTGTATTATTTACTTGTTTTATAGCCGTGATAAAGGCACCCATGCCGAAAGCTTGGCACTAGCAACGGATATAAAGCTACGTCTCGTGTCATCATTCGCTTTTGCACGTCTTACAAGATAAGATATTTCTACGATGACACAGTCAATGAGTAAGAAGATTGTCAAACCTCTCACACATTTATATATATATACATATATATATATATATAATATATACACACACACACACGCACATATATATGTTTATATATGCACGTACCCTATCACACACACGCACACACACACACATAGACTGGAATGAAACTCCCCAAAATATTAACATGTTGCGTTATGTTTTGGCCAAAGAGTAAAAAGAAAATGAGTAAGTCTCAAATTCCAGACACGGATAGATGAGTGAAATGTATAATTTGGGTTTGTTGATTCAATTACAATTCACAAGTTTATTTTTATTCTACTACTTGCGATTTGATTTTTTTCGAGTCGAAAAAATGAAGAAATTGTTATTACTTTCTTTAAAGCAAATTATAACCCTTTTCACATCCGTTTTCCAATTATTATTCTTTGATTTATCGCATACTCACACAACTTCAAAATGTAGGACTGCAAAAGGGATGAATAACCTTTAAGTGGTATCTACATCACTGTAATATACATGTAATATGTATAGGCTAACCCATATTTTCTATTCTGGCCACTACGGTCTTGAGATTAATGGACTGAAGGAAGGGTCAGTCAAATTTTATACATACCTCGACAATTTGAAAGATGCTTTGAATGTTCATTGCGAGTAACCAGCTTTCCAGGACACGGTATACAGGATACCTCCCGATGATTGGTCTGGTCTTGGTAGGTATTCAGAGGACATGGAAAACATGACGAGCTTTCTAGATAGGTCCCTGGCAAACATGCCACTACATAACATATAAAATTAAGAAAGCACTAATGGGAAGTGTAACAAAACATACACACGCACACAGTATCATAGACATAATACATGTACATGCGTGTGCTGTTATGTATCGCAGATATGAAAACATCAAATAATTAACTCACACACAATTTTATGTAAGTCTGGTAAAACATCACTCATTTTATTGCAAGTTCCTTCATCTACATTAATTTCTAATCTCCTTACCAAGACAGTCACTACTTTGTAAAGATCCATTCTGCATAGTTATCATTCCTGGAGGGCATGGAGTACATTCTTGTTCTTGATGAACATCAACAGCCAGGTATGTATTGAGTGGACATGGTGGACACCGAGGATTGGTCTTGTCTGATAGGTCCACGTAATGCCCTGCGTCGCACACCGCTGTAAAAGAAGAAAACAAAAAACCAACATAAATACTAATACATATTAATGAATACATTTTCTTTGGTATATAGAATTAATTGATATGATTGATATAATTTAAATATATATATATATATATACATGTATATGTTTATATATTTTTTGTTTTCACAAGACAAGCATGGAAGAATGTTGGAATGAAATCACTAAGTAAATGATATATTGACAAACACTAACGTACGCCCTATACCCCTCCCAATATATGCACGTACCCTAACACACGCACACACACACCCGCACGCACACCTATATATAAAAAATATATACAAATATATAAAAATAATCCTTTGGCAGAATACCCCCCCCCCCCCCGTAATGAGGGTGTATATTTCCTACTCCAAGCCGCAAAATTAAACATATTGCGAGTTTCAGTGCAAATTGTGACCAAAATAAGTTATTTCAACATGTAGCTTTTAAATCGATCTATAATTGCTTCCACATATTAATGAATACATTTTCTTTGGTATATAGAATTAATTGATATGATTGATATAATATAATATATATATATATATATATATATATATATATACACATGTATATGTTTATATATGCACACACACACACACCCGCACGTACACCCATATATAAAAAAATATATAACAATATATAAAAATAATCCATTCATGCCTGTCTACGCCAATGATATGGATTAACAGAAAATCACAGGCAGAAAAGTGGTTCACAGAGGACATTTAAATAAATTACAATAAAAGAAAGCTGGACAAATGGAGGGGGGACAAAGAGTGAAGGGACATACCAACGCAGTGAGAGATATTCGGAGCCCCAAGTTCCAGAGTCACATATCCACTGGGGCAAGGGTAACAGCTTTCTTGTCCAGTTTCATTTTGGAATGTATCAAGAGGACACTGGATACAGGTTGTACTAGAGGAATTAGTCCACACATCTTGGTAGTGACCCAGTGGACAGGGTTCTATATGAAAATATGAGAATGGAAGTCTGTAGGACTAATTCAATTAATTCAATTCAATTTCAAGACATTTATTTCCAACTTTTCAATATAAGGTAATAAATTAGAAAACTAATGTACATCTATTTTTAACGAAAATATGACAAGATATACATTCATGTGGTACATACATAGTTGGAGGAAAAAGCAAAAGCTTGAGACGAGGGTGCCCTTAGTAACGTAGTACATATTACATAATAAATAGATAAAAAGAAAAATAACTACATATAAACAAAGAAAAAGATAACATTCCTAGACCGCTGAGCTTGATTGGAGGGGAAAAATGAAAGAGAAAATGAAAGATAAAGAAGAAAAAAATAAGAAAAGAGGGGGAAAGAGGGAAAAAGATGGAAGAATGGAGGTGCAACGTGAAGCAGTACCGAGAAGAGAAGTATTCACGAAGAAGCAGAGAAAGAAAGGGAGAGAATAGACCCAATGGAGGGCGGGGAAGTGTCTTAAACCATATTATTTGAAGAGAAATGTTTTTTAACCTTCTTGAGAAGCTGGCAAGAGATGCGGAGTATTTTATTTTATCAGGGATAACGTTCCTCAGATTAAGTCCCGAGTACCAGATATCATGTTGGAATAATAAGGTTCTGTGCTGTAGATGGATGTGATTTGCGTGTCTGGTTCCGTATTTATAAATAGTAGAATTTACAAAAGAATTTACAAAATTCGTCAGGAAATAAATTGTTTGTACATCTGTACATGAAAATGCTTTGTTTATATCGGTAAATTTTAGTATGACAAATTGTTTGAACAAATGGTCGACCGGGGAGCAGTACCTGTAGTTATACAAATTATTTTTTAGCTCTCTTCAAAATTTTACCTAAATGTGATCAATGCTTAGTTTTCAAATGTCTCTGCACTTCATTAACCATCTATTTAAAAGAATATTGTGTACACAACTTGTAGGAAATATATTACAATTTCTTATGATACCAAACATTATTACTCTACCCAACTTAATAAGTATTATTGAAAATTACGTTTGAGTTTCTTTTTCGTCCATTATATTTTGGTTTCTCATTTGTTTGCTATTGTTTAATGCTGAAATAAGGTAATATCTTTTTTTTAAAATGTGCAATATTCTCTGAAATGTTTGTATGGTAGCATATAATTATAATCATATATTTAGAATGCTTGATTTGAGTTTCTTCGCGCGGGAGGGGGAAAACTTCCCCCTCCTTGCACCCATCCCGTGGGGGCACGCTTTGCGTGCTCATCACCAATTTCGCCCTTTTTTCGCGCTCACAACCGCCCCCTAAAATGAAATCCTGGTTATGCGGTTGGATTCTTCACGTCTGCCCTCCCCCCTTATTGAAAACTCTTGGCTACGCCTGTGTCTGGTATATGTACATTAAGGGTGTATATTTCCTACTCCAAGCCGCAAAATTCAACATATTGCGAGTTTCAGTGCCAATTGTGACCAATTTAATAAATAAGTTATTTCAACATGTAGTTTTTAAATAATTGATCTATAATTGCTTCCACGTATTCCTGAGAGTTCATGTCCTGTATGAATGGGGCAAAACGGAAAGAAACGCAATCTTCGCGAGTATAATAGGGTAATTATCCTATAAAATAGGCTGATTATTCATGGTTTTTTTATATAAATCCATATGAAATGTTTAGATTTCCACCATTTTTCCTGATGTCACAGCTTTAAGTTGATACCAGATTTGGCTGACACCTTCTGTCATGTTTTATGTTAGAGCAGATTTTCCTTGACACATTACCCGGAAATATGTTTATTTTGGACCGCGCAGCCGCTGAAAGGTCATACGGCGCCGCATGGGGGCGCGTATGACTTTTGGCAAGGTCCCATAAGCATGATTAACACTGATAAGAAGCAAACAAGATCATAAATTATAGGACTTTCGGGGAAAGTATGATTTGTATCATAATTTGTCCAACACCAAAACCAAGCTCTCAAATTGTTCTCTATTTTTTTTTTTACAGACCCAACATTGAGTAATTCACAATGGCTTCAGTGAATATTTCAAGACGAAGGCTTTTCGAAATAATTCACTCTTCTGACAGTACATGTGTAAACAATATGGCAAAAAGACTTAAAATATACATGGACTTTATCAGTCAGTATTATGATTTTGATACCTCGATAACTCTTAACCCTTTCGAAAAATTGACTACATTTTGAGGTTTGGTTCAACGGCTATTGATTCAGAGCTCTAGAAAACATACCAGATGCATATGTAGAAATAGCAAAAATTTCTGCACATACTATATCCATTTTTATTGTATGACCATATTGCATCGGATGCCATAA
Source organism: Heliocidaris erythrogramma (assembly GCA_025617745.1). Taxonomy (NCBI): domain Eukaryota; kingdom Metazoa; phylum Echinodermata; class Echinoidea; order Camarodonta; family Echinometridae; genus Heliocidaris; species Heliocidaris erythrogramma. The sequence goes on along the minus strand of CM046870.1, from coordinate 37,788,843 downwards.
ATTTTAAAAACAAAAATAAGCTTTAAAATCGTTAAATTGGCAACACATTAAGAGGTTCAAAATAATCATTGTTTTTCAGAAAAAAATTGGCAATTTTTCAACTGTCGACAAATTCCTAACCATGTCTATTGTATTCAAACCCATTATACCTTATTATTAAACATGTAGCACTGAAAGAGAAATATTGTTGTTGCCAATTTGAAGAAGAGAATGTGATCAATTTAACCCTTAAATAATTCCTGTCCTGAAAGGGTTAAGACATATATTATAATCAATGTGGAATTTGTTGTAAATGAGTATGTAATCTGATATCCAGATAATTTTTTATTATTTATCTACCATTCTCGTTTCCTCTATATTATATGTGTTCACATTGTTTATACAACACTCATTACTTTACCTCTCTCCCTCATAGACCACGTTTATAATGCTGCCTTTACTCTTTTTCCTTTAAATTTCCCCTTTAAATTTCCCCTATTAAGAAGTTACATTGCATTATACAATATTATTTGTTATCTGGTTATTATCGTCCGTTCTTTCTGTTGATTTATTGTATTCTTCCTTGTTCCATTTCCTTTCGTTCTCACTCATTCGACTTCCATATACCTTTGTTTGATTTCAATTGAATATGTTGTTCATGTTTGTTTCCCGTTCTCACTTCTATGCCTCTATTCTTTTCACTATTTCTGCTTCACTATTTCTGGTATAACTTCATTTAAGTATTAAGTTATGCATACCAAGTGTTTATACCGAACTATATGTCACCTTTGATGTTATTGAAATCATGATGGTAAACTTTTGTAATTCGGCTTTGCCGCGAAGAAGGTATTTTCAATAAACGATTTTTAATTGAATTGAATTGAATGAAAACCTACAGAATTACTTTTTAGTTATACAGGCATATTTCTCTTTCGCAAAATTATCTAGGCTACAGAGGGCGCTCTTTCATTTTTTTTAAACCTTCATTTAATAACTCATTTTTCAGTTAGCTGAATATTATTATTTTATTAGTATTATGCATTATCAAAGTTTAATTTCAAGTAATGACATCATACATTACAATACATTGCAAATTTCTCATTATTACAAATATTTTCAAGTGTGGCCAGTGGCGTATCTAAGGAATCTGGCGCCTGGGGCAAATAAAGAAATTGCGCCCCCACCCCTTCGTGCCCAATCTACTGGTACAAGCGAGGAAGCAAAACGACCGAGTGGCAAATCTTTTGCATTTTTAACCCTAAAGCACAATTTCTTGTGCATTTTACCAAGGAAATTTTGCAAGTGACCACTGCAACTACGCAGTAGAGATGTTCTAATTTTGTACATGGATAAACGGTTTCTACTCACTCCCTTCTAAAATTGGGAGCGAAATTAACGAAAACCCTTGATAAATAGGCGAGGAATTTAGCAAATCGACTAAAAGTTGAGATTTACTCTAAATGTTGACCCTCTGCAAATGCTGTTTTATGCATTTTATCTTATATTGGAGGCGCAATACTTAGCAAGAGGCAGGTGAAACTTACACGATAACGAGCAACGACAATTTAATCTTTATATTTGAAATTCTGAACTCTTAAAAAAAAGTTATTTAAGAACTATATACTGGGAGCGTGAAATTACGAGATCCGGAAAGACAATAATTATGCGAGGGAGCAAAGTGACTGAGCTTTAGAAATTTTTTGCATTCTAAACTCTCAAAAACTGTATTTCTAATGCATTTACCCTACCGATTGAGGGGGCGCATAATCCTTAAAGATTGTGTTTTTTCTTCATTTTCCCTCCCTTTTTTCTCTCTCTCTAGATACGCCACTGAGTACGGCCCCCCCCCCCACATCTAAGTCACTCTTACGTACCATATGCCTGAGCGTTAACACCATTTTCACTTTTTGATATAAAAGCATAGAGATTTCATTATCAAATTTCTGAAGTATGACAATCATTGTAATGCGAGAAATATGTTATTTTCCATTGGATTTTGGCAGCCAATCAGAAATCGGAGTTTTAATGACGTCTTAGGTATTTGAAAATATTTCATTTAATTCTACAGGTCTGAATACCCATTAACCCATCATCAAAGTTTAAATTTTAAGTAAAACCCAGTGAATATGAATTTTGGCACACTTTGGAGCCATTCTGGCCCTTTGTGCGCCGGCCATACATTACTTTAACCTCCTCTTGATTCATACAACATACATTAATCGGAAAGGAAAAATGGATGATGATTATTACAGGCTGGTAATGATGATGACGATGATGACGACGATGACAATAACAAAGCGCAGAGGCAACAGGATTTTACAACTTGTGACACCCGTTTTACGTGTTGCGTGTTTGTTTAGGTTTGTTTTGTTTTATTTGTTTGTTGTTGCTAAGAAATAAAAAGCTGTTGTTTTTTTTTTGTTGGGGGAATATTCATTAACGAATCGCGTATTTAAGAAATAAAAATCAGAATTGGTTAATTTTTACGATTTTGTTTTTACGAAACGTCCTACAAAGTCTTCAAGAAGGCCATCAGTGCTTAGTAAAGGCATTGGATACTTGAAAGCAGATTTAATTTTTTGGGGGGGAATATACTTTTGAGAATAAATATCTGAGTCTTTTAAATCACTTTTTAATCGAGTAATCTTCAAAAATATATGGCCATCAATTTACTGATAATTCAATACCCTTTCCCTGAAGTTCCCCAACTTGGCCTGTTTCATACCAGGTGTATACTTTGGTTTTGCCCTCTTCATATTTACTGCAATAAATCATATATACCTACCTATTATGCCAGACCAGCGCCAACTCAAAGACCGGGAGGCATGTTTCAAGCAGAAGGGAATAGGATTACACCGAAGATTACAAAGAAGACACAGCGGCCTTCAAGGTGGCTGACGCAAACATAGCCTGCGGGAACATCCCTAAGGTAGCAAGAAATGAAGGAATTGGGCGAACGCCAATAAGCAGCCTTCAAAATATCATCAAGCGCCACACCTTGAAACAGAGCCCAAGAAGTGCTGACACTACGAGTGTCATGAGCACGAGGCTTACTGTCGGATAAAAGAGCCTCTGTGCCAGCAGCCCTAATAGCCTCGACGATCCATCTAGAAATGGAATCAAGAGAAGCAGGAGAAAAAGGCTCTCTAGTGATCAGGAACAACTGATCATCCTTACGATAAGACTTAGTCTTATCAATATACCATTTGAGAGCCCTAACAGGACACCAAACTTTGTCCTCGCGCACTGACGTACACCCGGAAAGCGGACAAAGAAAAATCTCAACAGGGCCTGAGGCAGCTGTCTGATTCTTGGCAATAAAAGAAGCCTTAGGAATCAATCTAACGCCTTTTCCAGTATTTCTATAGATTTCTATAGCGCTCTTTTCCAACAGAGACTCGATCTCCTTTGAAGCATGAGATCGAGCCAGGGCAGACATGGGAGGTGACCGAATTATTATAGCCCCTCCGGGGAGCGAAGCGGAAAGATCTATGAAGAATCCGTCTCGCACGACGGAGAGAACAAACGCGTCCCCGGAGATGGCCTCCCAAGCGGGGAGAAAGGAATGAAGTCGGTCACCTACTATGACTGGAAGAACATCAAAACCTAGTGTAACGGCCACGGTTCGCCACGCCAGCTGACACGGCAATCTTGTCAGGATGCCCCGTGCCTTGCCGAGCTCCCCGTCCGTTTGGTCAAAATATATGACCGCTGCTGATGGCTGGAGTTACCGGCATACAACCATCACCAACCGTCAGGTACTGCTCACCACCAGGTCTACCAGCAATCACCCATCCGTCGAATTCAATTGATCACCCTTCTCGCCTCGGCACAGCAGCAGACAATTGATCATCCTTCGAACAATCAGTCACTCAATTGAAGATCATTCATTAGCATTCATCGTCTTTCGAAGCCCTAATGTTAATTAATCAATTGAACTAATTATGCAAAGGAATTAGTCTGGAACCATCATTTTCAGTTGAAAAGCAAGTTTAATCATTACCTTTAAGCAACACAAGTGTACAGGTTACAGAATGGAAGCCAAGAGTAAATCTCGGTGAGATTGATCGGGCTACTCAGGGGCGGATACAATGTGATGGCTAGTCCTAAGCACATAATCCTCCCACACACAATTTGTATTCCAATATTTACCCATATGACAAATCATTGTGAAAACAGTTAGTAAAAACAACACTTTCGCTTAAAACAATATAACCCCGACTTAATTATCAAATGTAACCACTGATTCCCGTCCAGATAACTTGTCCAACAAATAATCTATCAAAATGAGTCATGACAAACCCCCTATATAATTTGAATATGCGAATTATGCTAATTTTCCTTCATTAAGCAGTACCTATTCCGATACGTTGCAATCCCCACTGGTCTACACGTTATAGCGGATGTGCTGTTACTTATACCCATCGCTTACTACAGAATAGTGCTAAAATATTTAGCACAGGTTCGTTACACTAGGCTTGGCCTTATGCGAAGCCGTCGCCTTACCACGAGAACCTCCCGAATAGCCCCTGCCACGACCCCGTCTCCCGCGAGAAGGAGCTGGCTGCGGCTCAGAAGGCGGGACCCCAGACACACGACTGTGTTGACCCGAAGCGGGACCAGCAGGCCTCCGCCGGACAGGGGCCCGCGTCGACTTAGAGTGAGTGTGAAACTGCTTAGTCATATCCGAGATCTGCTTTCGCGCATCGATCTCTCTCTGAAAAACCGTAGCGAATTTACCACCGAAAAGCGAAGGACCCCGAGACGGGACATCTCGGAGAAGTTGAGCAATGCCCGACTCTCTAACACCCAGTGTCGAAAGAGCCAGGGTCCTGCGACGGAACGTAACCGAAGCAGCTGCAGTGGAAAGCTGCGACCACTGCAAACAAAAAAGAGTATGCAGTAAGTCATCAATAACCAGCTTGTCACCATCAGTAACGTTTTCAACATTAAACCAAAGCTTATCCTCCGTCTTATAAGCAACGGAGGTTAGCAGATTAGTCGCCCGCAAGCGACGACCAACCTCTAAAATCTCCGGAGAAAGAGTCTTAGCTTTGAAAAAGCTGTCTTGATCCTGAGAACCGAAGGCAAAGGCCTTACCCTTAACCGAAACAGGGCCCTTAACCGAAACAGGGCGCTTAACCAACATCGCAGCCTCAACGCGGTCATACTCCAGCTTGAAATCCTCCTCGAGAGAAATACCCACAACAAAACCACCAAAAAGTCGCACTGTGTGATTTTCAGTTAGAGCTCAATGTGTTTTTGGTTGGCATGGTCAAATTTTAGTTTGGGTATTTCCTGAAAAAAGTATACATTTTTTCTAAGTAATCTAAAAATTTGGAGGCACCAAACAAAAAAAAAGTGGTATTTTGGACAGTTTTTTTATTAGACTTATGTGTGTCTTCTGACGATTTTGTGATATTACTTATTTTTTTTACAACCCTGAATACTTGCTTCATTTTGATCTCCAATAAATTTTAAACAGAGTAAGTTCTTGCATTGATATGCACTATGATGAAAAGGATATGACTAATTAGTATGCCAAGTTTTAGGAAAATCTGATAATCAATTCATGGAAATTTTCTCATCCTCCTTTTTTCACCTTAGCACAACACCTTGCAAGTCAGAGTGCTTCAATAGACGGCAAACTTCAAACTCTTAACTCTCAGAAGTAACATTATGAGGGACTGTGCATTCTTCTCTTTGTACAGTGAGTTAGGAACATCCAATGCTAATGAGTTATATATCATTTTAAAGCTGAGAATCTGCTCTTTCAGAATCAGACCTTACTAAAAATTTATATTTGGCGACTTTTTGGTGGTTTTGTGGTGCCTGGTCACATTTACTTTACTGGTCGAATGGGGGCAAAATTAACGAAAACCCTTCATCAATATATTCGAGGATTTTCCAAGGAAACCCAAAACGTAGATTTCTTTAGAATGTTGAACCTTTGCAACCTGTATATACTTTATCTTATATTGGGGGCGCAATATTAACAAGAGGCTGATGAAACTTACATGGTATTGGCGGCGCATTAGCCCTTATAATTATATTTCCCCCTTCATTTTCTCGTTTCCCCTCACTTTTGCGTTCTTTGCGATCCCTCGCCCCAAGTGCCGCCTGGGCACGTGATACTCCCCCCGTAGATAAGCCACTGCGGGCAGTTACTTACCAATGCAGTCACTGAGATCATCAGCTCCAAGATCATTTGTTATCCAACCAAGAGGACATGGAATACATTGAGCCTGTCCTTCACGATCTTGGTATGTGTGTAACAGGCAGGGCGCACAAAAACTGAAGCTTGTATTTGGTTGAGGGTAGAGATAAGTACCACTCGGGCAGGGAACTGACGGGAAAAAGAGAGAGACAGAGAGCGAAAGAAATTATAGAAAATGACGACAAACTTAATGAAGCAATCTACCAACCCGAGAGCTGTAAGATGAAATCAGATTATATCTCCAATAAACTTTATGCCATTGGCACTATTACTGAGAAGCCTAAACCCTACGACTGGAAGGTTGTTGGGGGACTTTAGGCTTTCTCTAACAAAATATGTGTGTGCGTACTTGCAAAAAAATGTATGAATGAGATTAGAGCCCAGTTATTCCAAATTGGCTTCAAGTTATAGGATGAAGGTAGTGAAAATTGTGTTCATGTATTCCAAAGACCCCTTGACCACTAACCAGTCCTAATATTATTCCCAAATTCTTTGTCGAAACGTAATATTCTGAATCTGAGTGTTGTATACTGTATATGTGTCTTGATAAAAGTTATTAAAGTAACTTTTCTAAATGAACCGAATTTCATCGAAGACTCTTTCATTCATGGTAACATATTTATTAAACAATTTCTAAAGAAAATATACACATTCACATTTTTCCTCAGTTATACTTATAACATCATTTTTTATAATGAACGTTTAGGGTCTTGACTTATGGAGAAATATTTGTAAAGTACTCCTGCAACCTAAACTTACCACAAATTCCTTCATCCGCCCAGCCTGATCCTTGAGGGCAAATCATGTTGATATCTACTCCACTTTGGTTCAGATCAGCAGCTATGAGCTCACCATCGACCACCAATGAAAAAGATCCGTTTCTCAGATGATTCCCCAAATTTTCGTCAAAAGCAGCAAATGATTCGCTGACGGTAGCTTTGGAGTTTGGAAAGAGTGAATCACAAAATGGATTTGGAACATCTATACATATTGTTATACTAAAATTTACTTTAATGATTTGAAGTTTGAAGTTTGAAGTTTATTTGTTCCACATTCCACATTTACATCGAAACAATTTTTCAGAAGTTATTTTACAAGCATAACTGTCAATTTCAAAGGAACTCAAATCAAGTATAATGTACAGTAAATAGGTAAAAAGTTTGAGAAATATATAAACGACTGGCAAAAGAGGAAATATGTAAAATGTGGGGAGCCTAAATAAAAAGCATTGCTTGTAAATGATTAGGCTCCCGTATAAAGCAATTCTGATTTGGATGCAATGAAAAGGGGGGACGGACTAGAAATATCAGATTTATAAAACGTACACGGAGAGCAAAGCTCAGAATATGGAGTAAAGAAACGAAAAGACGAAAGAGAAGAAGAAGAAAGAAAGAAAAAAGGAAAATAAGATGAAGAAAAGAAAAAGAGAAAATGAAAAAAAAGCAAAAGAAGAAGGAGAAGAAAAATTTGTAAAGACATGACAGTGTTACACAAGCAAAGTCTATGTGACCACCTGTACGATCCAACAAGATATGAATATTCATATATACATGCACTTACTTAAGAGGTAACACCTTAGCTTCCGTTTAAAAGAATTGTTGGAGGGGCTATCAACTAGTTCGTTATTCAGGCTGTTCCAGAATTTGGGTCCAGTAAAGGTGATTGTTTTGTTTGCGAAAACGGTGCGAGTTCGGGGGAGGTGAAAATGGTTTGTTTGCCTAGTTGGATAGGAATGTATAGCATTATTGCGTTGAAGGATTTGCTCCGATCTCACATGTGTAATGGATTAGATATCGAATTTTTAAAAAAATGGTATACACAGTACATTCCAAAGACATTTTTGCTTTCATTTTCGTCTCTATTGTGCAGTATGCCCGGTGGAGCCACTCAATGTGACTTGGGGACCGCATGACCGTTACCAAAATCGCGGATATAGGGGTAAATTTCAAGGAACGTCTGCGGACAGAATATTCCTCGAAATATAGAAAATAGGGGTGCGCAGGTGTCCTCGAAATTGATAAAATAGTGGTCAGGAAAAGGGAAGAAAACCCAAGGCATGAAGAAAAATCCCGGAGCAGAGTCGCCAGCTGCGGGCCTGCCGGGGAGGGCGCGTTCATCGTTGAGAAAAAAATCCCCGTCACTCAGCAAGATGGCGGACGTGAAGGTAAGTATTTTTCCCACTGTTGGGCTCGATCGCTCGATGCACGCTGATTAGCCATAGCATAGGTAACATGACGCCACTGGCAGCTCGCCAGCGCCATCTTGTTTCCCTCAAAACAATTCTGGAACGTCGGCGCTGACCAAGTTTGAAGGACTATTTTCACTGATATAATCATCATATGCCCTTCAAAGATGAAGTGGGAAGATGCACGAATCGTGATTTTCGTGAAAGTCGTGTGAAAGGACTTATGTTATGTTTCACAGTGATCACACTTCACAGGTATGAATAGTTCAACTAGTAACAGTAACACTAACACTACTGTAACACTCTACAGTCCCATTCATACGCTTTCATGTTAGTTTATGGGTGTATGGGTATGAGGCATTCATACTCAGAGGCCATTGCACTTATACATGTAAAAGCTTATTGTTATGTACAAGCTTATCTGAAGATAACCTTGTACTCCAGACTAGCTTTTATAGGTGAATACTAGGCTTCAATAGCTTTTGTGTGTACCTTTTCCAGTCTAGACAATAGTATACTATCATACATCATGAGTCATGAGAGGAAAATAATTATTTAAAATAATTCAGAATTTTCAATTCTGAATCCCCAAATTTGTGGCACAGTAAGACTAGTTGAAGAATCGGGTAAAATCTGGTAAAATTAAAGATAATTAAATCTTGCTTAGAGCAATTTTGTTGTCTGTTTGTTACTGCTGCAACAGTGAATGTTGGATACAGTCCCACATAGGCAAGGGCCCACCCATACGCCATAGGCCATCTCGTGTATAAATGATCTAGACTGGAAATAGGCACGCTGATACACACAAAAGCTGTTGAAGCCTATTCACCCATAAAAGCTAGTCTGGAGTACAAGGTTATCTTTAGATAAGCTTGTATAAGTCGGTATGAGGTTATTTAACCTCGCCTATTTGTGAGTGGTCAGACATAGCGGTTATTTCAAATAACGATATGGTCCATAGAGTTCAATGGTTTCCCCAGGAGTTTATATGAGCTATTGCCGAAATATTTTTAAATGAATAACACATTAACAAAATGTATTTTTCCTTATGTTAATTGTGTGTGAACTTGTAATTTGAGGAATCTGGTCTTGGACACCTATATGTTAATGAAAAAAGGGTATAAATGTCTTGTCCTTGAAATATGGTAAAATAGGGGAAAGTTTCCGAAAGTGTCTTTACAATCTTAAAAATAGGGGTATTTCAAAGTACCATTTTGTCCTTGTTTTGACGTAAAAAAGGGGGTTAGATTTCACAAAATGTCCTTGAAATTGACTGCAAAAGGGGGTTATTTGCATTTTTGGTAACGGTCATACGCGTCCCCCTCTGCGGGGGAGTGGCTCCACCGGGGCAGTATGGTGCACATAAAATGCCTATTTTGTTAATTACCCTCTTCACGCAGGGAACATTTATTAGCACATATGTACATAACATATAAAAAGCATTTTCAACTCAACAAAATGTGGCTTACCATTGCCGCCGGTGTTGTTGAAATTAACGATTAACGAGACTGTAATCGGAGTGTCTTCTGCAGACCGTTTTTTGCGTGATGAACCACAATGATTTATCTTCATGTTATGTGTAAGATGGATGAAAAAAATGCAGCTTTAAAAATTGTTAGAAAGAAAATATATAATTCCAAAGTAAATTAGTAATTGGAAATTGTCTTAAATTTGCACCTTCCCATCCCAACAACATTAACGTTTTTACCTCTATATGGCATAATTGTGGGGTTTTTTTTCACATCACAAAATGTAGTACTTGGATCATTTCATAAATTATTACATAATATAAACATATGCCTTGATATCGCATGGGCGTTTAAAGTCGAACTCTTAAATGCAGTACTCAAGACTGTTCAAAAATTAATTAAAAATAACTTTTAAAAATGTTAACAAGTTTAATACTTAAATGTATTTCAACTTACGAACATAAACTTTGCAGCAAGACAAACCGAATAGATTTTATCCGTATTAAGGTGCATCAAATACCAACCTGTATGTTTGAGAGGTGACAATCCTTGCACCTAGTGTTGGCCATGTAAGTATGTTTAAATAATTGCTTGATATTTCCTTGATCTTCATCTGATTCACATTTTGCACCTGGGTAAGCTATGCTACCCTTAAACTCCAGTGCATGTGGAGACATCGATTCTACATTAAAAAAAAACAAACAAATGAACTGAAGTGCAAACGTCTGAAAATATTATTATCAAATTTAACTACATCCATCATGTCCACACTGGCAATAATATCCGGTAATGAATACCTAACATAAAACTAGATATGCATACACCAACTCTGAAGGAATGACTTGACTAGGATGATACATGAATTCGAATGACCTTCATATTAATGTTATGTTAAAGAGAAACTAATTACCTGTCTAATTATACCTTATTTGTAACTTTGCTGCCACGGATGACTGAGTACCAGGGTTTTAAAAAGAGTCATCAAAATCTCCTTTTGGGCTGATTTAACAATTGTGGGTCAAACCACGCACCTGTGTTACTTTGGTCTAAAATCCTTTGAAACGTCATTTATTCTTCGTGCTTTCAATGATCCATGGTCAAAATGATTCAAGATATCTATGCTTTCACATGGCATTGATTAAAGTCATAAACTAGTCTTAGTTTATTTTTAACAGCTTGCAAATATCTAGTCTTATGTTATCATTTTGCTACAAAAATACTCTAATTTGTCATTTGTACCATCTTGACTCCATAGGATATGTATTTCGAAATCAGTGGTTTTCTAACCTCAAAGACTAATGAAATGCTGGGAAAGATAACTACCAACGATAACTATACCAAACTAATTAACAACGGTCTTTCATAATAAAGATATCGCAAATATTTTTCGTCCATTTTGAATGATTCGATGAAGAAGGGCTCAGCTTGAACTAGGGATTCTGAGGAAGCCAATTGTGTCATTATGACAAAAATGTCACAATTTTTGCTTGTAAGATGTATTTTCAGGAATTTCAGTTGACATTTGTATTTTTTCTACTCAGATGTACAAGGTCAATTTCGAAATTGTTTTCAGTCTGAAATAATGACTGCATTGTGGCTTGAATGGTTTTGAACACGCCTTGCTTCGGCCTAAATTTGGTACAAGAGGTTTTTGACACAACTTCTTGAAAACTTGCTTCTCAGTCATCCGTGACAGGAAAATTATGAATAAGGTATCATTAGACAGATTATTAGTTACTCTTTACCATGAAATAAATCTCCAGGTCACAGCGAATGTTGAATAATTATATGGAGCTAACAAAGTTTAGCATACTTTTTTATACGCACTGTATAATGAAAAATGTGACACCTTTATAAGTTTATGGTTGGAAAGTAACCCCCCCCCCCCCTCCAAAAAAAAAAATAGGGGGTATAAAAGTACAAGGCTTCAATAAACGTATATCTATGCTCACAAATGAGGGATTTTTTTCTGTGACCTATTATCAATTTTGATTTTAGAAAAAAAACACGCACATTTTGAGTTAAATTAGATGGGCATTTTTACGGGTTTTCTGAAAGGCTTTTCTTAAGGCTTTTTAGTAGGTCAAAATAACAAAATTGGAAAGGAACAAATGATTGTTGTAGAAGAATCTGAAAATATTAGAAAAGAAAAAAAAAAAGGAAAAAAGGAATAATAAATCAAGATGGTATTCAAATAGAATAGTATAGTAAAATGCAAACCCCAAGAGAAATCTGCGAGATCATGACCTACCCTTGCAAGGAGGTAACGTTGCCCTCTGGGTGTGTATATTTTCGTGATCCCACTTATATTGTGATTCTGGGCTACAGGAAATATCTGGTTCCAGAGGTTGAACAAAGCTAAGATCAGGTGAATTACAACTGACAGTGCATTTCTTGGTATCGCCTTCGCTCCAGCAGTTAAGAGTGGCATTCTCAGGGGACTGTAGGTGAATACAACCTTCAAAACAAAATGTGAATCATTGCATCGACTGTCAGCTATAAATTTTCTTAAGAAATATTACGTGAATGATAAACTAATTAAAATGTAAAGTAAAGCAAATATGTTGAATTTGCAAATGAATGCAATATGTTGTCGATTTGCATGGGTCAGCAATTTTCCTTGTCTCACATTCTTATAAAGTAGCAATTGCTTCAACAGTGTTGTAAAACTGCACTATTATCCTGTTCATGTACATATGAACATATATGATAAGCAAAGGAGATCACCAGATCATTAAACACAAAAAAACAGTTTGAAATTACCTGGACAATTCTGGGTATTACACGGTTCTTCTTTTGTATTCTCCCCGTGGCAAGGCTGTCCATATCGATTAGGAGGTGGGTTAGTACATTCCCTTGAAGTGTTACGAATACCACCTTCACAAGATGCACTGCATGGACCCCATGGCAACCAATCACTCCAATTACCATGAACTACAAAAATGGAATATTTACAAGTATAAATATAAGACAAAAGTGTATTACGATTGTCCTAAAAACTCAGAGAGATAGTAACTACTCTTAAAAAAAAGATTCCTCCACCGAAATACATTTCAATATGTTGAACAATATGTTGTGATATATTGTATTAAACATTTTTATCAAGAATTGAAAAAAAAAACATGAATGTGATGACTGCATAGCACAGGTTACGAGGTTGGTGTCCCTGCCACATAACCAAAGTCCTTAGTATTTGCTACACTCAACCAAGATGAGGTAAATGGGTGCCTAACAATTACTTACACTTAATATCAGCTATGCTAAAGCAGGGGAAAATCATAACTGGGTTAGACATGAGCGAAATAAAAGAACCTTATTATGTAAACATTTTTTGACTCACTGATTTCCAGCTCACAAAACTCTCCAAGGAACCTATCTGGGCATGAACAGTAAATTGTCCTATTCATGGTTGTACAGGATCCTCCATTCTCACAGCTCCGATTGTTGCACAGGTCGATAAACTTTTCACAGTTTATCCCTCCGTAATCTTCAAGACACAGGCAGGTATAAGAGCGCAGTTTGTCCACACAAGAGCCTCCATTTTGACAGGGGGTCAAGCTCTGACATTCATCAGTATCTACAGCAAACCATCAAAGGAATGAACGATAATAAAAGAACTAACATAATCCATTATCCATATCAGTTCGGGGAAGGTGCAGATCATTTTTATTACAAAAAACAAGACATATGCAAACTGTATCAACCCTCCGTAACTACCGGAAGATTGACAAGAATCAATTTGTAAAATCACTCTCAGAGCTTATTTCCCAACCTCACCCTGATGGTGTTGATGCATTTTTTGAGTGGTATGATTCTAGTATGGGTAAACTACTTGACAAATTAGCTCCTGTAAAAATTAAGACCCGCATAGTAAAGAACAGAGTACCCTGGTACAATGACTCAATTCATATTGCTCGTCAAGAACGACGGCGAGCTGAAAGAAAGTGGCAGAAATCAAGATCCGACCCTGATCGTGAATCATTTCTGATTGCTAAGAAAGCTGTTTGTGCACTTACTGTAACTGCTAAACAAGACTATTTTAAAAACAAATGTGACCCGCCGCCTCAAAACCTACAATAAGTCGCACGGACCACAACGTAGCAAACGAAGGGTTTAAGATACTTGAGGTCTTCCGACCTGTTTCTCAAGACGAGTTAATGACAGTTATTTCAAGATGTCCCAGCAAAAGTAGTAAATTGGACCCACTCCCAACTTGGTTAGTGAAAGACTATATTGATCATCTTCTCCCAATACTAACTGAACTTGTAAATTCTTCTTTGTCATGTGGTGTCTTTCCACAGAAGGCTCACCATGCAATCATAAGACCTCTTTTGAAAAATTCATCTTTAGATAAAAACAATTTGAAGAATTATAGGCCTGTATCCAGTTTATCGTTTGTTATCGAGAAGATTGCTTGCTCAAGACTGGTGGAACATATGGAGATTAATAATCTTGCTGATCCACACCAGTCTGCTTATAGACCCAAACATGGTACTGAATCTGCATTGATTAAGGTTAAAAACGATATTATGTTTTCATTGAACTCAAACAAAGTAGTTTTTGTGGTACTTGTAGATTTATCAGCAGCCTTCGATACGATTGACTACATTTTTATTTGTCGTTTGTCAAAGAGAATTGGTGTTAGGGGAACTGCGTTGAATTGGTTTCAGTCTTATCTTGATGGCTGGACAGCACAAGTCGACATAGATGGGGAACTTTCAGATCCAACCATTTCTAGGTTTGGTTTACCCCAGGGCTCAGTTGTAGGTCCCACTGGTTTCACAGTTTATATTCTCCCAGTTGGCGACATCGCCCGGTACCATAATGTTTCGTATCATGTTTATGCTGATGACATTCAGTTGTATGTAGCATTTGATCCTAAAATTCCTGGGGAACTGGATAAGGCCATGTTTTCACTACAATCTTGTATATCAGATATGAGGAACTGGCTGACAGCAAATAAGTTAAAACTCAATGATAGTAAAACTGAATTTTTCATTGCTGCATCACCATACAATTACAAAAATTTGCCAGATTTAACACTGTCAGTTGGTGAATGGATTCAATAAGGAATATGGGTGCCTTTTTTGATGTTAACATGACTATGTCAGCACACATTAACAATGTTTGCCGCAGTGTGATTTTTCATTTGAGGAACATATCTAGGATTCGTAAATTTATTGATCAAACTACTTGTCATCATGCTGTAAGGTCACTTATTCTTTCCAGACTAGACTATTGTAATGGGCTTCTTTCCTCTATACCAAAGTCTCATGTAAACCGTCTACAGCGTCTGCAGAATTGGGCTGCACGTCTTGTTTTTGAGGTTGGCAGAAGTAATTCTTCCCAACCTTTACTTCGTTCCCTTCACTGGCTGCCCATTCAAAAACGTATCATCTTCAAATTAGTTCTTTATGTTTATAAATCTATCAATAACCAGGCTCCAGGGTACATATCTGAATGCTTAACTGTATATACACCTAGTAGAAATCTCAGATCCTCAAATCACAACCTTCAGCTCAGTTACCCAATGACCCGAAATTTGTCAGGTGATAGGACTTTCACAGTTACTGCATCTAGGCTATGGAATAATCTTCCCTTGACCATTCAAGTCAGCATCCATAAAGACCTTTAAAAAAGCTGTGAAATCATATTTATTTTAAATCCGCTATCAAACTTTGTAACGGGTACATTCATTACATTTTGTCTCCATAAAACCACCTGGTAGTTCCCACATGGACGACTGAAGAGTTTTCTGATTTGTGTTTATAAACAAATTATAATGTGTTCTATAATTTAAATATTTTGTAAACGCTCCGAGCCTTATGGGAAGGGCGTACTAAATGCTTATTGTATTGTATTGTATTATTTAAATGACATTGAATTGCTTTGTATGTCTAACAGATAAATAATTTTGCCTACCACTTCCTATAAGATACATGGATTAATTTCCACAAAATGTTACTTCCATCAAATGTAACCTGATTTTGTTTTAACACTATGAACTCTTCCAAGGTATCGACAATACAGATTCTAATACCGACACACATTGCACCATACTTTCAGTGCATGCAAAAGCTCAATTTTCTCACCATCACACATTGAGGGAGTCATGGAAGTTGTAAGGAAAGCTTGATGGGAGTCAAAGTCTGTCCATGAAATAACGTTTCCATAAAGTTGTGGCAAACATTCTGATGCGATTCTGGATAACACTTCGTCCGGAATAAATCCACCCCATACGTTGATACCAGTCATGAAAATAGAGTCTGGAAACAAAAGGAAAATAAATACATGTATGTATCATATGAAGATTTCATTGAATATTCCAAAATATTACCCCCGGGGGGGGGGGGGGGGGGGGACACATTTCCAAGGGTTAAAGCAATACAGTATTGGTTTCTATTATTAGCAATATATTAAAATTACACAGATTACTTATCTATATACAAAGATTACTTATCTATAAACAAAGATTACTATATCTAATCTACACATCTATGTAAGTAATACTTACATGCATGCCCACAATACGCCTTTCACAAAGCGTCAGAAATGTCAATTTTGGCAGTTACAGGTGATATAATAAATTTTCTATATCATTATTAAAAACATCAGGAGATGAAACATGTACTTCTCCTCACCCTATGGAATGGCATTTATGAATGGGTAGGTTACATATTTTCAAACAAAGAAGGAGGCATGTATGAAGTACATTAAAATATGTAGGTCAAATAGTTAAACTGGTTAAATAGTTAAACTGGTTAAACGTGGTTACCACTGGTCTAAGTGATATTGGACTTGTAGAAATTTCTTTCTTTTTTCTGATGACACGTGATGGCGCACGAGTAGAACGCGTGTTTTGGAGAGCGTTAGGTTTGCATGCTTTAGGTACGGACTTGACGAGATACAATGCCTTACGATCTTCGAAGCGGAGCCCTGCCTGAGAAGCCGGGGACAAATCCCAGGGATCTATCCTCTATGGAAACCCAAATTGAGTCGAACGGATCAGATTTTGAGTCTTTTGTGAGGAAAGGGATTTTGGATATTCGCTCAATGTTGAGCAATTTTGAGGAAGCATTGGAATTTCAAAGCCATCGGACAACAGTTTTAGAAACAAAAAATCTTGCCTATCGAGGAGAAAATGCAGAAGCTTGATGAAAAAGTTGTGATATGTGAGCAACGACTTCAGCGTGCAGAACTTGCAGAAAATAAACTAGAACGTTTCTCGAGAAGAAACAATTTTCGAATGATTGGCTTGCCCCAACGTCAACATGAAAATCGTATGCTACTTGTGAGAGATTTCCTGAAGGAATATTTTGGAATGGATAACCCCAATATTGAACGAGCTCATAGAGACGGACCTGAACTAAATAACTTGCCACGTCATCTACTTGTCAAAATGCTATCTTTCCAAGACAAGAAGTTCATCGTCTCCCAACAAAGGAAGAAGCTTGAGAAGGTAAATATATACATAGTTGATGATTTGACGAAGATAGATAGAGATGAGAAGAGAAAGTGGAAGAAAGAAGTTCAACAGGCTTTTCATGCTGGTACACGATATCACTTCTCGGCTGGGAAATGGCGAGATGGGCGTGGCAGTCTAGCCGCCTTTTACTCGACCGCTACTGCCCCGGTCCGATCAGATAGAGGATCCGCGCGTTCAGAAGAAGGGCAACGCCCCCTCGGGGCCCATCAACGGCAGCGACCAATCACAGCGCCGACACGGCAGGGAACAGTGCCGCGCCCGGTGATTGGTCAACGGCAGCGACCAATCACAGCGCGAGTGGTCCGAACGTACATCCGGCCGCTCCGGGCGGCTTCCGCCGCTATTTAAGACCCGCTCAGCGTGATCTCGGCTCATTGTCTATGACTAAGGCTAGCAGTATATAGCAGCCAAAACGTCAGACTTCCTACGTTTACGTTTGCACATCGTGAGACAACTGATTAACTCTCTTCAATCATAATCAAATTATATGGAATAATTCATGTATTAAGGTAAATGGTTCTATAATCTTTAAAAAGGACTGGATAAACAGAGGTATTAATCGAATTAATCATTTATTGAAGCAAGATGGTAATTTCCTTACATATTCTGAGTTTGTCGATAAGTTTAAATTCCATTGTAACTTTCTTGATTATTATTCAGTTATATCTGCTATTCCATTAAAGTGGAAAAATATTTGCAAAGAACCTGCTACAAAAGATGTAAATTACCAGGAAGAAATTATTCATAGCATAAAAAAGGTGACAAAAGTTTGTAAACTTATACATAAAATATATGTTGATAAAACATTTAAAACTCCAATTTCACAAAATAAATGGGAAGGTATTGTTTCAGAGCCCATTGTTAACTGGCGTAAAATTTATATAATTCCTTTTAAATGTACTTTATCCACAAAGCTACGGTATCTTCAGTATAAATTAATCCATAACATACTCGGTGTTAATAAGTATCTAAAGCAAGTTGGCATTTCCCTCTCCGATTTATGTACTTTTTGTTCAGCAAATACTGAGACCATTGCTCACTTATTTTGGGAATGTCCCTTAACTCGTAGGTTTTTGGATGATTTTGAAAAATATACCCTTAAAAATGAAATTAAGTTAACTTTTAATGATTTTGTCTTCGGCATACCAGGTGGTAATTGCTCTGCAATCAATTTTGTTATTTTGTATGCAAAATATTATATATTTTCAACTAAATATTTAAACGGCTCTTTATCATTTTCTTCATTTCAAAAGAAATTGGAATATCAATACGAGATAGAAGAAACTATGAATATGCAACACGATAAGTATATCTTAAACCTTGATGGAGAGAGGCATATCCAACTCATTTGAATTCTACATTTTCTTTGTATATTATAAAGTTTTATGTATCATTTACATTTTGCATTTGTGTATATTGTTTATGGAGAAATATTGAATAAAGACTTGATTAAAAAAAAAAAATATGTAGAAAGGTTATGTTAGCGAACAGATCTTTTATGCAAGATACAAAACATGTCATGTAACTATAGATTTTATATGTTATAGAATGAAAACAAAAAATGTAAGCATACTAGTGGAATGCATAGGAATGAAATGAACCGATATTTTCTTAGTTTAATAAGACATTGCTAATCATTAGCAATATAAGTATTGTCTTTGACCACAGTCATTGGCAAAATATAGACTTTGGTTAAACTTTGGGCTTGCAAGAAAAGCACCTATAGTGTATATACATGTAGCTATCCGTGGTGGTTTAGAGGCAGTTGTTTTTAAACGGTGAAGCGTGCTATTTTCAGTACCCTTTCCATCCCTGTCTAGATAGGGTTAACAGGACTATATTTATGATAAAGTTCTTTTGGGGGCAGAGAAGCACAAAGAACACAAAAATACACTCTCTAATTATTACGGTACCTCCTTGGTCCAATTCATCAGCTCCAAGATCAAGTTGCAATGTTCCTGACAAACTGTATTGAGTGGGGTAATCATCTTCATTCTTAATCTGGAAGCCATCAACTTGAGCGTACCACCTTCCAGAATCACTGAACACAAGCAAAATATGATGCCAGCCACCATCACACAAGGTCAGCCCACTGGAGGTATGATTTTGACTGAAATGTGGAAACATATGTAGAATGTATTGGGATGGGTGAAACCATTAAAACACAGTTCGCAAGTTGAAGGTGTAAAGTTCTCGAGGATAAAATGGAATTCCTCAACTTCAAATACAGCAAACTAAACTAAAATAAACATTTTTGAAAAAAATATTAAATGATCAGATTTCAAAATTTGAAATACTATACTTTTTTTGGATGCATGCCGGACAGGTCTTCGAAAACCGGGGCAACAAATACACTGAAATATATGATACAATATACACTACTTACATAAGACCCATTCTCGAATATGGTTCCCCTGTTTGGCACACATCAATTACCCTAAATGAGACTAATAAATTGGAATTTGTTCAAAAGCGGGCCCTCAAAATAATTGTAGGCTATAACGTCACTTATGACAATGCCCTTGACATAACTAAACTCACTACTCTATCTGAGAGAAGAGATTCTCTTTTGCTAAGCTTTGGACAAAAACTAAACAACTCTGATCACCACAAACACCTTCTTCCCATCCCTAGATGTAATTCCAATGTAAGACAGCTTCATATTATGACTGGCTTCCCTCCAATTAAAGGCAATACAGAACGATATCGAAAATCCACCATCCCTCACCTTGCCAGAATCTTGAAATAAACTCCCCCACGCTTTGCATTCCAAACATTTTCACTTCTCAGATTGCATGTCTAGATGTAATGACTCATTTTCCATGGTTATGGCTTTCTATATAACTTGGTTATATTTATGTATTCTTCCCAATTTTTTTCCTTTCTCTCTTACTATCTCCTTCTTTGTTTCTCTTCCCCTTTTCTTTCTTATTCTTTACTTTTTACTTCTTTACTCTCATTGTTCACACTTGTTATCTTATTATTTGTGTAACGTAAGTCTTTGTATTTTTGTTTTGCTTCCAATTATGTATCTTTTTTATATATTTGATGCGATTTTATGGTATATATCATGTGTTGAGAGCCAGAAGGGCGTTAACTCGTATGTTTTAACACAGAGTTAACGCCCTTCTGGCTCTCAACACTAGATATGCACATATATATGTGATTGTAATTTACCCCTTCAACCCCTGTGCTGTCGGTCAATCATCATATACCCTAATAAATAAAAAATACATATATCCATTTTGTTTTGTCCTACAGACCTCAATTCCTTACAGGTTAATAATCTAACCATGACAGTTCAGATGGAGCATGATGGGACTACTGCAGTGCCCATGTACTCACCCAGCTTGTAAGAATACGAGACTGCATGGATTTCTGACCCCAAACTGGAAATTACCAACGCCTATGTGGACGAGTTGTTTGTGCGATGGCGTCATCTGTGCCTTCACCCAGAACGATATTGTCAGATTCTGGAACCCATTCACCATATTCGCAGAAAAACTAATGGATGCCGTCTGATTACTAAGATGGAGATCGTAATTGTCTGGAATAACTGAGGAAAAATGACAGAAACGATGAAACGATTAAAAGTGAAAAAGGATAAATGTTACATTTGCTTAATGGAAAATGTGGCGAGAAAAGATGTCACCTCAGATTTGAAACAATATGAATGCGACTGTGTCTTTTTATGCCTCAGCCTAAATTCAGTTAAGTTTACGACTCAAACTACTGTGTTGTGTTTAACGCATATGTTGTAATGTCAATAAGGCACGAAAAAGAGACATGATAACGAAGCTTTTCGACCTGCACTCATCAGGTTATCACTCAGGTATATAACAAATAACTTGAAATCAACTATATTATACACGGTGAACCCGGACGCAACCTAGACGCCGTAATTTCAGAACAATTGCAAAGCTTGGACGAATTCCTTTTGTCTGCACAGAAGAGGTTCATGCGATTGAATGTAAGCGGCTTCCAGAAAGCGTAAATGCGCTGAGCTTCTGACCCGGGACATAATTGAGAATTGATCGTCGTCATAGCTTTGTGCGCAAGCTGGATTGTTCAGAAAGTGGAGACCAATCGCCGAATCGCATTTGGCTATCTTTGGTCTGTTAGCGTGCATTTCAGATTTGCAAGCACGGACGGGCTGCGTGCGCTGATTGGCTGTACGGTTCCGAATAGTCGTAAAATGTTGTAATGTCTATTACCATTGGGGGCGCAAACCCCTATATGTAAAATACAGTGTCTGACGGGAGCCATGTTGAATCTAAATTAACCACAAATCAACCTCAAACTAAAGGCCTAGTATGTGTAGTTCTCAGGATAATACCACATATTTGGCGACGAAGATGGCTACAATAAACATTCCTGCACCCGTAACTTTCCTGTCTACGCCGGGAGAGCCTCCTGTAAGTTGCCCAAGGTGGGTTTCTACAAAAGACTAGCTTCAAAACCTAATTGATCGCCAGCGGCTTGGATGGTACAGCCGTTAGCGATGAGCGTCCATTACCTGGGGACAGAGTGGCAGCGTATCTTCGCGCAGCTCTGATGGGAGTGAATTTGATGAACTTGGCTTCAAACTCCATGACCCCAAGAGTGAACAAATTCAAACAGTAGGGGAAGACCACCCGACACATTAGCCATCCGCCTTCAACGGGTTCGGTCAATGCATTGGTTACTAGCATGCACCTAGGATCGACCCCCGAGTTACGCCCGTTTCACAGGGTCTACGGAGACTCCCCTTTTCCGTGCGCGAGGAAGTTTCACGCGAGCTCAAAGTTACATAAATCTTTGTTTTCTGA
Source organism: Heliocidaris erythrogramma (assembly GCA_025617745.1). Taxonomy (NCBI): domain Eukaryota; kingdom Metazoa; phylum Echinodermata; class Echinoidea; order Camarodonta; family Echinometridae; genus Heliocidaris; species Heliocidaris erythrogramma. Next base: position 37,766,699 of record CM046870.1, on the reverse strand, counting down.
TGTACTGAACACCTTGAACAGAAGGTAAATCTACGTCATGTAAACAACTGTAACATAAATTCAATGGACCGTATTCTTGTTTAATTCAGAATTTGGTCGATTTTATTCAAAAGAGCAATTTCCCCACCACGCGATCTCCCTTACCAAGCTTTTTTTTGTGTGTGTGTGTGTACGAATCGGCCAGGTTCTGGACTAATTATATTTTTGCGAGGTCTAGGTCATGTTTCACAAAGGGAAAACTAACTTTCTTTATTAAAATAAACAAAGTGTTGAACTTAAACTTCCTTAGAATACAGAGCATTGTGCTTACTTGTCTCACATTCGTCCCCTGTATAACCCGTAGGACAGGTACAGATGAACTGCAGAAAACCATCTGTACACGTGCCATTATTCTTGCACGGGTTGGACACACAAAAGCTAACAAGTTCTTCACATGTGGTGCCTCTGAAAAAAGAACATGAAAAGGAAAAGAAATCAACTATGAACGTTTAGACACAAGATGCGTTACAATACAGCTTTTTAAGCATGTATGCAAATCTGTGATAAAAGTAATCGCTTTTAAGCTTAGTCCATGCCGCTGTTTTTTGTTTTTTTTTGCATACATACATTACCATTAACTCGACTAAAGGTGAATTCTTTTGAACATTTATATACAGTATATGTAGGAAAGTTGCATTGAAATTTCAAATGCAATTTATGTTTCAATTTACTTGTACCTGTCAACACACTACAACGAACGGCTTAAACCTGGCTCCTCACAACCATTACTACACCCCACGAGTACATGTATCACACTTACCGGTAACCTTCAGCACAGTGGCAATCAAACCGATCAATTCCTTCAATACATGTACCAAAATTTGCACAAGGATTGGAAGAGCATTCAATGATGTCGCCCTCACAAAGGGTCCCCTTGAATCCTGAAACAAATGGAAGTTATAAATATTATAATGTATGTCAATGTGCTAAGTGCCATGAAAACAAAGTAACGAGGATTAGTTCTATATTGCACCGACTAATTTAAGTTTTGTAGCCTTACCTTTGGATTTCGATTTCTTATTTGAATGTATGAAACACAATGGGTAAGAGAAATAATAATATTGGAAATCAAAAATATTAATCACATTATAATAATTACATTCAAGTTCACAAACCCAAATAACGAAATATTCATCGCTACATTTTTTAAAGCTTTTTTTAACAAATTCTTTTGTACTGGGATAAACTAAAAACAACTTGTTCTCTGCTATAATTATAGCACCACATTATAGAGTATTCTGGTTTTCACTTGCATGTAGCAATCAGAGCATAAACCAAGTATTGTAAGGCATTTATGATAACTTTTGCTTGCTGGTTTCAAAATCTTTTTTTTTTTCAAACTCTTATTTTGTCACTCACCACTTGAACAGGTACATGTAAAACGTGATCTTCTATCAATACAGGTTGCTCCATGCTGACAAGGATTAGACACGCAGTCATCTATTTCTTCATCACAAAGGTCTCCAGTTACGCCTTGTGGACATATACAGGTATAGCTATCCCACTGTATGAGAAAAAGAGGTAAGTAAAATAAAGTACTTCATAGTAAGGGCCATGGACGGATCTTGAATAATCTTTAAGAAATGCTATAAAGAGTAAGAAATTGTTTTATATAATGCATGTTATTGAGTTCCTAAGTATTTTTTTGTCATATTTTATGTTCCTTTAAAATGAAATAATAAAATGAATCAATCAATAACGTGAATAGGTAAATAACATGATTAAGTAAATAAATATTAATAAGTAAATACAAACAAACCTTTTACTTTCAAATACTTTCCATGCTCTATCTCTTTAAGCCTCTGACAATAGAATCTGTTTGTAACCTGTAGCCAACGCAGATGCTTTTAATGAGCAAGCATGCGAGGTCTGGCTGGAATTGGACATTCGTATTCCTGAAAAAAAAAACTCGATGTCACCACCTTAGTTCCCTGTTGGGCAGCTAAATACTAAAATGTCCACTTAATGTATTCAACATTATTGTATAAAAAAAGTAGGTGGTTGTTACAGAATTTATTGACTTTGATGACTTGATATCTTTAGATTCGTTAAAAATACCTGGTCTTCACATGTCGAGCCACTAGAACACTGGTGATTAGCGCAGTCATCAATGTCTACATCACAGGTAGCTCCAGTAAAACCGGATAGGCATTCACAAAGAAACCCGACACCTTCACTAAGACGGCAAACACCGCCATTGTAGCAGGGGTTGTTATCACAAGGTGTTGACTGCAGTTGGCAATGTGACCCGTATGTTCCAGCATTACACAGGCAGCTATAGCTATTGATGTCATCTTCACACGATGCCCCATTTTCACAAACGTGTCCAACGCAATCATCGATGTTCAGCTGTCAAAAAGAAATCATAAAACTACACATAACTCATGAAGACCAAACCTTAGCATCAAATAGACTGAGGGCAATCAGCTATTATCTTCAAATCATAGTGAGGAAGTGTATGAGGTACTGCATGTGCAGATGATCATTAGATCAGTATGTCAGGATATATAGTTAAAGACCACGAATTTACGAAAAATATACCGCTTAGCTCAGTGCCCCTCAGGAGGAAGCTGGCATATGGCCCATATTTTTGTGAAACAAAAACGTTAAAATTCAAAAGCCAAATTGTTTTATAATGAAAACGAAATATATGATACATCGGATTTTGTGGCTAAAACTTCTAAGCCACAGGAAAACATCTTCATGTAAATTACTTTTTTCTTCCCCGCCCCGAACAATATAATATAATAATAATGATAATAATAATAATAATAAATAATAATAATAATAATCTTAATAGAACAGTTCTTATATTAAAGGTCTCAACGAACTGAGGAAAGGGAGAGAAAGAGAAAGAGAAACAAGTAGAAAAACTGTCGGAAATGTTTTAATAAAAAATATTTATCAATTGAATTATTATGTTTTTAGTGCAGATTTGAATTGCCAAACTGTATTAGCTTTTCTTAACATTTCCCGTAGTAATTAGTGGTAGTAATATTCTTAGTCTAATAATGATGATATAGTAATATTAACAATAATATCAGCACTGGAAAAATGCACCCATCTGGGAGTATCCAACCTCCCACTGGAATATCCAACCTCCCACTGGAATATTAGAAATACTTTGTGAAGACAAATGACTATATTTACCTCACACATATTACCAGTGAAGCCTGGTTGACACTGACAGGTGAAAGTACCCCACTGATTGATACAACTTCCATTATTTTGACAGGGAGACGGTGACATCTCGCATTCGTCGATCTCAGAATCACAGTGTTGTCCAGTGAAGCCAGATTTGCAGACACATGTATATTGGCCAATTCCATTCTCACAGCGCACGGAATTTAAACTTAAGCATGGTCTTCGACGACAGTAGTCTATTTGTCTGCTGCATTTACGCCCACTAAATCCTGGTGCACAATTACATCTAGAATGAAAACATGGAAAAGGATGACTCTTGAAAATATGGACATTATCAACGCTAATATCACATTCTGATATTACGATGGAAAATGTTGGTACATCCTATTTCCCGAGGCTTTGTACATGGAAAATCTCTAATACATTACAATGTCACATTTCTTGAGATACAGCTAAATAAGTAAAATAAAAGGGAGTACTTATATGTTACCCATCCCCGCCCAAGTATAAAAAAGAGGACGGCCTTGATGACAGGATTATAAATAGACAGAGGATACGAGAGAGGCCAAAATCATTGTTCTTTGTGCTATCATTTTGTAGTATCATCTTGGTTAACTGTGTTCATTTCATTTTGTTTCACTATGATCATTTCATATCTTTATAAGTCTAGGCAAGACACTCAGTCCATTCTTGTAGTAAAATTATTTGTAACATGTTTAGATTACCTATATCTCGTGTTTAGGTTTTCACAGGTTCCTCCGTTCATGCATGGATCAGGGTCACATAACTTGTCTTCACTGCACGTACTACCCGAGTACCCAGCTTCACATTCGCATTCAAAAGAATCAACTCCATCAATACACGTTCCGTGTTCACATGGGCTACTCAAAAAGAGAAAATCAAGGGAAAGTTCTTGAACTGCATGTCTTCAAAGAACATGGTGAAAATAGTTGTGTAGGCCTAATGATCTTTGATAGAAATTCGTTTTCTTTATAGGAAGATCATACATGCATTCGAAGTATGATTACTGCACGTTTGCTTCATAATCCCTATATGAAATACATTTACTCCTTCATCAACAACCAATAAAATTTTTAAAAACCCATTATATTTTAGAACAATGCAAGTTTAAGGGTTCTCAAAACGTTCTTCACATAATTGCTAATTTGTGTTTGATCGATTACAACTTTAGAAATCATATTTCGTTAGATTTTAACAACTTTTTCTCAAAATTCCACTTTCTTGTTTCTCTTATTCTTCCACTTTTAATATAACTTACTCAATATCAGGGTCGATTTTACCTTTACGTTTCAAAGAATTTTGATTACCTTGTGCGGAGAGGACCTGAATAAACTCTAGTAATGTACGTTTGGCGTACGTTAAAAACTGGGTAATCATGTAAAATTGAGTAATAACGAACTGTATTTCTTCAAAACGTTTAACATCTTCTCTTATTTTTATCTACGTGTAAAGAAACAAAATATTTTCACGGGTTTCTTTAGGTAAACAATTTCCTTCGTAGGCTTTATTGTGTAGGGTGCTGTTATTGATATGTCTACATTATTGAGGAGTGGAATTGAAGGATTTGCTTACTTGCTAGCACATTCATCCTGATCAATGTCACAGTCAGTCCCTTCATAGCCTGAAGGACAATTACACTGGTAGGAGAGTAGATCTTTCATACAGGTTGCACCATTAAGGCAGGGTGAACTGGCACAAGGGTTGATCTCATGTTCACATCTCAAGCCTGTTTTGTAATAAAATCATACAAATAATAAAATTAACATCAAAATTATACCACGATATCCCTTTCTTGTATAGCTCATAATATTATCACATTGTGATAGAACGTTTAATGTGCTTTAATGTGCTTCCAAAAAGCTTTATAGGTGAGTGTGGCAAACGGAGATGAATATCTTGCCTAAGAGCGCCAGTGCTGTGGCAGTGATTCGAACCCCATAACTTGTTTTACCACTATACTAGACCACTAATCCCTTATACCCATTATGTACAGTATGAACCTGAAAAGCCTCAAAAAGATAACAGTGCCTTTAACCTAGCAAAAGCCCCCAAATCTAGCATATCTGAACCAAAATGAGAGTAGTTCTAAACAAATTGCAGTGAGAATAAATCTAAAAGCATAGATTAAGTAAGAATTCTATAGCACCCGCAATCACCTTGATAGCTTGGTAGGCATTGACATTCGAATGTCAAAGAATCTCCACTGCATGTAGCTCCATTGAGACAAGGGGCTTGGGCATCGCAAAGAGATACCTCCTCTTCACATCGCTCTCCGGAGTAACCTACATCACACAGGCATCTGAAGGTCGGTGGTTCTTCAATGCACGTTGCATTCAGTCCACATGGACTGCTCTCACACGATCTTATTTCCTCAGCACACGTTTCTCCTAAAAAGAAAATAATATGTACACTTGTGCACATTACCAAATGATCCATGACGGAGTCACCTTTACTTTGGTGCGAACGGATTCAATGTGCTGTAGAAATGAACACATGTGACATAAGAAATTTATTCTTGAAACCTGAAACATGAGATCGTCGAATCTGTCATGATAATGAAACATATTGACGTTTGCTATTTAATCAAACAAACAATTGAAAAACCTCCCGAAATGATATTTCCGGAGGGGAGATGGGAATTGATGAGCGATTTACTGACCTGTGAATCCGGCGGTGCACTGACAGGAGTAAGTGGTGGCTTGATCTACGCACTCAGCTCCATTCCTACAAGGATCTGACTGACAGAAGTTGATCTCTATCTCACAGGTTTGTCCAATGTATCCGGGGGAACAGGCGCAGTTGAAGGCCAAGGTAGTATCATCAACAGCTGTACAAGTGCCTCCATTTCTGCAGGGAGAGTCGCTGCATGCTGTCCTTACTTCATCACAGAACTGTCCTGCATAGGTTGCAGCACATGCACAGATAGCCCTGTCTCCCAGATCTTCACAAGTACCACCGTTTTGGCAGGTCAAATTTGCACAAAGGTCGATGACCTCGTCACATGTCTGACCAATGAATCCATTTGTACAGGAACAGGTGAAACTATTGATGTCATCAATGCAAAGACCATCGTTTAAGCAAGGGCTGCTCTTACAATCATCAATGTTAGTAGAACAATTTACTCCAGTATATCCTTCCGCACATATGCATGTGTAACCCACTGATGAGAGCTCAGATATTACGCAGGATGCACCGTTATGACAAGGAGTATCAATACAGTAGTCTATTTCCTTTGAGCAGGTTTTGCCACCAAATCCAAATTGGCAAGAGCAGTCAAAACCGCCTGGGATATTAGCACATGTTGCGTTGTTAACACATGGTGACATATCACAATAGTCGATTCCTGTCTCACAAAGCAAGCCTGTTGAATAAATGTGTTTTTACAAACGTGTGTGTTTTCGTATGTTTATACAGACATTATGATTATAACCAAAATATATAATCACCAGAACCAAACACAAAATAACTACGAGCTTCTATAGTGCGTATCATTTAATCGATTAAAGTCCCTACCCTCTATGAGCCAAAAGGAACATTTTAATGATAACTTCGTTAATTCGATCAATGAACTTGTAAACGAAATTAATGATGATGTTGAAATCTCTAACTCAATCTCGATATCTCAATGTGACGATTGTGATTCTGTAGAGGTAAATGTAGAATATGAACATCATTGATTGCTCAAGATTTTGTAGTAAACACTATCAACAATTTTTCGTAAAAGGAGAATTAACACTAGAATATAGATGTACAAAGGTGTAATATATTCTTAATCATTGACCTGTGTCACTTTAGAAATAAAATATCAGAAAAGGGTTTAAATCAAGAGATTCTAACTCACGGTATCATCTGCTAACACTTCACATGGGCAGGGGCGTATCTAGGATTTCCCAATAGGGGGGCGCCAGGAATTATTGATCGCCGTCATGGGGGAGAAATTTTTGCTTCTGAAGAAGGGCTGAGATGCAAAATAGTGCTATATAGTGCTATATATATTTTTTTTTTACGACGGCCAATAGGGGGGATACGCCACTGCATGGGGGCTGCCATTTTCTTGATGACATGGAGTTGTACATGAACCATTGGAAACCGTTCCGGTCGAGAAGATATTTTTAATCCTCGAGCTAAATTGCTTCTCTTCATTATGAAAAATCCCCATATATGATGGAAAATACATAACAGGTGTATACATATATTCTAAATTTGAAATTTATAGATTTCTTTTTAAATTCTCTGGTTTTGCTAACTAGACATCGATTTCTTGGGCTTGCCTGGCACAGCAGAACATAATTTATACAACGCGCATTGTGACTTTTGAAGTCCATTATCTCAAAGCAGGTGAATGCACAGTTTGTCACTATTAACGCTCGGGAAAGTCATCATCCATAAATTTTAATTAATTCGCTCCGTCGTGTACGTCATAATATCAAGAAAATAGATTTATATTTAGTAAAATCTTAATTTTCAAAGAAACATAAAATACATTTTCGTTTGTAGAATATATGTGTATATCTGTTAAATATTTTAAATCTGAAATGGGATTTTGTATCAGGAAGAAAGACAATTTTGCATTCGGATTAAAAATATCTTGATGTACACATTAATAAAATGGCAGCCCCCGGGTATCGCTAGCAGACGATAAATCTTGCTGAGAAAATCTTGATTTATACCCATCTCGTAAATTTTTAATGCAAAACTACGTAGGACAACAAGAAGGAATAGATTACTTCTTTGAATATAATCACATTTATATTGTGAGGTTAATTCCCCTTTAAGAAAGCTACCGGGCATGATGACTTATCTGTGAAACTTATAAAACTCTTAGTTAATGTTCCTACTGTCCTGAACACGATTGTACATATCATAAATATATCATTCAGTAAAAAAATATGTCCCACCCACTGGAAAATTGTCAGAATCTAACCAATCCCGATATCAGGAGATAATGCGTACAAAATTATAGACCAATAGCTATTCTTTCTGTACCCTCAAAGATCATTGAGAAAGCTGTCACCTCGAGCTTCCTCAAATATCTTCTCCAGCACGAATTGTCTCCAAATCAGTTCGGTTTTAGGCCCAACCATTCATGAGAGACAGCACTACTTTGTATGGTTGACGATTGGTCGAGCCAGATAGACAAAGGGAGACTGAATGGTGCTGCGTTCATTGATTTACGTCGTGCATTCGACACCGTAGACCATTCAATTCTCCTCGATACTTAAACTGTATGGCTGCTCCAGACTTTGTATAAAATGCTTTGCCTCGTACCTAGGAAATCGCAAACAGTTTGTTTCTATTGGCAATGAAAAATCGTCCTCTAAGGACATTAACACAGGAGCCCCATAGGGCTCAATACTTGCCCCACTCTTGTTTTCATTATCTATTAATGACCTCCCGAGTCACATGTTCCCAATGCTTCAATTCACATGAACGCAGACGATACTACTGTATCTGGTAAAACAAAAGCAGAATTAGAAACCAACCTAACCCAGGCACTAAACGAAACCTATTTGTGGATACGAAAAAAAGACTGATCTTGATTATGAACTCGAGTAAATGCGTCAAGAAACATGTCAAATTATATCAAGCTTGAAAAAACAAAAGTTGGGAATCATTCGAAGAAATAAGCACTACTTTAATGGGATACTCAACCGCAGATTGGGGACATTTTTATGCCGCGAGAGGGCACCGTGATCGTTACCTGATCTTGCCGTTGCCCCGCGGGGCGCAAACTAGGGTCAGACTGGTGGCCGCACAACACGCACGAGCCCTGAGCTCGAGCTTTCGTGCGAGATTCGGTCGGCTTCGTGCAGTTAACATGTAATCCCACTTATAGCCCAACGGACGCGTTCGACGCACAAAGTTTGTGTAGGAGAGAATGGGGCTTATGCAATCCTGACTTTCTCCACGGCCGCCTGGTGGCGTATCCCTTAAATAGGTCACAACCAAACTATACTCGGGATGGTGTGGCAGATCAGAAGGTAATCATGCACCCTGAACAGACTACATAAAAGAGCAGCGTACATGGTATCCAATCGTACATGGCAGGGCAGACACGTTCTGAAGTTGTCTTCAATGCCCCTACTACACCAAAATCTTCATAGGGCCTCCTGTCTTTTGATGTTTAATTGCGTTAAAAAATTAGCCCCCGCCATCTTATACCAAAGACTTTCTTTTGTTGACGATGTCTCGACCACGAAGGACCACGAGTAACTCTAAAATTGCTTTTGAGACCACCAAAATGTCGCACGGCTTTCTCCAAAAAATCCTTGTATACCTAGGCTCAGTTAATTGGAACCAACTGCCCGACCATGTACGGCTCTCAGAAACTCTTCACTCATTCAAATACCTAATCAGACACATGTAGAGACATATCTACAGTTTTATAGCACTTTTTCTTGAATCATGACCACCTCTATTGTTTTATAGCGGAATGTATTATAAGCAATTCAATTATTTGGATCACTGTATCATTTGCTTCACTGTATTATTTCATATCGATTTTTTACGCAACCTTTTTAATCTCCGTAGATACTTTTTTTTTCTCTCTCTCTCTATCCCTTGTTAAAAACTGAATTTCATTTTTGACGCACGTTAGTAATAAACTATATTCGTACTCTCTTTGGTTCATCTGAGTAAGTTTGTATTATTAACACTAACTTGATGTATTTATGTCACATTTTATTTTATGTTTTGTTATTTTCAAATCGACCCACATCGTGCAGTGTAATGCTTTAATTTTTGTCTATATGCTTCGCCATACATATTCTTTAATCCGTTTTAATTGAAGTTCTTAATACCTGGATCAATTTTTCAGTGATCTGTCCAAATATTGCATCGTTTTAATAGTAATCAAACAGAGCCCTGAGGAAGACCAGCCTGTTTTCAATTTTGAGTGTTCTGTATCTTGCCATTATCAACGATTTTTTTTTCTGTTTTATACTATGTTATGTTATTATTATATTATGTTATGTTATTTTTGTCTATTTGTCGTTTGTTTTCTTTTATGCTGATTCAGGCCACTGTGTATAAACATTCGTGAATAAGTAAAAAAAAAAAAAAAATCGGGAGTTAAAAATATGAAATGTTTAGATTGCACCATGAAAATTCATGCCTGGTACAATAAATGTCATACATTTTAGAGAGTTTATCAAAAACTTTCAAGCTATTCATTTCTGAAAAACAGCTAGAAATTAGCATTCTCGTACATAATATCATACTCTATCGAGAAATTAAGTTCTCCATGATAAGGCTGTATTTCATTTTTTTTTAAACATATGTACAGGGAAAGCCGACAATACAAATGCTTATACATGTACCTGTATATTCTGCAGCACACACACAAGTAAACTGATTGAGTTCATCCACACAAGACCCTCCATTGAGGCAAGGATTGGAGTCGCACCATAGAATCTGAACACCACATGTAGGCCCTGTATAGCCCATTTGGCAGGTACATGTGAAGGAGTTGATTCCATCAAGGCAAGTTGAACTGTGCTCGCATGGTTGGGATTCACATTCATCAATATCTGCATGAATGAAGATGCACAGAGCAATAAATATGATATAATGTTGAAAAGGAGCCTCTTCACATTCTTAAAACTAAAGTCAATAATAATGAATGTTATGGATGGAGAGTAAGCAAGTACATGAACGATAACAATTTCATGACATGTAACTGTATTATCTAACGGTAAAAAATAACAATATATAGGATTGTAGATGGCCAATGCACTTATCATTGCTAGAAAAATAACCATGTCTTAAATTAAAGTCTGCAGGAGAATACGAACAATGTGACAATATATTCTACTTCCTGTCTGCTATTTCCCTCATACCGAGGATTCCACAGGGTGTCTGAAAATGCAAGAACAATTCTAATGTCACAATTTCAAAAAGCACTCTTCTGATAAAGATAGAACTCTAGGAATTAGTTGTTATGATACACACTAGACCTTGGTATGAATGTTACGACTGAATGATACACAAGAAAGATATCAATATTCATGTATGATGATAATGCAATGTAATGATAACTAGAAATGTCCATTGCCCCGGCATGAGAATGCATCTCCTGGCAATGGCAGCGATTCGAAGGAGGGACAAAGAACCTCCCCCTCCCCTCCCTCAAACAAAAGGATGGCGTAGGGATTGCCGCCAGTGGCCGGGGGATACAATAATGATAAAAATAATAATTGTGATACTACTACTTGTATTCTGAATTTTTATAGCGCTTAATACATATCCAGTGTCTCTTTTACAGATAATTGTATTATTATCGTGGTCATCGGATTCAGCGTGTGTACACAATAGGCGCACAAGTACGTATATATCGCAAATTGACCAAAGACCCTGGATTTTCAAAAGAGCGCGTAAGGCAGGTTTTGGACAGTGTAAGTCACATGCAACTTCTGTCTTGCAACTCTCTAATCCCTTGAAATCTGTATACGATCCACATCCATCGACTAGCTTTTAGAGTTATGAAAAATTTCCACGCATTCCTTACCAACACACATAGAAGCATCAGAAGACCCTGTCTGTAATGTCGTAGTATCGCCCGGGCAGTGATGACAAGTACTTCGCTGAGTTCCACTCTGATAAGTACCAACTGGACATGCCAGGCAGGGAACAAAGCCCGATGAAGAGTACTCTCCAGATGCACAAAACTCTGTACAGTCAATCCAAAAACATGACACTAGTTTTGATTTTTAACTCAGTGTGGAATACACAAGTCTTTTTTTATTTCTATTTGAAATAATACAATCGTTGTTTTTTTTTTAAAGATAATACAATCGCCTGATCAGAATTGGATAAACATGTATGTACTAGGCCACAAACTATCTGTCTTATTTCAAATGTAAATGATAAATTGATTAGGAAATTGGCATGTACATGCACGCTACATCACAAAGTACTGAGCTGCGAAATTGTCCCAGTTGGATAGTGATATTCATGATATAAATGCCCCATCTATTAGTTCTTTCCAAAAACTTTCCGAAATAACGAGACACAAATGCTAGCATATCAAGAGGGGCAGTGATTGCATTGTAAGACTTGGAAAAACGTAGTTTTTTCACTTAGAAAGGAAACTTACTATTTCTAAAGGATCACGCCTTCCTCTGTGCACGTACGCATGGCGCGCACACAATCCTCCTCTTTACAAGCACGCATGGCGCGCACATGTTGACATGTTGCTAAGCAAGGAGTGGGGTAGGAGGGTGGGACATAGGTAGGTACATAGATTTATCTAGCAAATAATAAAATCAGTTCTGATTTTACTAATTTACTACAATAAATCAATGTACCTGCCTATTTGCTAGACCAGCACAGATTCAAATGAAGGGCATGTCCCAAGAGGAAGGTCAACAGGAACCCAAGGATGACGTTGCAGCTTGCAACGTCTTGTAAGAAAAAAGATTCTTCAACTGACAGAACATCTTTTGAATAAAAAGATGTGAAGGACGTGGAGGAGCGCCAGTAGGCTGCCCTCATAATGTCCACTAGGGGCACCCCTTGGAAAAGAGCCCAAGAGGCACTGATGCCCCTGGTATCGTGAGCACGGGGCTTCCCATCACTCAATAAGGCCGGAGCTGCCTGGATCGCTTCGACTATCCATCTAGAAATGGATTCTCTGGAAGCGGGGGAAAAGGCTCTCGAGTGATGACAAAAAGCTGATCACTCTTACGAAGAGTCTTAGTCCTATCTAAATACCATTTCAAGGCCCTCACCGGACACCAGACCTTATCCTCCTGCACCGAGGAATGGTCCGTCAACGGTCTAAGAAAAATCTCAACTGGTCCAGAGGAAGCAGTCTGATTTTTTGGCAATAAAGGAGGGCTTGGGTATAAGTCGCACACCATGGTTCTCCCGACGGATGTGACCCGGTGTGATACACAGAGCATGAAGAGTACTCCTCTGTGCAGAAGCAATAGCAACTAAAAACAGCGTCTTGACCGTTAAATGGTGAAGGGACGCTTTACCCAAAGGTTCAAAAGGTGGCTTCGCAAGAACATCAAAGACCTTGGGTAGACTCCAAGAAGGAGTCAGGCTACGAGTTGATGGACGCTGCAAGAAGAAGGAGCGAGTCAACCTAGCCAAAAGAGGGGAGTTGGAGACTCCCGAACCATCAGCAAAACCAACGTGGACGATGGCCACGTATGGTTGAAATCGATCTACCCTTATCGAAAAGGGAGATCAAAAAATCGACACCAATAGGGGCTTCACGTGGCGAGACACCCTGATTCTCGCCTGATTCTCGCACCAAGAAAAGAAGGCCCCTAGACGAGAGTTGTAGAGAACTCTAGTGGAGTCTCTACGGCTTCTCATTACAAACTGGGAGGCCCTCTCGGAGAGCCCCGATTTTCTGGCGTCTTCCCCAACAACGGCCAGGCAGTCAAGTGGAGGACCGCTGGGCGTTGATGAACAATCCCCGAGAGGGGTTGAATGATCAAATCCTCCCTGAGAGGAAGGGGAAACGGCTGGCCGGCCAGGAGACTCAGCAGGTCTGGAAACCAATGTCTCGCTGGCCAATGTGGGGCTATTAACAAGAGCCAAGCCCCGTCCTCCTTGACCTTCCTCAAGACCTGAGGGATCAGAGGAATGGGGGAAAAGCGTACCCCGGATAGTTCCCCAATGGAGGGAAAAGGCATCCATCGCCCACGCCTCCTGATCCCGAACCCGCGAGCAATACCTCGGGAGTCGGTGATTGAGGGTTGAGGCGAACAGATCAATCTCCAGAGGACCCCACACCTCTTGGAGAAGAGCAAACACCTCCGGATGAAGAGTCCACTCTGACAGGAGGCATTTGCCCCGAGACAGAAAAATCCGCGATCAGATTGTCCTGACCGGGAATGTAGGAGGCTACCGGAATAATGTTCATAGACCGGCACCACCTCCACAACTGGGCAGCTAAGGTGTTCAGAGAGGGAGGCCGAGTGCCGCCGTGGCGATTGATGTAGGCAGCTACTGTGACATTGTCCGTAAGAACGAGTACAGTGCGACCAACAAGACCGGGCCTGAAATGATTTGAGGAAGTGCCTCTGAAAGAGCGTCATCAACAGCCTGCAGTTTGGTAAGACGTCGACTAGACTGGCCAAGATAGCCCAGGAATTGAAGCCATTGTCTGGCTCTGACCCTGCGGGGCACTCGCAATGACCGTGCGGTCATGGTGAGAGTCCGAATTCTGTCCCGACTGGGGCGGGCAAGCTGATTCGGGATATCTATCTCCGCACCTAAGTACACCGGGGTACGTTGTGGGAGATAATTCCGATTTTCCCAGTTTATCAGAAAGCCGAAGTCTTGCGTTAGCCGCAGTAAAAGGCATAACTGATCCAACAGGAGGGACTCTGAGTTTGCAAGTAGGAGCCAATCGTCTAGATAGACGAACAATCGTAGGCCGCGATTCCGTAGAAACGCGGCTAGGGCCGACACTATTCGGGTAAAGACTCGAGAGGCCGGCCTCAGCCCGAAGGGCAGGGCACGAAATCGAAACATTTCGCCCTGGAACGCGAATCCCAGCAAATTTCTCGACAGAGAGTGAATGGGAATGTGAAAGTACGCGTCTTTGAGATCGAGGGAGATCACAAGGTCGTCCCGCTTGATCAAGGGCAGAATAGATGCCAAGGTCTCCATGCGAAAATGCACTGGAGGTATAAACCTGTTGATGTTTAGAATCATACGTAAACTTCCCGAGCGCTTGGGAATGACAAAAATTGGGGAGAGACAGAGATGAGGATGATCTCTCACCCTTTCTACGGCGCCCTTTCCCAGCAGCGTGGCGATCTCTGAGGAGATGTGCTGCTGGAAAAGGGCGGACATTGGAGGCGGGCGGATTCTGATGGCGCCGTTTGGAATCGGCTTCATCAGATCTATGTAAAAGCCGTCGCGCACGACGGATAGCACAAAGGCGTCGCCGGAGATTGCCCCCCAAACTGGGAGGAATCTCCGGAGCCGCCCGCCTACACTGTCCACAAGCACTCGGGGTAAGGTATCAAAAGGCCGACTTGGGCCTGACCGGGCCCTTGGCGGCGGTCTTACGCCCCCCCCCCCCCCCCTCTTCCTCTCGCCGAGCCTCTACCACGGTTGCCCAGGGTAGGGGTCTCAACCCGAGGGATAGTCACAGTCACTCAACGATTTGAGCGGTTAGCGCCTGTCGAGACCGACTTAGACTTCGGAAAGGACCGAGCAGGCTGAGTGGGCAAGAATTGTCTGGCCATCTCCTTTGCCTGTTTGCGACCCTCTATCTCTTTGTGGAAGACCTCGTTAAACTGGCCCCCAAAGAGTTTGGGATGAGAGGAAGGGATAGGCGGGATGTCTTTCCCTAACACTCCCAGTGTGGAGAGCGCCAACTTGCGGCGTTGATGCGTAATGTCAATCGCCGCTGATGAGAGCTGAGACCACTGAAGTCCAGCTAACAAAAGCAGGAGTTCATCCAACAAATTGGAGTCCCCCTCGGTCACATTCAGTTCAACTGATCTGGCCCGAAGGCGTAACAGTGAACCCAGGTACACCGAAAGCCTTAAGCCCGACCTGACTTTGGTTACAAAGTTCAGTAGGGGCTTCTCGGCGGATATATAGGACTGAGACTTGAAATTGATATTCAAAGGTTGTTCCATACCCAAAATTTCCTGGGATAAACCCTTGGCTGAAAAGAAGCCCTGGGTATCATCCGGATAGAAAGAGAAGGCACTACCATAGGGACGTCGGGTAGCCCGACCCGCATCCTGTACTCCTGTTTGAATACCAGGAGACGGGCCATGCTGTCTGAATAACAGCGATGGCTGATCACTGTCCCACTGGACTTGGGGAAAAGTTTCTGGCATATACTTCTCTAACAGGGCCTTGGCACCTGCTGCCATAGCCTGACAAGGCTGGGGGTCGTCGCCGGCCTGAGATTCTGAAACAGACGGGGTAGAAACCTGCGAGAAAGAATCAAATTCGGGAGAAGTAGTCCGGTGGGGAAAATCCCATGGGGGTGGATATGCCCACGAACCAGTGACAGACTCCTCCCCCGGCGGGGCTCCGAGAGCCGCAGGCACGGGAGGAGTAGTCGAGATACCGCATTCGGACAAAATTGTCCCAGGTTCTCATGAATATCGGAGACCGGGAAAACACTGGGGTCCGACTCGGGAACATCCTCCATCACAGTGACAACTGACTGGGGAGAACCCGTCTCAGTAGCCGGCAGCGTCGGGGGATTAGAATCCCAACCATGCTGCTCAGCAAAGAGTCATTAATCTGAGCAACTCAGATTGAGACTGCTCAGCAAAGAGTCATTAATCTGAGCAACTCAGATTGAGAGTCGGGGGGAAGAGAGGGCTGAGCCTTCTTACCCGACCTGGGTTTATCCTTGGATTTACCCTTCTTGGCTTTAAGCTTCTTAGCGGGGGTGTGAGCCACCGTAATAGAAGGCCGTTTAGAAGCACGGGAAGTGTTTGGCTGCAGTTTAGAAGCCTCACTACCCAAATTGTCCGGGCCGGGCTCCCCAGTGGGGAGAAGCAATTCGGCCGCAACTCTAGGGACTGTGCTTCCCCGACCAGAGCCCCGATTCGCATTGACTGCCGGGGGTGGACGGGCTGCTGCATTGCGGCACTGCTGGAAATAGCACCCGGAGCACTGACGTTGGTCAGTGGCTGGCGGGAACCAGCAGTCTTCCGCTGCGAGAGCCTGCTCGAGGAGGAGGGCTTCTTAGCAGGATGCGGATTTGCGATACCGTCTGTAATTCCCCCAGACACACCGACGGTGGTCGGATGTCGGGGGAAGCCAGTAACACTGGGTTAAATCTCGCTAGGCACCCCGACGGTGGTCGGGGGTCGGCAAGACCCAGTAACATCATTAGCTGACCGCTTAGCGGTCTTACCAGTTAATGCCCCCTCCAGGCTCCCGACGGTGGTCGGGGTCGAGAGGACCCGGTAATACTAGCTACCGCCCCCCCCCCCCCCCCCCAACTGCAGACGCGGTGGTCGTGAGTTGGAGGGAGCTAGAATTGCTAATGACGGGTGTTCTGTCCGAAACCTTATGAACACCTAACTTACCTATAAAGCCTGTCTTGCTCGACGCTCCCGGTACAAAAATACCAGAGCGAGCCGACAGACTGACGCCCTTACCTCCCCTGACCATCGTGTTTGACTCGCTGGTAGGCGAGCGAAACACAGAGGTCTCCAACACACTCACTGGGCTGACGCCCATATAAGTGAGTAGTGGAAGGGAGGGAAGAAGAATTGGAAGAGCACGGAGGCGACCAAGACCTCGATTGCTCTTCCTCCGAAGAACTCATTATCACCTGTAAGGAGATATAAAGGAGTCAAACAATAAACAATTGTAAAGAAAAGGGCGTGAAAAGCGAGAGTGAAACGGAATGGAATTTTCCAGCGTAGTGTGTGGAAAATTCCATTCATGCACTACGAACAAAGAACACTCTCGTAAGGGTATATGCACA
Organism: Heliocidaris erythrogramma; assembly: GCA_025617745.1. Taxonomy (NCBI): domain Eukaryota; kingdom Metazoa; phylum Echinodermata; class Echinoidea; order Camarodonta; family Echinometridae; genus Heliocidaris; species Heliocidaris erythrogramma. Next base: position 37,749,058 of record CM046870.1, on the reverse strand, counting down.
CAACAGCCACACACACGAAACACCAACGAAACGTAACAGGGCTGAGCGCCCGGCAATACACCAAAGCGAATGCCCGGGGCTACAATACGAAAGAGGTGAAAAGTGAGGTATGAATTTAAGCTCAAATATCACCAAAATAAATACGTGACAGACATAAACCGACACTAAACAGATATTAAAACAAGTCTAGGACGGAAATATTGGCAAAAGTCACCAGAAAACGCGCTAAAAGAGTAGAGAACTCTGAATGTTTGCGCAAGTTAAGCCTTAGTCACAACTGCCCGTACGTTTTTTTCAGGACGCACGGTTTCTGCGTTTTTTTTCGGGGTTGCAAAAAACGTAGAGGTCCGTGGCAGTTCGCACAGGGAGTATAAGTAGTAGCGTGCTTGCGCGGGCTTCATACACAAGGAGCACGTATGTCTTGCAGTTAACGTGCGGCACGCAAGGCGTCAGTACGCCTCAGTCGGAAATTTAATCGTGAGTGTAACGTGCAAATGCCGTGCGATTTGTATGTGCTCCGTGCAGATGACGCAAGGTTCACGTCCGTTAATCGCACGTACACTGTACGTGTTGCAAGAACATACGGGCCTGTTGCGCCACATTCACGCCGGTAGTAGGGTGAAAGCAAGATGAACGTACTAAAACCGTACGGCGACAGTACGGTCGGTGGTGGATTTCCACCCTCTTAGCCCCACGTGTTCTCTTCTGACCCCTGCCTCTTGCTCCAGGCATTGTGATTCAAGAGTCAGTCCTGATTTAGAAAATGTCTTGAAGAAACGTCGGACCTCCTGAAGACCCTGAAAATTCAGAGCGAAAGTGTGAGACCTCTGTTGCCCGCACGCTTGGCCGTACGTTGCACGCACGTGTTTGCATGCGCCGTGGGTGGGACACACGAAGCACGCAAGTCACTTCCACGTTTAATGATACATTTTCTTTTACTCCATGACTCTTTCTACCCCTAGGCGTTATACCTGCAATCTTACCTCTACCACTGTGGGGCCCACCTCCGATAATTCTTCCTCGTGAATTTTGACTTTTTTCTTTCACGATACAAAATTCGCACGGTGTTTGATATACTTTTGTCATGTTTTTGTTACGTATCATGTAAAATTGGATGTCACATAATATAAAATGACAACATTTGTAATAAGAAATATTCTGGTGTTTCATAAAGCAAACGGCTTCACAGATATACTTACCAAGACAGTGAAGAGACGAATTAGAGCCTTTGTTCTGAGTTGTCATGCCAACAGGACATCTGGTACATTCAGTAGCATTGAAGTCATCTTGATAGGTCCCTACTGGACATTGGTTGCATGGCGCAAGACCAGTGTCTGAACTGTAACCCGGCTGGCAAATGTCTTGGCATCAAAATTAGGAAATAACAAGTGTTGTTTAACAACAAAAATTGGCTTTCTAAATTGAAACAACTCAGCTCTCTCTCCCCAAAAAGAATAATGTATAAAGAAAAGACAGTAATTAAGTAATAATTTCCAAGCATATCTGCCTGCATTACAATGCTAAAGCTTACAACATCCCGTTTGTGCAACAACTTTTTGATTGTATTTCTTTATTGTACAATGCATAGGTTGACACATTTTTCCTTTAAGTATGGATGGTACTGATAAATAATAGGCCTGCATATTTGCATTTAATTTGAAGGACATAATTACAGCAAAGAACATTGGATATCGCTGACCCTTTTCAAATGGAATCATATAATAAACTTCGGCCTGCCTAGTAGGCAAAACAAAATTTTGATTACATTTCAACATTCACAAATAGATGTACTTTAGAAAATGTTTGTACATAGGCTCTGGCTTATATTCTTAGAGCCGAAGCAATAAATTTTTGCTGACATTTTAACATTTTAACATTCATGAAGAGAACTTTATAGAATGTTTGTACCTAGGCACTGGCTAACGTTCTTAGATCCGACTCCAATAGTAGACTGCCCTTCAGGGCATCGATTGCATGTAAACTGTGCATGTGTGTCTTGGTATGTCCCTATTGCACACTGGATGCATTCGTGTGTTCCATTGTCATAGGAGAATCCTCTTCCACATGGTACTGCGCATTTGAAAACGGAGAAAATATAGATTTTAGACTAAGAATACAGCCAATAGTCAGATTATATCAACTATTTGTACACAATACAAATGTACAGTTGATCGGCCAGCAAAAACACATATTCTAACGAACTGTGCTTTGTTTCCTCTTAAAATAGTTTGATCTAGAATTTATAGATTCACAGAATAAACACAAATAGCAATGTACCATGGTGCAAGATAAATGTAAAAAGTGGTATATAGCAGAGGAGCTTATAGATGATGAGTATATATGCTGTCCCCTTGGTAACTTTTGTGGTTTCATAATGAGAGCCCGTGTATACCCATTTCGAGTGAAAGCTGTATTTATGTTAAGATTGAATTGATATCATCACTTATAATCAATACTGCTGGCAAAGAGATAAACAATAAAAGAAAGTTACAATATACATAGGTATATTATGGTGTAGGGAGCAAACTAATACAGTGCTAATCAAGGTCAATACCTTGATAATTACTTGACATTCACACTGACACGTACTACATGATAAGAAACTAGTTCTAGGTTTTAATGTATGTGACTCAGAGACAGGTATACTATGTACAAATGGGGAAAACAATATTCCCGATGTTAACCTTTTGTGGGTGCATGGTATCATTTGGAAATTGATAATTTACTGGTTTGAACATTAGAGAACACATGGATTATCAGTTAAGGTGATTAGATCCTAGAGATCCTAGATTTGGGGGTCAGTCACAACTGCAGTGGAAGAAACTGAATACCGAGGTTGTAAGTCATACCACGGTTGACATCGCCATGACATGAAAGAGTTAAACTTGGCAATAAAAGTTGCATCTTTTTCTACAAAAGAGCGATTACATGTCATCTTACCACAACGATAGTCTTCGTTGTTAGCTGTATAAGGAGGGTTGCACACCAATTCCACGAATTCATAACTGAAAGAGTCCTCATCCAAAGCAATAGTGAAACCGTCCACACTTGAGCTCAGGTCCAAACGGCCATCCCCAATGAGAGTCTCGACAAGACCAATTATTTTATCCTCTGCATCTAATGCTGCATCATAGTCCATCTGCTGTTCACTCACGATCAAATTAGTTTCAACTGTAAATCCGATGGCGATCCTGATTTGAATGAAAATGGACCGTATACACACTGCTCATAAAATACAAAAGTACTTGTGAAGACTACGCGCTTGGTATAATTATGAAAATTATTGAAAGTTATACGTTTTGAACATTCAAATCATCATGGGGAATTCTCCTTTGATAATATGCTCATACATGCGTGATATTTGTTTGTTTGATTGTTTGACTGATTCTATTTTGATTTAATTTGTTTTGATTGATTATGTTTGGAGAGCTCATCTTTTTGGCAAAACTTAATCAAGCTATCAATTTTCTCACATTTTCTTAATGACAGATGTAAACAAGTAACATTGCTTAGGTTAACACGCCATCTACATCAGCAGACAGTTTTCACATAAAAAAAGAAACAAGAAACAGAGATATGTGCTACACAAACCCCCTAAATATACACATTGTGTTGCAATTTTCTGGACAGCGATGATGAATTTACTAACTCGAAATCAAGAGCTGATCTCGTATGTCTATTGCTGAAGGGATTTCGGGAATTTTCGTGCTCCTCCGATCTCTGCCTCCGCCTGTTACTTCTTTTGCGCCGCCGCTGGCTAGCAGGTCCACATGTCACTTGAACGTTATTTACTGTGCATTCATCATCTTCCGAGCAGCTGCTACCAAAATTTGAAGACAAGAATACCTCTATGAATGCTTCAGCGATCGTCTGCTTGGTCTCATCTGTGCCACACGAACCACTGTAATAGAATAATTCACTTGGGAGATTGATCCTTCTTCCACGCCTTGTCTCTACATTACAAAAAAAATGACAAAAGGAAAGAGATTGCATAAAGACATGCATAAAGTATATTTGAAATAAAAACAATTGTACAAAGCAAGTTCACGGGGCTGGTGGTATACGGCAATGTCTCCATAATTATGAGAGAGTTTAATACGATTGGAATGCTATTTAGCTTGCACTAATTTTATTTCTGTTCACGTGTGATGAGCACATGGGCTGTATGTTCTGTATAGACATGATGATAGAACGAACTTAAATGCCATTTTGTTGCCAAACAATTCCATGTCCACCTCCTGGATCGTCTTTTTTATATTCAGCAGTGCAAACTTTATTTTACCTCTTCATCGTTTTCTGAATTATGAAACCGATTTCATTTAAAAATTACTCATCTTCCTCGGAGTTTGTAACCTTATTTTTTTAATTTTTTTATTTATTTTTTATTTATTTATTTATTATTATTATTATTTATTTATTTTTATTTTTTTTTTTTTTGGGGGGGGGGGGGGATAGCCACAACATCTAATATTAGTATAGTATTCATAACAGTATCATTAGTTCCGTGTTGTACATGAAAATATTTCATTTAAAAATCTTGTATAATTTTTCGGGAAATCATGGTGTTTAATATTGTTTAATATTTACACCTAACTCAGAAGCATGTTCAATTCAATTCAATTCGGTTTTACTTGATCTCGGCCAAAAGTCCAAAGACTCACAATGCGAGCTTACAGAGATGTTTTATGTTCAATTATTATGTAAAAAAACAACAACATTCAAATGTTTATACAAACATACAAAATGGGAATATATCAAAATAAATGTACGTGTATAAATTAAACCACATTAAAAAGATTAAAAATAAAGAGGCAAAAACAATATATTGCTATGTCAAGTGAATGTACCGAAGAAAGGCCTACTGTCATTATTACATATGGAATAATAATAAACAAATGAAAAGCAAAGAGATAAATGAAATTGATTAAGTATTACATATTTAAAAAAACAGCAATTAATACTAAGCAATACTAGTTCGGGCATATTCATGAATACTCAATACTAAAAAAATAAAAAATGGAGTAATGGCAGTATGCTGATGCTGATGCTTTACGTAAGTAAAGTGAAATTCAAATGTAACATATTAAATTAAAATTTAATATATTGCACATAGAGGAATTTGAAAGTCTTTGGAAACATGTTTCATTGGTTACAGTAAGAGTGGCATACATAGTGAATTGGTCAATGTTGTACTGAAAATCATCACCCACAGAGAGATAGAGAAGAAGAGACATACAGAAAGAGAGAGATAGACAGTGAGGAAAAGGAAGGGATAGAGAGAGAAGAGAGAAAAAAGGGAGAGACAGAGAGAGCAGGGAGAGGTGAAGAGGGGAAGGGGAGGGAAAGAAAAAGGGAAAGAGGAAGAAAGAGTTTAGAGTGAGAAGAGGAATGAGGAAGTGAGTGCAAGCACAAAAATATATGTGATAACAAGCGAAAGATGAATGGAATGACGATGATGACAGTCAGTATTGCAGTTATATTGCTGAAATACATGTAATACATGCTTATAGTTGAAAAAGCCTCTATGTGCAGATAATCATATTTCTTCACTGCTTTAATAACATCAGAGCTGTAGGCTCATAGTAGCTGCCTAACTTAAATTACACTCACCGGTACAGTCCGATATCGTATCATGAGGAGTCCATGTTCCTGATATTCCACACACATATTGTGAGGGGATAACCAAGTTTGACCTTGCAATATCAAAGTTTTCATTGCAAAACATATTGCAAAATGTTCCATCAGTCCATCCATCACAGGCCAAAGCTCCATTTTCTGGGGGCTCCAAGTCCGGGCAGGGAATTCCTGGTATAAGCAGGAAATAAATATTGATAACATTACAAAGACCTGTCAATACCATTTGAGGATATAAACATGAAAATAAATATTAATTATATTTAGGTTTTAGTTTCGGTTTAAAAATTATAATTCTAATCACATTGCCAGGCCAACTTCTGACAACTTTTCTGACATTCCGTTTATTTGCAAAATGATGATGCGTTTTATGATCATGCTGACCGTAACCCTTACGTTGCATTGGAAGTTATATACATGCATCACACACACATACACACATCTCTACACACATTGATTTGTGGGGAACTTTGTTTTCTCCTGTATTTCTCTTGTATTTTGTACCCCGCAAGCACTTCTCCTATTGTATTTTGTACCCCAAAAGCATGGCGGAATAAAGGCCATCATTGTGCTCTATTGTTCTCTGTACCCCACAAATGAATCTATGTCTATCCACACATGCACACGCCCACACACACAAATTACCCATGAATTTACAGGGTGTATCAAATAAAGGTAATCCAAATTCAGAGGGCTAATATTTTACCGAGTGACCGAGTAGACCGTTATTGGGAATGGCAGGAACGGATTCAGTTTTGTGAAAGTATTGGTATATAGATGAAAGACTAAAATGATAATTCTATTGGTGCCACACATTATGAATTTCAATTGAATAGCACTTTTTCGATTTTTGGTAATTAATCTAAATTTGAAATAAGCACTTTACTCGATTGCTAGTTGGTGATGTTGGGATTTTAGCGGGCCTTTGTCAAAATATTTGTCAATTTTATTTTTTTAATACGGACCATCGTGGATATATTCAGACAGGGAGTTAGCATCGAACCCGTTACGTTTTGAGGAAAAGTTTCACAATAAGGGAGCCTTCAGCACCCAAAACAATCTGGGCGAATGTTAAAAAATATCGAGAGCAAAGCACAAGCCAACATCACTTGAAGGGGGGGGGGGGGGGGGGGGGGCTGGGCTTTCAGATGAGATCATTGCAGCATGCAGCAAAGCAGCAACTTTGGGAGTATGTTAGAAAAACTAGCGCAGGTCGAAGTCAACATTCATCCAATTCACGAGACTGTAAATAATCCATCCAATGTATTTATTGAGTGATTAGAACTTACTTTTGACGCTTATAATGAAGCTGCAAGTAGTTGTTTTAGCATTATCTAGGTTTGTAGCTCTGCATTCTATCAAATGGTCTTTGTCAATAGCCAAGCTTGCCATGCCATCGTCATAGTTACAGGAAATATCCAATGGAGCTCCTGTAGGTTCTGTGAATTCAGGTGGATCCCATGTGACCTCTGTAACTTGTTGGCTGGTGAAAACTACGGTATCATTAGGACAGGACACCAGAACTGGAGAAAGCTCATCTGCATTTTATTTTACGAAGAAAGAAACTATAGTGAAAAGAAAATCTCTATTTAATTATTTGTAATAGCTAAAAATGACAAAGACGCCAAATATATTGATTACAATGTTTATTATCATTTGTATACCTTTGCTCTTCCGACCCAGTGGCGGATTTGAGGGAGGGGGCACATCCGGCCCTTTAGAAAGAAAAACTTATTTTTATTTATTTTTTTTGTTTGCTTCTCAGAGAATTATGGAGGGGCGCTGGACCCCATAACCCTCGCCCCCCCCCCCCCCCCCCCCCACACTAAGCAAAATTTTGAGGGCTGGCGAAAAATTTGTTCCCCCCACACCCTATTCGAACGACTTTGAGGGAGCTGGCGAGACCATATAAATACGGGTCTCTCTCCAAGCAGTTTCGAAAAGTTGACCAACGTGCATTTGTGTGCCCCCTCCCCCACCCCCCCCCCCCCCCCACCCCTTATACAAAATCCTGGATCCGCCCCTGTGGGTAACAATAATCCCAGATTTACTCTTTCTGAACTTGCTGGTGCCGATGTATTTGAAATCGCCCGTAACGCAAGGCACCTTTTTTCTTTCAAGTGCATCTTTGGACACCAAATGAACCTAAATTGGATGTACTATTACCCGGTCACTTGACCATTTCTGATCTCATATAAGTCAGAAGCCGCACTCATTATTTACCTTGCACATAAATGTCAAATGCACAGGTTACATTATTGCCTGCATTGTCAACGAATGTGTAGCTACATGTAGTGTCTTCAGTGAAGTTATATGGAGAGTTCAAATCAGATGGTGACTTCACGACAGTGAGGCTACCACCATCTAGAGAATCAGTCGCAGTGGGTGGAGCAAACGATACTTCTACACCCCATGCTTCAGTACGAGTGACAGTAATGGGAGATGGACAGGATGTCAGGATGGGCGCTGATAAATCTGTGGACAATTTAATGAAAAAGAAAATAGCTGTGAATTTAGCAATGTTGCCTTGCACAGTGTTTAACATTTATAGAAATACGATGATCATTGCGGCACGGGAGTCGTGTATACCCGGCAAGCAAACTAAACCAAAAAATGTAGCACGATACTCATAAGAGAGTGACTATTGAGAACCTCTGCTTACTAGTCAAAATGAAATATATCAAACAGACTTATTTGATGACCTTTAGTATTTTCTTCAAGAATAAGTGTATTACACTTATATCATCTAGAATTCAATGTAAGGAAAATGCAGAACGCACCCAAACAGGCCAAATCTTGCGATGTGCTATTAATGGTCCTGCTCCATTGACCATCTCCACACACTACTGGAGATCCATCACCTTGTAGAACAGTTCCAATAGGGCAATATGGAGTGCAACTAGTGCCTCCATTCAGATCGTCTGGACCAGCACATATGGGTGGATTGATGTTGACATGTTCAGGTAGCTGTAGTGGCTGGCATTTGACGGCTGTTAAAAAAGATAACCGAAGACCATAATATTAATTATCCTCATTTACTCAGTGATCGCGAGAGCATTCAATAATATCCCCAATGATTGATATCTTCGAGCCTATCAGATATGTTCATTTCTCTAATCAGTATTGTGTGAGCTCCTCTCCAATTTATTCTGTACCGAAACTTTCATATATTCTCATTTTCTGAGTTGTTGATGAAGGAATACATTTGTTTCATAAGGTCAAGGGTGTCGATCCATGTTATGATAGGGGGTGACCAGTGCGGGAGTGAAGCCACCAAGCGGGGGACGGTGTTGGAGGGGGATACCCCCCTCCCACAGGGACCTTTTCAAAAATCTGTTTATAAAACTTGAATTTTAGAGCATCCCAAAATGGTTTTTAATGAAAAGAAGGAATGCACAGATCGACACCAACGGAAAGAACCCCTTAATTGAGAATAAGAATGCGAGCGAACAAATTTTTCTTCGATATTTTCGCATTGAAATTATGGCGTTTCTTTTTTTACTTCTAATCATTAAAGAATGTGATGGTGTTTCAAGATCAAACATGAGTTCGGATAATTATTAGTTTTAAAGTGAATGTATCATAAATCATAATTATTTTATTCAAAATTATTAGGGGATGGTAATACACACCACAATTTTATTTTTTACTTTTTAAAATATTTTTTTCGTTTTCTTTTTCCTTTTTTTTTCTTTTATTCTTTTTTTCTTTTTCTTTTTTTTTTTTTTTTTTTTTTTTTTTTTTTTTTTTTTTTTTGGGGGGGGGGGGTTTATACCCCCATCCCCCCCCCCCCCCCCCGGGATCGACACCCATGCATAAGGGGTTTTTTTTGTTTGCTTTTATGTGCAATGATTGTATATAACTTGCATGTACACTTGAATATTTTTTTGTTGTTGAAAAGTTGGAAATATATGATTTTTTTAGTACCGGACAAATGGGAGAGGACCATGCAAGATCCTTCACAGAATTGCAAATTTGTGCGTGACTGATTACAACTTTTTTTGTCCGATTTTTCTCAAACTTTCATTAATCAGTTTCTTTAATTTTTTCTCATTCTGTTAGATCAACTTGATGTCAGGAATGACATCAACTTGATGTCAGGAATGACTTCAAATTTAAATGCAATGTAGGCTTAACTGGCACAAAACACTAGCCTTCACATCGTGGTGTCTCTGGAGCAACCCAATTAGATGTAGATCCATCAAATTCACAGGTGACAATGTTAGAACCAGTCAAATGATAGCCAGGATAGCAGGTTATGATACATTCTGCACCCCACATTGTATCACATACACCAGCAAACTCAGCATAGGACGGTAGCAGGTACGGACGGCATCTGCGAACTATAGATGATTGATAGATATATTTACAAATATTGAACCGAACTGCATCACCTTGTAGGATAGAATACTCCTATAGCAGGAATATAACACTTTGCTTTTCTGAATTAAATACAGAATATCAGTAGTTGTGTCAACCATGAAATACACTGTAATCAAAGGCTAATTTCGATACATACAAATTCGGTTTATGGCAAATAAAACACATTCATTTTGAAGAATTAATTGAGTCTGTACATGCACAGACATGAACCTACCTTCTACTTCAACATCAAAAGTACATGTTTTGTCATTTCCTGTAGCATCGGTTGCTTGGCACCTAACCTCAAAGTCACCTTCACCCATCAAGCCTTGTTCTGTGTCACAGGTGATACTGGGTTCAATACCACTGTTGTCTGTTGCTGATAGATCCCACGAGATGTTCACAAGAGTTTCCCCACGAGGAAGGTTGAACGTTAGATACTGAGGACATGAAGAAAAGGATGGATTTTGCACGTCTGTATGAAAGAAAGATGAAGAAGTGGATATAAAGTACAGTTGTGAGAGAAATGTTTCCTCGGTAAGTATTTTCAGTCAAATTTCATGTCATTATTTAAGAATGCAAACAATAGAGTTTACCGTTTCTGTCATGTACTTTTCCCTTGATTGCAGTGTCGCGAGGCTTGGATGTGCTTATCGCCGGGGCACATGTAAGACTTCACATTCCTTGTTCAGTGGTAACATCGATATGACCTTGATTTCCGTTGTTTCAGTTGTATTGTTGTTCTCAGTCTCTCTCTCTCTCTCTCTCTCTCCGTCTAAATATCTCTAACACATACACACGCACACCCACCGACACACACACACACACATCATATGTGAACCATGTCAATAGCTATGTCAGGGATAAGGTAGTAATCCTAGAGGAAAGATGAAGTTGTGAGATAATAAGCCTATTATGGTAGCTTCATCAAGTGTGAAAACAGTGAAACATATTTGCCTATAACATGATGCATATTATTTTCAAAATATCAACCCACCGAATATCTAAACGCCAAACCCAAAGCCGTTTAAAATATGCCAAATAAAATTGTTTATGTCATCTCATCTATGCCTTAAATTCTTTTGGAAATGCAATTAGTTTGGCAGTTGCCCTTAGGTTGAATTTCTGAAAGTATTTAGATCGTATTGTACTTTCATTTCTTTTTTTTTGTTACAATGATCATGTCTTACCTTTGCAGGTCGCCATTGTGAGATCTCCTGGAGCCCATTGCCCATTTCCCTGACAGGAGAGGACGGATAAGATGGGAGGGTCAAGCTGGTATCCTTGTTGAGTACAGGATACAACACATGACTGCCCAAATACGGGAGTGGATGAACATTCTTCTGGAGTGATTTTGCCACCGTCTGGAGCTTGTAGAGCTGTACATGATGTAGCTAACATGTATAAATAAAAGTAAACCCCAAAATAGTATATTAATACGGATATTAATTTCAATATTTTGTATTCATTTTCCGTCAAATATTTGTATATCATACACAATTAATTTGTTCCCTGACCAGCTAGAATTCAAAACTTGAAATGAAAAAAATAATGAACTCATTGTCTCCTCCAAGATGCCTATATTATACATAGGTTTTAACTGATGACTTCTCTTTAACTAATCTTTCAGCTTGACTCTTTACCCCCACAGGAGAAAATATCACTTGTCCATGTTCCATCTGCCTGACATCGAGGACCGCTATCACCAACTCCTTCAAATCCATAAAGACAGTAGAAAATGCACCGAGTCCCGTACACTTCTGTGTTTGGTGGGTCGTTGATGCAGCCTGATTTCACAGCGTTTTCAGGTGTCGTTAGCGCTGGACAGGTCTTAGCTATAATGTATCAGACATACAAAAAGCTAAATGATACATACACTTTATTTATGTTGACTGACCATCACGAATTTACCGAACTGTAAGCATGTAATATCATATAGGCCTATTTATGTAAATAAAAAAGAAAGTTTGAATACTGCGTTTCATGGATTTGTCAAAGCCTGAACCATCAGCCATACTCTGTTGCCATCAATTGTATTGTCATGCAATAGCAGTTGCAGACGATTTGGGTTTGCGAAAGTGGTTGCAACCAAATGCAATATAAGTTGGCAAAAAAATGGATGCATATTAAGTGATAAAGAATCGATGTTTGTGCCCGGACTTTTCCAACCTATAAAACGCAATTATTCCAATGTCACAAATGTCACAAATGTTTATTGAAATGCACTATCCAGCTTCAATGAAAAATCATATTTCTAGCATATCTAATAATATTAATGTTTACATAAGGGACTTTCAGGTAAGATGGACAATACAATAACACACAATATTTGGATTTATATAGCGCTCTTTACAGATTTGTATCACAGCGCTTTACAAACATGTAAACAAAGTAACTTAAGAAAGTATAAATAAATACTAGATGAAAATTCAAGGAACAATTTAACGATGGAAAGAAAGGTCTTCAGCACCTTCTACAATACAGGAATAGATGGTAAAGCTTACGAATATTATGAAATAGGACATATTTAATTGAAGCTTAAGAGATAAAAAAAATAAATTTGTAACCTGGTACGAATTCACATATGCAGAAAAAGAAAATCCATACCAAATAACGAAAAGACGTTTATCCTATCACAGAATAATTGGAAAACTTCTTTAAATCTTTAGTCATTTCTCAGTTGTTTACAAATGAATGACATCGTAGTGTAAAATGTGCTTCATTTGCGTTCTATTGACCTTAATGATACATGTGAAAAGAAACCCCTAATTTCTTTCCCCTGTGACACAACTTTTACATCGTTACTGAAAATATTGACAACACATGAACGATGGAAAACATTAATATATGATATTCGTAATGGTTATTTGTGGGAAATTTTATTAGGTAAAAATTTCCATATCAAAATAACCAAGTCATGAATGATTTTTCAAAATCATGATCATTATCAAAAGTAATTCAATAATATATTTTCTTTCATAATTACTCGGTAAACCATTTTCCCTCTTAATTCACAAACCTTGACATAGTGCCTCGGTACCATCCCAGGAAGCTGGCCCAGTATTACCACTCAGTTCGCATGTTCTTGTTTCTGATCCTACAAGCTCATATCCTTCGTTACAGGAGAAGGAACAGACAGACCCGTAAGCAAGATCTGCGGTACAGTTCGGGAGAGATCCGTGGAAAGGAGCCTGGAGTCTTGAACATCTGAAAACTACGAAGGATATATATCACATGGGCGGTTGAAAAAAAAAATGGCCAGGTACGTGGTTTTGATGAAAACTTTCCTCGCTACATGCATGCCTACGTAAAAAAACAGACTTCCAAGTAATGTTGACTTTATTTGATATTTATGCTGTCTCCTAATATTTAAACCATATGGAAAATGTCATGTCGGTCGGATGTGCAGAGGCGGACAATGGAAGGGGGGGGGGCGGGCACATTTTATTCGCCAAACAAAAGCTTCCCACCCCCCACTTCAATTGTCCAAGCCCTGTTGTTGTTGTTGTTGCTATTGTTCAGTTCATCATTATAATCATTTTTCAAATGAATCTTATGTGAATATTACTTTTAGATTGAATTGTAATTAATTTATTTTCTTATATCCATTGTAATAAAAAAAATTCCAGAGGGCCCTGAAATTTTATTAACCCGGCTTTATCCCGGATACAATAGGGCCGTCAATCATTCAAGGATTAATCATTTACTTCACCTGAGAGAGATGGGTCATGTAGATACAACAGGTGTACATGGAAGTGTAAATGGAATTTTATTATCAGCAAATGGGCAAGTTCATGGCAATGTTAGAATTAAAGGGTTTAATAGTTGTACGGAGAATATTTTTCCTCTTGGGTAGTCATCCTGTTGAATATATACCAAGTGCTATAAGAGTTTAAATTTGTTACAAGTTGCAACTGCATGGGCCTACCATTTACATGTACAGTTACGTCACAAATGGCTAAGTTTCCTTCGGGGTCCTCTGCAGAGTAAGCCAAACGGGTTGGAGTCTCAGGAAACTTGTTTTCGCTGGGTAATGCTGATGTTCTGGAAATTTTGAAGTAAAACGTTTTAAACATTTCAAATATTGAGAAACAACCACATAAAATACAAGCACGCCTGTCCAATCCCGCATATGATATAATTATATAATATTGACTGGCCTTGAGGGGGACATCGAAAAATGTTGCCCGCAACAGAATCATATTGTCCCGAGTCGAAGACGAGGGCAATATGGTTCTTTTAAGGGCAACATTTTCGATATTCCCCGAAAGTAGAGCCAGTCAATATTATTATTATTACCTATATCAAGTATATCATGTATATGCCTATCTTGTAGCAACGACGTACGTCTGTTTGCCTGTCAGTCTCTCTGATTTCAGATCATTCATGCAGGTATGTAATCTGGGCCAAGCAATTGTGACGTAAATTATTACCGCGCGTATCCATTGTTTAAGCCTACAATTTAACGCGTACACAATACTGCGCGTATGTACTTTAATAAAAGCGCACTGACAAGAAAGGTGGATGTTACTCGGGCTCAATTCATGTTGACCGCACTTTTTGTACACAAAGTGAATGGTGAAACCCGGAAGAGGGAAAATATGAGCGAATGATGACCGCTCAGAACTAGGTCATTCGCGGACCGCGCAAAATATGAATATTAATTGCCCTGTAAAAGTGTCCCATACAGGTAATAATGCAGTTTGATGAGTACTTTGGATATTGAGATTCTCAAATTGAGATTGTTACTACTTACCTCAGCAAGCGAAATGGGGAAATGTTGAAAATTGTCACTCGTTTAATTTAATTGGCAATCGTCCTAAAATGTGGGTTTAAATAACAGGAAAGAAGGGAAAGGTGCTCACAAATTAAGGCTGACACTGCCAGAGTTGTCGGACGCCTCGGGTTCCAAGTCACTTATGTCTCCTACAGAGGCATAAAAGCTTCCTCTGTCAGCATTGTAGTACCGGCTTATGGGGCACGGAGGGGAGAAAACAGGTGCTTCATTGTCTAAAATAAGAAAGGACGATCGGTAGCACAAAGTGAACAGAAATGCATGTTTTTCAATAAAAATAACAGCAATATTGTAAAGTTTACACAACATAAGAGGATCTCACCCGGGTCTCCACTGACATATTTGATGAAGAACATTGACGAATTACATCTCAGACCAGCAAAGACTGGTCTGATGCGAGACGATGCGAAAGTCACTGTGGTTTGATCAGCAATGTGAGGGACTGCAAAAAGGTGCCTGGCTGGAATACTCCCCAAAGAGTGGAGAAGGTGCATACATTGTTTGCGGGCAAGCAATGAATCCGATGACCGGGGTAATAATTATGTCTGTAAAGCGCTTAGAAACATCGTATATGTATTAGGCGCTATATAAATCCAGAATATTATTATTACTATTAAAGACTACAGACACGATTAGACTTTCTTCATAGCTATCAGGACATCATTATTATTATTAAATTTAATGATAAAAAATAGATAAAAAGAAACGAAAACAAAAAACAAAAACATTTGTGTTAAGTGAAAATAGTGATGATAATGTGACTACTACTAATGATGATGATATTGATAATGATAATAACAATCATTACATCATAATTAATACTTGCCTAGCATATTATCATTAACATTTAGTCATAAGAGATTAAAAGTGACATCATTACATGTATATAATCATAATCATATATTAATCTTAAAGAACGAAATTCTGTAAAAATATCAGGTTATGTACAAAACTTATGAATTTCTTACAATTTTCCAGAAAAAAGGTGTTCTTGTTCTCACGATTTACATATTTGGTATCTATTTTTTTTTTGTCTTCTTTATTATATACTGCAGGGTTGGCCTGTTCAGCACGCAACCTGCTTCCAAAGGCGCGCTGTGGTTTAATAAATCGTTCTACATGAAAATACAAAATATATAACAATTAGTAATTACAAAATTACAAAAATGGGGCGCGAATTCATGGTATTCGAAAATGTACATAATTCAAATAACAGAGTCATAATTCTATTAATTTAAAGCTTATTAATAATTAATCGCAACATTCTTTGTTTTGGCCTCGATAGATACATCATACTGCTGTTTAGTGAATACTGTAACTCTCACGTATGTCAATATGTTACACTAAAACCTACCTGTACATGTTGCTTCTCGTATGTCATTCCAATGCCCAGTATTGAGGCACGTCTTTTGGTAAACGCCATTTTGTAGGTACCCATTATCACATGAGAAGGAGCAAATGGTGTTGTAAAGCACTCCACCAGAATCCAAACATATATCTGGTGCCACAAGACCATTGTTAGGTGCAATCAGCGGATTACATTTTACCTGCACTGTAATTGATAAAGATAAGGAATGGACACATTTTTAAACAAAATTTCTACTTATTGATTTATAACTCTTTTAACCGACATGCTACCCGTACATCAGCAATATTATCTCTTGAACTTTATTATTCATATTATTGATTACACTGATTAGGCTACCTAATTCTATGAGGAGAGTAGCTTGAGAATGCATATTTCCCTTATCTAATAGATGGTTACTAATTAATGGAGTATCACTTGTCTTTTTCATGAAATTCCTATCCCACATGCACTTTCAGCATCCTACTACAAAAAAAGACAAACTAACTATTAAACAGGAAGTAAATAACAAATTACCATCACACTGTAGATCTTGTCCATCAAATGTGCCATTAGCCTGACAAACTCTGGTAATCGACCTGAGTCCCTCGCTGGTCTTGAAACCATCATTGCAACTGAAATAGCATGAATCTCCGTAGAGAGCAGATATAGGACAACCAGAAACAGAACCTTGGTCGACTGTTGGAATGTCACATTCAATTCCTGAATTTACAAAGAAATTTATGACAATGGCAATATTCATATCGCTATCAATATGACACAAATATGACACATGAATTAGGAAAACAATAAAACTTGAAAGGTGCATGTACTAATATACTACAAAATAACATCATTTCTGCGTTTTGCCTCGTTCAATCTAAATACAAGAAAATCCATCTTTTAGTGATGTCACTCATGCTGTATGTTTAAAGACATATGACGGTCATAATATGAAAAACTTTACAATGAGTCAAATATGAATATTTTTTTATTGAACGATTTATATATCGATTGATACATATATTGAACTTCATTTAACATTTAACAGTTAACATTTTTATAAAAGTGATATGTTTATAGCTATCAGAGTGATTGCTTACTACGGCTAAAATATATTTTTTTTAAACCTTGCTTTTTGTAACATCTTTATAGGTAATTTTATTCTCCTGAAAAGATGTATTAATTTACCACTTACAATGACACAATAAGACTAAATTAAACTAAATTATATGTCCATTAGGATGTCACAAAGGTGTACTTTATTTTTTTCCAGAAGGTAAATAGTGGTAGTAAATCTACCATATCACGATTATTTTCACCAAGATAGCTGAAGTAGCGATCATGTGATCTTTTTTTAACTGTCATAATGGTCATAATATAACCTGTATACAGTTTAAAAGAAATATAAAGCGACATTTCGATAAATAATGCAAGGAAATATATATATATATATATATATCGTGAGGAAATAACATATACAACAGCTTTGGCAACTATAATTATATACAGTGATTATAAAAGAAGTAAAAGTGGCTTCTAATTAAAAGGTTATAACCAATGTGACCTTGAAATTATTTCGTGGTGAAATGGAGCTTGTTTTCTGTTCAATGATACCTCATTCATGACTTTTCTGCCACAGATGACTGAGCACCAGGGTTTAAAAAAAAATATCCTTGTACCAAGTTTGAACTGATGCAACGAATGTGGTCGAATGTGGTCAAGCCATATGAATGTGTTACTTTAGTCTAAAATCCGTTTAGAAGTTGAATTCTCGTTAATGCTTTAATTCTTCATTATTTAAAATGATCCAGTGTATCTAAGCTTTCACATGGCCTTGTTTCATTCCATATGATAATCCTAACTTATTTTAACAGCCTTCTAACTCATGATAGCTGAAAACTCTCTGCTCATGGTCGATTACGGTTATGAATAAGGTATCATTAGACGGAATATGCTTATGCTTTACTATGAAATAAATCTCAAGCTCATCGAGGTTATAATGTTTTAATTACAAGCTACCAAAGTTGGGTATATTTTTTTTTGATACGCAATGAATATATGGCAACAAATTAGAGAAAAATGTTTTGTTATTAAAAGTATATGTTTTCAGAAACGGAAACTGATTTTCTACCATCTTGCCAACAGTAATTTCTGGGGAAGGGGCTTTCCTGCGTAAAAAAATATAAACTGTTGACACTAAAATAATGAAATTACTTACGGTTGCAGGATGGAAGAGTATTACTCCAACTTCCAAAAGTGGTAGTTGAACTAGATCGATTGCAAATGAGTGACAGAAAGGATTCATCTTCAGTTTCGACTGAGAGTTCATAACCTAGCATACAAGACACCAGGCACTCAGATCCATAGATTGCGCCGGCTGTACAGCTCCCGCTACCAGAATCCATCGAAAGTTCACCATTTGGTGGGACATACAGCGGAGGACATCTGGTTACTGCCAAAAAAAAACAAAACAAAAAAAAAAAAAAAAAAAAAAAAAAGTAAAAGCCCTTTATAAGTACATGTTATTTAATCAATTATGACAGAGTAAATATCTAGAAATTCTTGTACACGGACTAACCTAAATCCCTTCCCAATTTACTTGTATTTACTTGTGTGACGAAAAATAAAATGATTGCAAAGAGCAAATAAAATAAGCACATTCATTATCCATGTAGGGAAACTTTTCAGATTTTGCAATTATAAAAGAAAAAAACAACAACACAGTAACGTCATTAAAAATACAGAATCCGTCGTTTTTCTATATTTTAAAAAGAATAATAATATTGGGCCCTAATTCTGAAAACTATGGTATCTAAAAAAAGAAAAAAGGAAATTGCTTTGTAGAGGTCAGCTCTGTTCATCTACAATAATGAAATTGTCCAAGCGCACTGTTTACTGGATTTTTCTTTCTATCATTGTAGAGAAAATATGTACATCATATATTTGTGCACGATACATTGAGTTAAGACATACGATCGAAGTTTCTGTATTTGCTTAAGAAAAAAAAAAGAATTATATTGATTTATCATAATATCGAATTCTCAGTCATCACCTGAAAGTACAGGACATACCGATTCATTTAATTTACTGACCTCCATTAACCATGTATTATTCTAAAAATGTTATTTCGTCAACCATTGTTTATGAAGGCGGATGGCAGGTTTGCATGATTCTTGTTTTAAAAAAAACTATGTAGGGCCTGCAGATACAAAAAATGTATGAAACAGAGTTTTAGATTGATAATAAAATGCAGTCTAATGTGATTGGCTTTTTGCTATAGTAATTTTTTCTGGCTTATAAAATTTAGCAGTAAAATAGTTGATGTTCGGGCAAGATGCGTCAGCGATAATGTGGTTGTAGGCCTATGTATATGCATGTGAGTTTCAGCATTTAATCATTCCAAAAAATAATGCGTGAGTTATTATCTTTAAAAAAAAATAGCATCCTGATTAAAGATTGTATGCGATCTCAAAGGCATCTTAGTGTGCTGCATTATATTGATTGGACCTCACCACCAAGTTGAACGAAATACGATCGGGGATTTATCACCCTCATCCTCTACAGGAAGCCATCGTATTCATTCCTAAATATCTTCAAGAAAGGATATCTATATAAAAAAAAAACAGGGATGTTTCTTTTTTGTTACAAACCTTTGACGTCCAGGTCGAAAGAACAGGATCCCCAGTTGCCTGCATTATCCTCAGCTCGGTACTCCACAGTATGGTGTCCTTCAGAGAGAGTGGTTGGTATGCTACCAGACACCACGTTTGAATTTATCTTAAATAACTTAGCTGTCAAAATATCTCCAGCATCAGTTGCCTTGAATGATTGAACGAAATAATGACTGAACTAACTTTTGTATGACAACGATCATTAATGTATTTGTACATTTATATAGATGTGTACATTTATATAGATTCAGACTTTGAGTAGAATTGCAATAAAAATGTCTTCCTGCCCAAGTATATAATGAAGTAATTCGCAGTCCTCTTTTATCAGTACCACGTGTTACTCTCCTTGATCATTTATAGTAGTTTCGTTCTAGTCAAATTGTCATGTCAAATAATCGTTGTGCTGATAAAAATATTGATTCCACACTTGATTAACTAATTGGCATACACTTGTGGTACTTTTTCATGGTACATCTGATTGACATGGAATAAATATACCGTCGCCGGTTTCACGAAGTAGCCCTTTTTACCAAAATTATCGAAATTATTATCGAAATTATTTTGAAATTTGAGTTTTACTCTGATCTAAGATGTCCATAATGATATCTTCAACTTCAGCAAATTTTAGAATATGATTGTGACTCCCTACGTCACAGATGACATCACCGGGATAAAAAAAATGTGAGCCAAATGGATTTCTTCGGTCTCACGAACTATCCCATTGTGGATTACTGTGCGCAATTTTTAACCGCGCACGATGGATTAATGCACTGTACATATTTGCGCGTTAACAGATTACGGAGCCACATTATCCTAAATGGGATAGTTCGTGAAAACGTAAAAACCCATGCGCGCTACTTGGGCTGCATGACTGCGCGCGACAGATTATTGTACGCTACATATTTGCGCCTTAACAGGGCGCAGTGCACATTTTGTTTTTCACGAACTATTCCCTTTGAAACGGTTGTTTTATGGCTTTAAAAAATGATCTTAAAATACAACCATGCTAAAAAAGTCAAATGATTTGAAAGATTAGATACTATACTACAAAATATGTTTAAATAATCATGGGAGCGTGCTACCAGGGCACAGAAATCACCTTTCCAAAGTATTGAAATTTTCAAACATGATTATCTCGAATATAGATTTTGAGAAGGAGCGCGCAAAAGGGCTACTTCGTGAAACTCGCGACGATACTATTGATTAGAATGCTTTAAATCCACAGAAAGCATCAACCATTAGAATGTACAATTTTAATATATTAACTATAGAGAACGAATTGCTCATGAAACTCGAAATCAAGTCAGAGATTTCGTTATCACATCCATTACCTGAACAGGTTCCCACATGTCGGCATGGAATGTTGCCTCCAGTTGGTTGTAGTCAGCATAAAAAACCTGATCTGATGGACAGGTAACTTGCGGGTCAGTTTCATCTGCAAATAGATTATCCATTAAGAAGAAAAATGTTAGTTCCTAGTTCCTAATATTTATTAAGCCAACACACTCGAAAAGAATACAACGAGAATGCTTGAGAAAAAGTATATCAGAAAGGGTATATAAATAATGGTCACAGTTTGTCTGCATAATATTATAAACAATTGAAGAAATCACTGTCAAACCTTGACACAGTTGATCGAAGCCATCCCAGGACCCGTCTTGCATACATCTTCGAGTTATGCTGTAGAGTGCAGTGTATCCAAGGTTGCATGATGACTGACATATTGTGTTGTAGCGTTGAATATGACTGACATTGGAACTTAGTCCTTCCTTTGTGCAGGATACGATTTCTCCATCGACAGGGTCAGAGAGAGGATTGCACGTTACAACTGAAATTAATCATCAAACATAAAAACTATACGACTAGACACTTGGGAAAGAAAAGGAAAAGAAAAGGTAATGATAAATAATCTTATTGCTAAAACTAGATAAATAGTATATAGGTCTATCAATGGATAATAACATAATTCTATCGAGGTACGTAGACATTAATATTACGAGGAAATTTTGGGACAGAATTCTTATTTCTTGAAGGGGAGTAGTAAAGAATAAGCTGGGTTTTATACAATCTCCTTAATGATTCTGTACCAACCCTATGCTGGTTCGATCCCGGTATTCGTACCCCCATTTTCCCCCTCTAGGCACAATTCGAACATTCCGTATTCAGCTTGATGAAGGTAGAAATGAGAAGACTTAATTGGAGTTTACAATTAGAATAAAATCAGCCAAATTCATCACTTAATTAAATAGGATGTAAAAATATACATGTAGTTTATCAATCAAAAGGAATTTTAGACAATTGCTTACTAGAACATGAAATTGTTCCACCTCCTTCCCAGTAGCCTACGTTTTGCTCATTTGCAACACAGGTTCGTTGAAGAGGGTCACCGTTATTGCTTGGTTTGAACCCTACGTCACAGTAAAGAGTACATGTAGTTCCGAACTGTTCTCGTTGAAAAGGGCATCCGTTTATTCCACCATTATTCGGTTCAGGAAGTGATGCGCAAGTGATAACTTGTATATTAAAGTTAGAATGGAGAAATTAAAAAAATATATATATATGAAGAGCTTACTTGCAAATGCCCTAAATCCATTTTTTTATCATTATGGCACTTTTTTAATAATAGACATTCACAATGTGCATCAAACTGGCCATATTTCAACTTCTAAAAGTTTCAGGAAGTTTGTTAAAATATGAGATTAAAATTATGTTTTCTTTCAAAAGGCCCTAAATCCCAAACACTTTTCTTGCAAAAAGCCCTATATCCATTCATCTATCCTGCATCCTGATTGGCTAAGAGAATAGATTTTTTGGCATGAATGACCAATCACGCGCCTCCACACAACCATTTATCGAGAGTGAGAATCCTTCCAGCTTTTTGACATTTTTTATGGGAATTAAATACACAAAATTCCTTTGTTTATCAAGATCTTGAAAATTACTACAACAATGGAGCTTGCAGATATAACCAACAATCCCAATTTATGACCAATACATAATACATCTTGAATGAAATTGTGATCGCATTTAAGAAAAATTGTTTCTATTCTTCCATTCTTTTTATTCGAACATGCAGATATAAATTTTGTTCGCACTGTGTAAATATTTCTTGCCAAAAGTGTTCAGGTTTAGTTGAAAAAGTAAAATCGCATTGAATGTTATTCTTACATGAACTTGCTTCCTTCTAATTTCACTGAAGTTCATTCTTATTGGATGTACATGAGTAGGTGATATGAGGATGGTGTGATATTGAAAAAGGTTCAGCAGATGCTGTTAACTCTAATGACATGAATAATACAGCCATGACAAAGATGATGGTGATGATGCTACTGTTAGTGATGGTGATGTTGATGATGACAGTGATAAATGTGATGATGGTAGAAATGGTGATAGAGATAATGATAATAGTGGTGGCAATGATAATGGCGATAAAGGTATTTACGATCAACATAATGACGATGATGATGATGATGGTTATGATGGTGATGATAATGGCAATAATGATGATACAATGATGATGTTGGTTATGATGATGTTGATGCTGATTTCATTCATGTGTATGATGGTGTGATGCTGAATGCTGAATACAGGATTTTCAGAAAGGGGGGCGCATTTCAGAAAGGGGGGGGGGGGGCACACTGAGGAACCGTCCGTTTGACGAAGCCAAACGGCCATCTAGGGGGTCCGGGGGCATCCTTTGTCAGACAAAACGGGGGGGGGGGGGGCGCAGCCCCCTTGCGCCCACCCCCTGGATCCGCGCCTGGTAATGGTGTGATGACGATGGCAATTGTACGGGTGATAATGATGGTATCGGTTACGTGATGTGATGTTGATTATGATGATGCATTCTACACTGTTGGTCATAATGTTAGCATAATTCGTATTTTCATAGTCATATTTAAAAGCCTAAATAGATAATATTGACCAGGTTCATTAATTACATAATGATTTTGTATTGTCGAGGTAAAAGTCGGTCAAGTGAAACATTCCATAACGTGGCCTATCTTATTGTTTGGTGCTATGAAAGGCAGAATCTCCTTTCTGCTGTTGTTTTGCTGTCCATTTCGTGCAGAAAGCCTACGTGTGTTTACAGCCCGTTTTCAGAGTTAGCTTGATCAATTCCTACCAAATTTGGTACATTGATTCCTTACACTATGCCTCGCCCAACGGCACTTGCAATTCGTCAGAGGGTCCTTGCACTCCGACGGAATGGACGGACACAGGCCCAGATTACAGATATTCTTGGACTATCGCAGAGTTGTGTGTGCCACATCCTCAGAAGACATCGAGAGGCGGGTACTTTGAGTCCAGAGAGATCTACAGGTCGACCACGAAGAACATCCGCACGGGATGACCGTCAACTGCTGAACATGTGCCGTAGGAACCGGAGAATGCCAGCGAGTCGTCTTTGCCACTTGTGGAGGAGGCACTTCGGAGTGAACGTTTCACGGGAAGCCGTAAACATGAGACCTGTCCAACATGGCTACAGAGCTCGGCGAATGACCAAGGTTCCACGTCTCACTGTTCGCCACTGGGTTGCTCGACTCCAGTGGGCTAGGAGGCACAGGAGATGGCAGCTTGGTCACTGGCGCCATGTAATCTTCACTGATGAAAGCCGGTACATCCTTGACCGCACCGATGGGAGGCAGAGGGTTCGACGATTGTGGGACGAGAACCTCCGTAATGACTGTGTCCAGGAAACCAATCAAGCAGGTGGAGGCTCAGTGATGGTATGGGTCGGAATACATTATGTCGGAAAAACGCCATTGGCTGCACCTGAAGGAAACGGCAACGCCGTCGTGTACCGCGATATCCTGGAACGCCATTGTCTTCCATACGCGAGAAGAGTATATGGCAATAACTTTCAGCTCCAAGACGACAACGCTCGATCACATAGGGCACGTCTGGTGAGGGAATTCCTTGACGCAGAGGACGTGCAGCAGATGCCTTGGCCTGCCTGTTCCCCCGACATGAACCTCCATTGAGCACGCCTGGGATGCATTGGGCCGTGCCATCAATGAGAGAAACAATCATCCTCAAAATGTGCAGGAGTTAGCCCAGGCACTGACCGAAGAGTGGGATGCACTGCCCTTGAACACCATCAACAACCTTGTGGACAGTATGCCACGGCGTGTGGAGGCACTGGTGCGTGCCAGAGGTGGCCATACCAGGTACTAAGTGACCCAACAAGATTAAAAAGAGGAACACTTCCCTTCAATCATCAAAAGATCCCAAGATTTTATTTTTCACGATAAACTTATCATGGTTAAACATTTACCAAAAACGATACATTTTTTCAAGGAATCCAAGGTCTGGATGATTGTGTTTGTCAAAAGTGGTTTAAACCAGTGTATAAAGTTTGTATGGATTAATTTTTGTCTTATATTTTTATTTCATATGTTGAGAACAGATTTATCAATAAAATCGGTGAAGATATAAGCTTTATTTTGCAAAAAAAAAATGACTCGTATTGTTGTCAATAGTGTACGAAAGGTAGAAAAAAAAATTATGCTACCATTATGACCAACAGTGTAATCTGGATACAGTAGATATTGATTTTATCTTGAGCAAATCTGCTTTATTAAGGGCAGATAATGACTGGCTGCTGTCAGTAAACAATGCAAATTATCTTTGGAATTAAAATAAAATATGTTGCTATATCAGGCATGTTTATCCTAGCAAATCAAATATTTTATGCAGTTATCTAGAGCAAGTCTGCTTGTTTTTAAGGTCAGATGATGATTTTCGATAAGTCACCCCAATTATCTTTCGAAGTTTAAATTTTGATTGATTTTATTATGTTGCTATATCAGGCAATGTTTATTATAACCCACAGAACACTTTAGGCAGATGGAGCAGCACAAGAGGTTAGGAACAAGGGCGGTGGATTTGGGGTTCATTAGAAAGATTTTTAATGTGTAAATTACTATTATCATTCAAGACTTTTCTTGCAAAAGGCCCTAAATCCACAAAAATAATAAATATAAAAAATCATATAAAATGTTTGACGGCCGCAGGATTTTTTTAATTGTGATTATTGTTACCTGTGGTGATGTCGCTTAAACATACATGAACATCTTCTTGAATGAAATCATAGAACTGTGTGAAACAAAAAATCTCAATTTACTAAGAAGTAGGTAAAGTGGATTTAGGGCCTTTTGCAAGAAAACTCTTCATTTTCAAAACTTGTGTGATGATCACTTTCGGATAATGAATATTCTATTAAAATGTTGACCATTACACCACTTAAGTTGACATCAGCTTAAACAATTAGTCATAGACCTTTGTTCATCTTTTACCAAATGCAAAGTTCGAAATCTGCGCAATTCGCTTTATTTGGAGCGGCAACTGGTTGCCGTCCAGCGACAAGATATTGGTTGTTAGTGATAAAAAAAAAGTTTTCTAAAGGTTTTCATTTGTCACTGATTGGTGATTAGTTGCTTAAAGTTTTGGGCCGACAGGAGGTTTTCATTTTTGCATCGAACGCCTTTTGAAGAACAAACTATTCAACAGAGGGTCCGCAAAGGGTGTTTCTGATCTTCACTCGATTGTCGTTAGGAGCCCGTTCAGTCAGTGACTGGTGAATATTTTGGTCAGAGACCCTGAGCTATCAATCTTTAAGCAGTCAGCAGCCAAGCTGTAATTAGTGAGTAACCTGTCTGCGACCTATTGGCTGTCGACAAATTGCCAACCGGTCACGGAATATTGCGATATTTGTTGTAAAATGTCACACTAGAATGGCGACCGGCCGCTGACCAGAGAAAACGGGGGAAATAGCTGCAACCTTTGACAACCGCTGACGACAAAACCCCGCAAATATTTAAACATATTTTCTCAGCAACACGGCGCCGAACGGTTGCAGAAAGGACGCCAAACGATTGCTCACAGGTCACCTATTGGTTGTAGACAGGTTGGGCATAATTATCCTAATATGTGACTCTATAGTGATCGATGACTGCGGAGAAGTAGTATAGTAATATTACGGAAATGACCTTTCATTTCATTGCAACAGATAATTTCAGCTGTTTTAGTATCATAAACACAAGCTTAACATGTAAAAAAAAGTGGTGGAAAGTGTTGAAAAATACCCCAAATAAGTGTTAATTATTGTCAAATTTCCAAAAGCACCAAGAAAGTCAACTATGCACATAGAGCGACTCCGTTTCAGCTCGACACTCTCTAACACACATCAAAATCAGAATTCGTTTCGCCTCTATTTCGTATGCATTTCATGATTTTTGAAGTAGCTACACGGCCCGCATTTTTTCCTTCATCATTTTGTGCATGTAAAAACCACTGACCTCTTATTTATCTAGAACTTTCTTACTTGCTGTAGCTGTACGATCTGTCATGTCACCTTTCCTCTTTCTTCCTCTTTCTTTCTTCATCCTCCCATTCTCTTTTTCTCATTCTCTCTTTGCACTCCCTACACTTCCCATTTTCACTTCTTCCCTCTGCCAGGGGCCTGGGGGTCGGGGGTGCTGCAGCATCCCTGCATTTTTTTTACCATAACTGTATAATAGCCACCAGCCAGCTATAAATGAACCTTGAGATTAAAATTCCATTAAAAATACACTCCAATCCAGGCCCCTGGGAGCCGTGGGTGCTGCGGGTGCCCAAAAGGCTGAGGACCTTTTGTTTTTGGCTTTTTAGAGATTTTTGGACTTGAAAAGAGACCCCAAAAGGCTGAGGACCTCTTTTTTGCTCACAGCACCCCCAGTAACAAAATCGTTCCCAGGTGCCTGCCCTCTGCCTAATTCTTCTCTAAGATCTCTTCAACACAGTTCACTTTTCTGCTTTCCATCCACTCCTATTCAAATATTTTTCTCCATACATCGCATCTCATCCCCAATCTAAACTGACTTCTATTACTTTGAATACAATGAAAAGTTTGTTTTTTTTCCTAAATATCCCCCTTTTTAAAAATATATCCTATCTTAAGGTTTGTCACGCCATCAA
The DNA here is from genome assembly GCA_025617745.1 of Heliocidaris erythrogramma. Lineage (NCBI taxonomy): Eukaryota > Metazoa > Echinodermata > Echinoidea > Camarodonta > Echinometridae > Heliocidaris > Heliocidaris erythrogramma. Next base: position 37,721,289 of record CM046870.1, on the reverse strand, counting down.
GCTTTGCTTATGTGACAGTCCTGCTTTCTGATTCATTTACGTTCACTATACCATGTAATTACTTTATTTGATAATGTATTAGTATTAGTTCATTATGTTGTTATCAGTTTGTAAAATATGTTCGAAGAAAAAAATAACAAGAAATAAATAAATCAAATCAAATCAAATCAAATATACCTTTTATTAAAAAGCCAGAAAAGAAAATCAACATACTAGCAAAAAGTCGGAAATCCATCTTTCTTAAAAAAAAAAAAATTACAGCTCGTATGCAACCGACCAGTGTCCCTGCTGTAATTTGAGTTTTATTCGGCATGTATTTTTAGGCTGCCGTTGGTCGGCAACCGTTTGTCACAATGGTATATATGAGGCCTTACATTTTCAAAAGTATCACTTGCTAGTGGACACCGTTCAGAAGCTCCCAGTTGTGGCTCCATCCCACCCCACCCTCTCATCCCTCACCCACACACACACACACACACACACCCACACACCCATAGATAAAGTGGCATTGACACATGGGACATCATTATCATTTTGTATGCAACTTCCAAGTAAAATAATTTGTACACACAGATTTACCTTCACATGTTGGATTTGGTTGAAGCCAAGATCCATCTATACCACATTGAGTAATACTTGTACCCTTAAGAGTGTATCCTTCAGTACAGCTATAAGAACATGTTCCGTTTATTGGAACATCGGTAGATGTGGCACACAATGTTCCATCGCTAACCTCCAAAATTCCATTCAACGGTGGCCTGTCACAAGTTTGTACTAAAGAGAGGAAAATAATTAAGAAACAGAACGTGTTAATTTGTATGTTACGACATTTTTTTTCAGATACTTTAATTCAATTATGATTCATGATATTGCATGAAATGAAAACCATAAATTCTCTTGCAGAAACTAGACCACTCTGGTATTCAGGGTCACTTACTGCAGTGGATCCGGGCCTACCTTACTAAAAGATCCCAGCGTGTTGTCGTGGATGGCCAATCCTGTTTCATCAGGCGTTGCTCAAGGAACAGTACTCGGTCCACTCCTCTTTATCACATACATCAATGACCTTCCAAATGGCATCTCCTCCAATCTAAAATTGTTTGCAGATGACTGTCTCATCTATCGATCCATCTGTGACCTGCATGGCCACCAAGCTTTGAAACAGGACCTTGATCTTTTTCACCAGTGGACAGTTACGTGGCAGATGAAGTTTAATACCGATAAATGCCACCTCCCTTATAACAACCTAGAACGAAACTACTATCTTGGCAACATTCAACTTTCTGAAGTCAATGAATATAAATACTTAGGTATCACATTCACCAACAAACTATCCTGGTAACGCCCCATCAATGAAATAACACCAAAAGCAAACCAAATGCTTGGTCTCATCAGTCGAAATCTCCGACGATCCTCCTAGAAGATACGCCAACAAGCTTACACCACACTTGTTCGGCCCTATGTTGAGTACTGTCCTACAGTTTGGAAACCACCCATCATGTCCATAAAGAAGGACACTGCATACATTGGAGCTGTTCAGGATTTGTTCTCCAGAAGTACCACCAAACTGAAATTGTGTCTGTCATGATCGAGGACCTTCAATGGAACACCCTGGAGAAACGAAGAAATGCTGCATCCCTCTCCCTCCTGTCCAGCATTCAACGTGGCCTCGTTGCAATAAATCCATATCAGTTTCTTACACCTATGATCCAGAGGAACACCAGGCAATGCCACCCAATTAAATTCCAGTTGATTACCACCCGCATGCAGCTGTATCGCAATATACTGACTGATGGATCCTGCCAAGTACCAACGTAGAAGTTGAAGTAGAAGTCTTCCTATGTTGATACGTACCATTACCAAGTTTGAAGTTCATACCTCAAGTGGTTCTTGAGATACGGACGGACGGATAACCCCCAAATAAAATGTCTCCGGCACCATCTTCGGTGGGCGGAGGAATAAAAGAGGCATCCGAATTTCTAAAAGAGCGTGTTAACTTTCTCAATAGACTTAAATTTTTTTAATGATTTCAAGTAAGAATAATAGGCTGAATGATAATAACCTTCACATACTGGCATGTCACCAAACCATACAGCTGTATTAGTCTCAGGTTGAAGTGTAGGCCTACAATAAAGCACACTATTTTTTATCACGTATCCTTCAAAACACTCGTAATGGCAGTGAGAGGAAACCTTTGTCCCGCAACTGCCGAAAGAATATTGACCATTCACAACTGCAGGTGCTGTTTGGCAGTGTAGTTCTGCAACGAAAAACAAAAAGACTTGGTAGGAGAAATGTGAATCTCAAATGATGAAAAGGATTAACCCTTAATCTACCCCATGTACTTAACCAAATGTAACAGTGTTAATCCATATCGTGCCAGCCACCCCTGTGCCGGGTTTAATTTGGGTTTTATAATTTTTATCTTAAACCTGAGAAATAGTTCATTTTTACGACATTATGTTTGAAAGTCATTACTTTGAGAAATGCATGATTTCCACATTTTTGAGAAAAAAAATAACTTACAGTCTGTTGTTTCTCATGGTTATTCGTAATTACTCATTGGAACTTATCAGAAAGCTTTATTCCAAAAGCCTATAATTTATTTTGTGAAAAGCTTGCTGACAACCGTCAAAGTAAGATCATTTTTTGAAATTGCATTGCAGCCAATTTCCGCTAAAAAAATTGTGGAATAGAATTGCCTAATGTACAATAGCTTTACATTGATACCATATAGCTGTAGCATTATGGCTACTTTTTAGATTAAAGTCAATTTTTCTACTCTCATATTTACAATTTTAAGGCCTATAAATATATGAGGCACTGAGGCGTGTACAACGCGTCACGTCACTTCATGAGTTTCTCGGAAAGCGCACACTAAACCTCAAATACACGCAATACGTGCGATGGCCGATATATTTATATCATATGCGATTTTTGGTGCTCTGTGTGCGTGATTTGGCGTTAGCATCAACATCATATCTATGCTACTTCTCCCATCTAAGGGGCTGGATGGGGACTCGATCTGCAGGATTCGAACATCGTCGTGGTTGTAGTTATGTAGCGAAAGATAGGCGACTGGCTGGAGTAATATGACATGCACACTGAATTTGATTTATATGCCAGTGGCGGGGGGCAATATTCTGAAAGCTCACTTAACTTTCATTTTAACTTTGCTCGTAAGTCCCATATTTGACTGAGCAGTATTAAACATACCTCGAAATCGGTATTCAGAAAGCTCAATCATGTCCACTTTACATTTGGCTTACGATTGGTCTACGGAGGCCTATCCTGTCCGTATCCTCTTTTCCGTGCGGCTTCCGTGCGGAAGCAAGAGGCGGCCGTGAGATTTTTGTACGGATTCACGGACTCCACGGCCTCTACAATTTTGTTTAGCAGGAAGTTATAAAAAATTGAGGAAAAAAAATCGTAGGCCCGTAGCTCGTAGACATGTTGTAGATGGCATTGCACAATCCCCGCACGGAGGCCTCTTGCTTATCGTGCAGCAAACGCAATTCTTTTTAATGAAAATAGGGGGGGGGGGGGTCGTACAGATATTGTAGACTCGTGGGACATTCGCACGGCCATTGCACAGCTATCGCAAGGTTGTCACTCGATGCCCGTGAAGTACCCGTGATATTGAGCAGTCATCCCGCGGCAAACCCCAGAACTCCCGCACCATGGCCGTGCAGCGCCGCCTTGAGACGGGCAAAACATTTTTACATGGGCTCCGTACGATTTCTCCAAGCAGGTCACCAAGAAGTAGCCGGCAACACACCCACCTGCTGCCGAAATGATAAGTTATCATTTCGGCAGCAGGTGGGTGTGTTGCCGACTTCTTCTTGGTGACCTGCTTGGAGCTATCCTTCTCAGCCATCTTGGTAAACGTTACGTCGCCTGGTGACCTGCTTGAAAAGGAAAGAAAATACAACACCACTGCATGTTATCTTTTTTTTTCTTTCCTTGATTGGTCATATTCATTCATATCCGTCCTGCATTCATTACAACAAATTATTTCACCGGGGCCTACAGCTTTACAAGCTTGCTTTCATGTAGGTCCCATCATATTTCTCTCAGTAAAATGACTACATTTTATTGACCATTTACCTTTATGTTATTCATGTATGTATCTATTTTTGAAATGTAAATGTATGTTCATGAGAAATATGAAAATAAATGAAATGAAAATTTCTGTGCGGAGGCTGCGGAGGCTGTACGGCAACTGGACCGCAACTCGGCCTGCCCCCGAGGGCCAATACAAGAAATGTCCCAATGCTCGTAGATAAAGTAAATACACACACCGTATTCCGTAGCCACCTCCGATGCCCCCAAAATGGCACGGAAAATCGTAGACCAAATTTATCGCCCGTGGCGCGCCCAGGGCAAATCTAGGCATTAGCACTCAAATATGTCCCTAGCTAGTAGGCAAAATGTACAGCTTCAACATAGCAAAGTGTGTAGTTAACGCGAGCGCGAGCCGCTGTAAAATGAAATCACAAGGCCTTGCAATAACTTGACTTTCTTGATTTCAGCCATCCACAAAACGTTGAAAACACTACTCCCTTGTATAAAAATGGATAAAGTAATTTTCATATAAACAAGCATCCTTGCGAATGCACAGTCAACATTTTTCGTGAGAAATACGATTTTTTAAAAATGTGCCATGTCATCAAATAACGGAAGACTTAAGAGACATGTTGAGTCTTTTATCTTCTGAAGCTAATAATCGACCGCTATATTATGCTGCGTGCATCACAATCATGTAACATACGCGCAACACACCTCTTATTAGTAATGGGCACTTTAGTGAGCTTTCAGAATACCAATTTGTCTCACTAGGCGTACAATTGTTGCCGACTTCTGACACACAAAATAGAAAAGCTGCGACCATGGCATTGACAACCAATTTGCAAACAAAAATCAACCCGCAACCAGATGCCAATGGGTTATAGGTGTAATAGTTGCCGATCGGGTGTAGGTCAATCGCCGAATGTCCTACAAACATTGTCTTATCACCAAAAACATATTATCCGCGATTATAAACAACTGGTCGATGATTAATGGCCGGTATTCTTACAGCAGTCGTGATATAGGGAAAGGATATGACTCACTTACGCGAACACGCATATGTTATAATTGATTTATATTAATATCACTATCATTACTGTTTTCGGCGAAAGTTCGAGAATTAATCGGCGACTAGTTGTTTATTATTTGGCGATCAATCGTCGATGTCATTTTCAAATCATCTCGCCGATGGTCCGGATCAGTCGGCAATCAGTGTGAGAACTGTGGCGCACATTTTGAAAACCAAGGAAAACCTCTCCACATCCACTTTGGTCGGCAGAAGGTTTTCGATGCAAAATGCTCCGACAACCAGTCGCCAACTGCTGACAACCTATTAAATACTGAGCTCTTTACGATCTCCGACTGCTAAGTACGACATCCGGTTGTACGCTACGTAAGAATGGGGTTTTAAGTGAGCTTTCAGAATACCGCCCAGGGAGTATTGACATGCATACACTACAAAGCAACTAAACAGTTCCGCTTAGCTCCAAGGTAGATGTATAAAATTTACAAACCAAAACAAGAATGAACCAAATAATGAAATTATTCCCGGAGCACATCACAAAATTGAAATGCATTCTTCCGAGCTACATGAACTGGCATACGGGTCTTGGTCACTCTTTGTTGATTATATCTACCTTGACAATGAGGAGTAGGATTAGACCACTCTCCTCGCTTGGAATTTGGCCCACTGTGTTCACACATGGCATGGTTATCACCTACCAGGAAGTATCCGTCAGAGCAGGAAAAATGGCAAAAAGAACCTCTCCATGTTCCATGATTGCATCTGGCCCGTAAACCTGTTCGGAAGGGTAGAGGATCACACCTGACCTCTAGAAATTAAAAGAAAACAGAAGTAAGAAGAAAAGAATCTCATCATTCTGATGGAAGTTAGGTTTTTCGGTGTGACAACATTAGTTAATGTAATTATAATGATAAACGATAATCTGGATCTTAATTAAATGTCTTTTTGTTATGATACAAAGCGCTTAATACTAAAAGTTGATATAATTGGTGCATAGGAATTTTACATTGAAGCAATCTCCTACTTTTGCAGATGATAACTGAACGAATCATGTATCTTCATCATGTTGATCCGTAACTTGAAGCTTAGCTCATGAAACACACAGTCCTATCACCATGATCACTTTGCTTCTTTTTTTTAATAAACTAAATCATTAAATGAAAAACCTAATTAATTTTATTGTCAGTCCTCGGAAAACATCACGTTGATACATTAAAACGTGCAGGTACCATTTTGTCAAGCCGCTTGCTCCAATATAAAGTTTTAAATTTATAAATTATAATAGTGAAAATGAATTTAGTCACTACATATACTAAATATGATGATTCGTTAAAAATAACACCCTTCACTGTCGGAATATGAGGTGGCGGCTACCCGTGATGTATCGGATGCCCGAATATTGGAAATTTCGAAATTCAAGGGCGGTTGCACGAACAAACGAATAATGGATATTTCAAAATGCTATAAGGCTTATCTTGTAACCCCCAACGAATCCTGGAAATGTCAAAATACAAAAGGACGGCTGCGACCTCAAACCCCGCACCCTTCTCGTAAATTATGAACATGATCCAAAGGAGATGTGTGTCTTTTAAAACGCAATATCATGCCAAGAGATTTAACCCTTTCAAGGCCGACGGGACTTTTCAGTCCCAGATCAGACTAAGCTTGTTTGTAAAAAAAATGCCATGCATTCTTCACCCCTTTCCTGTCTGATGGGACTTTTGAGTCCCTATTCAGTGATTTAATTAACACTACATTTTTTCCACTTTTTAAAAAATTTCTGTCATATTTAGTATGAAAATAGTGCAGAAAAACATCACAGAACATATCTGAACATTTCACCATAATTTGGGATTGAAAGGGTTAAAGCAATGACATGGCCTTCTTTTTTTAAGTTTAATATAAAATGCCCTATTTTCATTTTTTTAATTGTAGGCATATAAGCGAACAAATTTTAATAAACGTACCTGATACAATAAGGAGAAAACTACATGTTCCTTCATTCCCCGCCTCGTCAATAGCTGTATACGTCATATTATAATAGTTTGCTGCAAGTTCATCAACTCCTGGTTGTGGGTACGACGGTTCGATGACTGAAGGCATTCCATGATTGTCAGTAGCATTAGGAACAGACCATTGAAAGACTGATGCACTCTCGTTAGCAGCGATGAAAAACCGATGAACTACAGGCTGAGACTCACAGTCAGAAAATACGGGATTTTCAATGTCTGAAAGTGTCCGAAATGTCAAAATATCATGTAATGCAGAAGATTAGCTTATCAATCTTTATGGTCTTTCAATCAAATATTCTTCTAAAATCTTTCTATTTTCTGTTGTTGTTATATCGCTTTGAGGATTATATGCCTGATTGTGTTTTCTAGTATTGATTTATATAAAATAATAGATTTGCATAGTGACGTTATCTGTAGGCCAGTTTTGTGTGTTATTTCTTGCGAAAATTTAAGGTACAGCATATTAGTATTGTGTTAATCATCAGTCCCCTATACTGCCACCCTGTGAATTACTTTATGATATTCTTTTCATAACAGAACTTCGCTAACTCATCAATTTTTCTTGAAATATATCGCTAAAAAGCAAAGTTCATGAATTATTATTTTCTCCTATTATAAGAAGAAAAATAGCATCTCATGACGTATTACCTTGACAAGCATCAACAGGAATCGAAGACCATGTTTCACTACTGAAGCAAATGAGAGTTGAGGGAAATCCTTTATCAATAGCATAGCCATCGTCGCACGTATACCTACAGACGCTGTGGTAGTAACTGCTGTTTGAGCATGATACAGAACCATTTACAGGATTCGCAATTGGAGGACAAGCTATTCCTGTAGGACAAATTACAATGACAAAATAGTTTGACTATTCCATTTCAAACAATGATTAACGGATCATACTGAAGGGCCTGTCATTGCAACAACAACCCCCCCCCCCCCCCCTCCCCCCCCCCCCCCAAAAAAAAAGAAAAAAAAACGAAAGCAGAAATGGAAAATTTGAACTTGACATGTTGCGATCCAAGGTAAAGTATACAGATTACCAAGGGTAAGGGTACACGGTGCTCCTGAAAAGTGAAGCCCAAGTTCATTGGTCTATTATTCAATAATTCCAAATAAATCTACGTATGTATACGAAGAAGCTCATTTCCTCTACTGTATAGTACTAATTTTGTCGGGGCTGTGCCCCTTGCGACATAGTTTTACGACAGTCACGCAGTCTCTCTACATGCTCAAGGCAGTGCAGGTTCTATATTAATTTTATTTAATAATATCAACGACTTTCCACAAAGTGGTCAGAAGCAAATCTTCTACCTGCAATCTTGACCAGAAGCACAAGTCGCAAGGTGTGGTGTATAAATAATGATATCAAGAGACAAAAATAAATTTAAAGTTTCATTTTCTATCGAATTAATGCATTTAATCTTAAACAGAGGCCTTTATGGGTTATATGAGAAGGAATACATCGCCAAAAGTATTCCACTAGCATGAAATGTGACCACTGCTAAAAAAAAAATCTTTTTTTAGAAACATGTGATACGATAATGGTGGCGGAAATTTAGCACACGGTATAATTAACAGATGAAAACAGGAAATATAGTTCAAGTGAAGTTTTTATCTGAAAGTGAAAACGATATTAATTCGTCGAGTGTTCCAACTTACAGTGAAATCCAACCTTTGTAGCAAGTTGATTTGCGTGAAATCAGAAAAGTAAGAAAAACGGACAAGTGAAAGTGTGAAAGAAATCGGCCAGAGAATAAGAAAGTTATGGATGTTTTTTTTTTAAATGAGGTCACTAAATCTATGCGAATCACAAATTGGCAGTCTGGTAAATCGATCGTGACGTATTCATGCTTTTTTTCCTAAACGCCTTTTCCCTCGGATCAGTAATCAAAATATATTGTAGATAGCATATTTAGGTCATCCAAAAAGAACAAAAAAATCGTACTGAGTTGACATGTTTAAGAATTAACATTGTAGTCATTTTAAGTATAGGAGAAATAGAAGAAATATCAGCCGGTACATCGCAGTGACCGTACCGATTCAGCCAATTTAAAATTCCCACATGTCTAGTCATTACAACTTTCCAACATTCATAACTTTCTTATTGCTTGTCCGATTTCATTCAAACTTTCACCAATCTGCTTATCTGATTGTTTTGCCTTCTTTCAGAACAACTTGCCAACAACGTAGGATTTCCCTTTAAATTGGCCCAATGGATTGGCTTTATAATTTAGTGTTAAAATTACTCTTCAGTGGCTGGGCGGAGTGCAACAGAATATGTCACCTAATTACATAGTAAACAAATAGTGGCCATTAGCCACCGTTCGAAATCTATAATTTACCCAATACAGAAGCACAGGCTCCGTCTCCAACAGCCTAAACAAATAATAACCCAAACACCCCAATGGATATCGCAAGGCTTAAACCAATCAGAAAACAGCTTAAACGGGTCGAGTTCATGTAAAAAAGGTAACACGTGGTTAAAAACAGAACGATCCTAAAACTACCCAAATATCTAGGTAAAACAAATTAACAAATTAAATTGGATATCATTATAAATTCCGAATGGTTCTGACTTGCGGAAAACACCTTTTTTTATACTGTATCTCAGATACACTTCAGGTAACCCTAATTACAGTATATAACATTTATATTTCTAACAAAATGGAAAAGATTAGGCTTATATGTCACAAATTAGGATCATTCTATATAAACTTTCGCATGGGTGAATGATGGCAATAACAATGACAACAACGTACAAAACGAGATGATGTACAATAACAACAAAAACTTGGATTTCATACAATTGTGAAATATGCTTCAAAGTTATTAACTAATTGAGACGATTATGGCAAGTTTAAGCTTTTCGAGTTAACAAAGATATGTAGGAAAGAATGGAAATTAATGATTTGACGTGCAGAACAGAACTGACTTTCACCATCAGTAAGGGGCTACGAAAATTTGAAAGAAATCCGTCAAGAAATGTGGCAGTAAGAGCGCACAAAGGGACAAAATTCTATCAAGATACTGGCCGATTTTAATTCTTAATTGTCCGCTTCCCCCACACACTCACACGCCATTGATTCACATACTCCACTCACCGCGCAAAGCCGCTGATCGCGCGACTCCACTAATCTGTACTCCCCGAAAAAATCGTCCAGAATACCCTACCAGAACGAGCGAGATAATGCAGTATGACATCATCTAATTGATATTCATACGTAACCGCTCCGTAATGAATATGCATTGCGAGAAACAGCTGATCACGTGCGCCCGGGATCGCTATGTTAGCGAAAGAAAACAATGCACGTGTGTGCAGTGGCCGTACGCGTAGGTCAGTGGTACGCTAGCGGTTAAGGTTGCGTAACATTTATAGTCTTACGTACATGCGAGATTTTATTTGTTTCGTATTCAAAATGTCTACAATGGAGCTACAAAATTAAATTCAACATGGATTTGATTCATTCAAATATATATTCAATATTCCCTGCGGTTTTTAAACTAATTTAAAGAAATAATGTCAAAATCTATTTTGGATTAAACTTATAATAAATTGTAAAGCCTTGAATTTAAACTATAACTTAATCGGCCACGATTTGCATTCAGCTTGATTGACATTTGCAATAAGCTAATCAGCGGAGCTTTGACAATCGTATAGGCGGAGCCCGACGGTGAGAGTTCCCCCCTGAAATTCGGGGGAGATGGCAGATTTGGCTAGACTGTATTGAGGATCGACAAATTTGTGTAAGTCACTCGCCCTCAACGTCCGCTTGGTCTGCTTGCTGCGTTGATTATTCAATACAGTCCAGTAGGTGGACTACAATGAGGGCAGCATCACTAAAAAGTAAAGATGTGTAGATTGTACCAAGATACATCTCCATACACAATTTGAAAGAAATCCATCAAGAAATGTGACCTGCAGAGTGCACTAACGCCATCCTCCAAGGAATGACCTTTGACCCTGTAAAAGACGGAACGCTGGAGGCAGCATCACCAAAATCTATAGGCTTCTAGATTATACTAAGATACACCTTCATTCCAAATTTGAACAAAATCCGTTAGGAAATGTGGCCTATAGAGCGCACACAAACCACCCTGCAAAATATGGCCTTTTATCGTATAAAAGACGGAACACTGGGGGCAGCATCACCAAAAAATATAGATGTCTAGATTTTACCAATATACACCTACATACAAAATTTGAAAGAAATCTGTCAAGGAATGTGGCAGTTAGGGCGCACACAAGGATGTGACGCGGCGGTGGCGGTGGCGTAATGCTGCTGAATCCAAAGTATCCTCCGGAATTTTGCCGGGGATACAATAAGCTTGTAAAAATTAAAAGCTACGAGCGTGTCTGTGAGCGAATGTCCAATATTTTTTCTCTCCAAAACCTCCCCGATTTTTTTTTTTTTGTGTGTGTGTGTGTTTTTTATTGCTTTTGGATACATTTATTTAAATAAATGTGCTATTTCGTCGGTTATTAACGATGATGTGTGCTCCCGGAGGTGCGCTGCCATTCTCCTTCAAGTAATTTTATATTGATTAAAAAAAACAGTAATTGAATTTGAATGTATGTAATCCGTGCTTGCAAGAAAGAGCTCATCTCCTCAGATCCTTGTCTTGACCACCTTCTCTAAAACTTTAGAGAAGTTAGTAAAAGAATTTACTAACTCTTCTTTACTTGCTTCCCCGTCCTCTTTCACTGTAAAAAATATCTCTATTCTTACTCATAACAGCTAATCTGATGTTATTTGTACATCAATGTCATAGGAAAAAGTTACAACTAATCTGTATTTTTACATCAGAAGTTATGGCGACTCTGCTGACACCAGATTTGCTGTAAAATTACAGACAGGTTTTTTTACAGTGTTCTCTCTCCCTCTTTCTCTCTCTCTTTCCTCTGCTCATACCCTAATCAATATTTTCTAACCTGCGTTAAATCTCAAAGTATTGTAATTTAAGGCGTATGTTTTCATTAGAGGGCGTCCGTGATGTGTTCTGAAAGTCATCGATATCTATACAAATGGTTTGGCTAACTCGGTTCAAAGTGCAGGTGAGTAGAAGCAGAGACATGAGCAAAATGAAAGTCAAATAAAAAAAATACAGATATGAAAAGTATCATGAGGAGAAAAAAAAAGAAAAACAAAGAAAGTTAACACGTGGAGAAGATGAAAGAAAGAAAAATAAGGGAATTCATAAGGAACGATAAAGATGTCCCTTCCAGAGCTGAAGCACCACAAGGACATTGCATTGTTGTATATCCAGTAACCCTGCATCACAATCCTTTATTTTGTGGATGCAAATATTTTATATTTTTAATGTACATTCAATATGCTTTGGATCATGAACTGTAAAGACTCATAAACAGATTGATGGGCAAGACATTTGCTCATAAATTACCCAAATAACTATAGGCTATGCAAAAATATAAAGTAAGTACGAATTTTCGCCACGTGTAAGAATTGTATTGTAAATAACATAAATGGATAAAATTAACTTACGTGTGCAATTAGGTGCAGCCTCTGGCTTCCACTCCACTTTCGTCTGGTTGTCAATTTGGCTACATGTCCTCTCGGAGCTACCCTCTAGTTTGTAACCTTCTGAACAGTAATATCGACACGATGTCCCCAAGACCAGGTGCTCTTTTTTTCTCGGACAGTCAAGGTAGTGAGAATCGGAATGATAGAGAATATCACATGTTGAAACTGCATGTTTCAAAACAAAACGAATTCTAAGTCAGTATTGTTAGTATCAAATTAAACAAATAAAAACTTATTTCCCCCTCGTCGGTTGATGAAAATTGCACAAAAGTAACCAATAACTAAAACAACCATTGGAGAGATAAAATATTACGATTTCTCGATCCGGGGGAAGGGGGGGGACACGTCTCGCGGAAATTTTGAAGACTAAAATAATGTATAGAACGTAATAGGCAGGAGCTGCAACTTCCTGTTTAGGTTCTGAAGTGCCTTAAAATGCAAATGTTCACTATCCAAAATTAGAGATTTTCTGGCTCTTTAGCTACAATGTTCACAAACACATCCACAGCTACAGAACTGCGATTTGCTTGTAGGTATAATTTTCAATTCTATTTTGACGACTTTTTTCCATTTTTCAGCATTCAGTATCAAGTATACCACTTACTGCAGTAAACACCCCGCATATATGACACGGTACTTTGCACTAATATTTACTATCGGGGTGAACTGGGACACCTTGTCCCATTTCACCCGGTTACTTTTTGTGTATGTAAGAAAAATGAGTTTTAATCAATCATAATCCATCTATTAGACATATTACATGGAAATATCTTTATTATACACAAAAAAATCGTAATAAAATCATATTGGTCAATATAGTGTAAAAAAACCCCTCTTCTCCCATGATTAGAATAAATGCATAAATTACAAAAATCAAACACTTAACATACCATTGACTTCAAATCGAACTCTACAGATGTTCTTGTTGCGACTAGGGGCATTGTCTTGGGCTTCATAAACATATTCATGTTGACCGTGTCCAAACTTCTCGGGCAGATAAGGCCTAATAACAAATGACGAAGTGAATTTAAACGTGGATTCTTTTCCATTTAGCCTACGTAGCGCCAAGTAAAATTCTGGCCGAGTTCTACTATTCATAAATGATAAAAATAATGAGAAACAGATCAATCTGTTAAGAAATAAGAACGTTACGAAATGTTAAAAGTAAACAGAAGATCTGTGATTTCTCTGGCTAGCAGCTCTCCTCTCTTTTCGAAGCGGGGGTGGTGGGGTTATGCTTTTAGGAGTTTTGTCCGGGTCCACTCGCTATTCATAGAAAACCGCTATTCATTTAAAGGAGATGCTTATAGGAAATAAAATCCGATAAAGTAAGGTTTTTCTATATTTTTTGAGTTATTTAGGCAATCTATGCAGTTAACATGTCATGAAAGTATGTCAGCTTTGAGTTTTTTGAAGATTAAATGTCACTAAAATGACTCTCGACTTGCTATGATATCAGCTACGGCAAAGTTGCTTTCTGTGTGAAGTCACAGCCAGGATTTGCTTTATGCAGCAAGAGACGAGAACTGCGATCTACACACAAATGTCCATAGGGTGGATGACAGTTCCACACTGTCAAAACGATGTAATATTGTTTATGCACGCTTGGGCTAAAACCACTTGGTCTAATTTCCAGATGGGCTACCTTCATTCGGGCTAAGCCCTTTTGGTCCACTCTTCATTTGGTCTAATTTGTACTTGGTCTAATAACCAGAAGGTCTAATGGCCACTTGGGCTAATTATCACTTGGTCTAATTATCATTGGGTCTAATTACCATTTCGTCTACTTTATTTTGTTGTCACTTGGTCTACTACCTGTTTGTCTAATGTCAGTTTGTCTAATTCCCAGTCAGTCTAAAACTAGTTGGTCTAGATGCATTTTGTCTAAAATCCACTTGGTCTAGTATCCATTTGGTCTACATGGCATTTATATGGTCTAATGTGCACTTGGTCTAACTTTCATTTAGTCCATTTCGCATTTAGTCTAATTGTCAGTTGGTCTAAATGCCAATTTTTCTTAACATCACTTTGTCTAATTATCACTAAGGCTAATTCCCTGTTGGGCTATTCCCTTTTCGTCTACGCACCTAACAACAACACTGTGCATCATTTTTTTGGCCATCCCTGGACAGGTTAATTCTGGCCAGAGCTTTTTGAAAGGGCCTAGGGGCCAGTGGCTGCACCAAGGGGGCATGGGGGGCATTCGCCCCCCCCCCCAAATTTTCTTTTGCTCCCATTTCCCCCCACTTTAAGAATCCTGGTTCCGCCACTGTTAGGGGGCCGGGGGTGCTGTCCTGACTCTTTCCTGAGCTGAAGTATAAAAAAATACCAATATCTCTAATATTCCATGTATACCGGGCTTGTTTATTGAGTAAAACCAGTGGCGGATCTACGGGGGGGGGGGGGGGGGGGGTAAGGGGGTTCCCACCCCCCCCCCCCCCCTTCGGCTGCCAAGTAAAAATTTAATGTCCATAGAAAAACCCCATCATGATATATCCAGACCCACACAGTATGTTCCTATATCACAGGACTGCTTTTTATGGTCTCCATTGCGTTCGTAGATGCCAGGAAATCATCACTTACGGGGGTTCAAAATAGCACACAAAAAAAATCGGCTACGCGGCTCGCGGACATCGCCGGCTTGTGGACTTTTTTTGGCTTGTCAGGGAATTATGGAGGGAAACTGGACCCCCATAACCCCTCCCCCCTTGGAAAAACGGTAGATTCGCCCCTGAAAACCAATATATAACATAAACTCACACACCAAAATAAATTGTTTGGATTGAATGGAAGTCATAATAACGCTTTTAACTGTATCTCAATCGTTGTAAAAAAAAAGAAATATTTTCAGCTAAATGTAAAAGTCAATTACCAAGGTTTGAAGAAGTTTAGACAGCTATCAAAATATATTATGATATATGGAAAAGTATATATCAAAGATAAATCTTAAAGAAGATAAAAAATGGTTTAATTTCTCCGAATGATTCTGAAGGTTTATGTTCTCTTTGCCTGTTTTGTACGTAATATATTCTTGTACACAACATATATTTTGTCAAACTATCACCGCTGTGCGGCTGCATATTTTGTTATAATATATATACACGATCTTTTGTAAAAAATTGTTATGTTGATGATGAATAAAGGAACCATGTGGGAGGGTAAAAAAAATAATTAAAAAAATACATTATGCTCGGTCCCTTCGCTTCCTCGCATAACATAATTTGACTCGACTAGGTGGCGCAAATTTACTGTTTGGCCAGGGCGTCATAATATACCTAGATACGCCACTGCCTTAAAAGAAGAAAAAGAAGGCAGTGAAGAAGTATAAAGAGCGCATTTTTGTGGGAAGCAGGAGAAAATTTTTGGGTACTTGGAAAGGTGGGGGGCATTGTGCCCCCAGCCAACGAGCGAGTTGATTTTAAGTTTTAGATGAACAAATAATAATAATAATAATAATAATAATGATAATAATAATAATAATAATGATAATAATAATAATAGTAGTAGTTGCATACTTTTCTTTCTTCTTCTTTCTTCTTCTCCTTATCTTTTTCGTTTTTATTCTCTCTCGAGCTGTCTATCTCTCTTTTACGTCACTTGAAATATCATAGCGGGCAAACGCCCCTGCACCCCCCCCCCCCCCCCCCCCCCCCTCCCGTAACGCCGCCCCTGAAAATAGCAGCTTGCATAGCTCAAAAGAATCAGAGAAGCTTAATGACAGAATATTTAGTTCTTGATATGACAACAGCGTGACACCTTTGAGTAGGAACTTAGCGAGACCTGGGGAAACAGTTTCGGAGGGCTGGCGAGAAGAAATAAATACGGATCTACCTTCAAGCAGAATTTGCCCCTCTTGTAAAAAAATCCTAGCTACGCCATCATATATCAAATAAGAAACATGAAAATTAACAGATTATCAACCCAACAAACATAATTCTAAGTGCAATACAAAATTACGTTCTTCTACTTAAGTCATGAAAGGAAGAGGGGACCTATGAATGTTTTGATTACTAAAAAAAATAATACTAAATAATTGATTTTAATAAATTAAATAATTAATATATAAAATGTAGGGATACTGATCTTGATATAAGCAACAGCAAGGTGAATAACTCTTTTAATGCACATTTACGTAGATGACCTCTTTGAATTTTCATTTGTTTTAAAATTTCCTTTCTCAACTTGCTAGGCTCTACTAAATGGCCAGAAGAATAAATAGTAATTAGACCAAATGGTCATTAGACTATATGAAATTAGACCAAAAGATTAGTAGCCTAACTGGTTATTAGACGAATTGGATATTAGACCAAGTGGTCATTAGACCATATGACAGTTAGACTAAATGATAAGTAGCCCAACTGGTTATTAGACTAAATGGAATTGGACCAAATGATAGGTAGACCATATGGTATTAGCCAAAGTAGGTGTAGCCCAAATGGATATTAGACTATGTGGCTTGTAGACAAAATGACGGTTAGACTATTCGGAATTAGATGAAGTGAAAATTACCCGAAGTGAAAATTAGCCCAAATGGGTTTTAGACTAAATGGGGTTAGCCAAACTGGGTATTAGACTAATTGGTTATTAGGCCAAATGGAAATTAGACGAAATGGTAAGTAGACAAAATGGTTGTAGACAAAATGAAGTTAGACCACTTGAAGATCGACGAACTGGTAATTAGACCAAGTGGTGGTAGACCGAGCGACGGTGTACCGTCAAAACGATGTAATATTGTCTAAATGATCCATATCTGTCATACAGCTGTCCTCTCTCGTCCTGAAACATGTACCAATGTCATTATTCATGTCATCATTAGCATTGAAAAAGTGACAATCTCTGTAAAATAAGTGTTCTCAACTCGCCTTTTTTCACCGACTCCTCGCGTAGTGCTCAAGTTGTTTTTACATGTACACACGTTGCAAACCTGTAAATAGCTGGGGGTTTTTTTCAAAACTAAATTACCTAAATTAGAGTAATGTTCCAAGGTGGACTCTCCTTTTACATATTGATAGATCATTCTTATCCATTCAATATGTCGATAACTAAGAACAAAGAAAAATGCATTTCTCTCCGTTTTGTCTGTAGCTAGAGCTAGCTACGTCTATTTACACTATATCGCGCTCGCACGCCTGGGCCGTGTATATGTTGAATGGAAAGTAGTTCCGGTAGTCGAGCAAATATTATTTAGGGTACGCGTATGCTTGTTCCCTCCCTTTGAAAGCACCCCCCTATCTCAGGGCTGCCAAAATTTCTGAACCCCCCTATCGCGGGCTTTGCGCGGGATTTTCCTGCCTTGGAGACCCCCCTAAATTCAGAACACTGCTCAATGTACCCCCCTATCTCTGGTGAGCTCTCATTCCAACCCCATATCTCAGGACTGAGACACCAACCCCCCTCCGAAATATAAGCTGTCATTACAATACCTTGGAAGAGATGTTTTTTATGTTCAAAATGGTATCTCAGAACTCAATGCAGTCATAAGAAACCAAACAAAAATGAAAATCTCATGACATAAAAGTTTTTTTAATGGTAAGATTTTTCATATTAACCCCCCTTTTTTAATTTCGCAGGTGTCGAAGAGCATAGAATAGAATAGAATATTTATTACCAAGAATACAACGAATATACAGTGCATAAATACAGATCGAAATACTTTGGTAAAATGAGCTAACAAAATAGCATAATGCTAATCGAGGTTAGCCCATTATCACTATTATACATATTAATCATTTTACATTCAAACATATTTACAATTTACAATTGATACATATATTTACAATTTACAATATTTACATGAAAAAGCATTAATACTAATTACTTTTTTATTATTCATATATAGTTGAAATTCATTGACAGAGGATTATCTTTTTTAATTGTCTACTAAATGATCTTCTGGAATTTATACTTCTTAAACCTGTTGGCAGCTGATTCCAAGTAATAGGGCCTGAATATGAAATAGATTGTTTCCCCACATTTGTTCTAATTTTTATTACTTTGAGGTTACAATTTTCCCTACATCGTGTTTGATAAGAATGATTGATAAATGAAAAATAATCTGAAAATTTATGAGGCAGTCGATCATTTATGAGATCAAATATAAGCATTCCGATTACATATCTATATTGTTTAAATATATCTAGAATCTGTAAATTAATGAATAACTGAGCTGTGTGGTGCCATAAACCTTTGAAAGATATCATTCGTACAATTCGTTTTTGAAGGATCAATAAAGGATTTAAAAATGTTTTGTTTGCAGCTCCCCAAACTTCTAATCCATAAATAATGTGAGGCAGAATAAAAGCATTATATAACATTGTTAATATTTTCTTTGAAACAAAATGGCGTATCCTATATAATATTCCAATTTTCTTGCTTATCGTTTTGCAGACGTTGCTTATGTGCTTTTTCCAATCTAGGTTTTGGTCAATGCAAATTCCAATAAAGGATGCAGAATCAACAGATTGTATGTTTTTGTCATCAATGGACAGATGACCAGATAATGTGTATTTTCTTCTTTTATTTCTAAATAAAATATAATTAGTTTTATCAATATTAATTGTCAATTTGTTTGTACTGCACCATGCTGAGATATCCATTAAGTTTCTACTGATTGCTGATAAATCAATACTGCTCTCTCCTGGATGGAAAGTGTGAAATAAATTTGAATCATCAGCAAACAAACGAAAGTTAAAATATGTCGAGGAATTCGGTAGGTCATTGATGTAAAGGAGAAATAAAGTCGGTCCCAGAACTGATCCCTGTGGAATTCCACATTCTATTTTCTTTCTGGTAGACTTTATACCATCATAACAAACAAACTGATATCTATGTGATAAGTAATTCTGAAACCACTGTAAGCTTATTCCACGTATACCGTAATGATTTAATTTCTTCTCAAGTATAGAATGATCAATAGTATCAAAGGCTTTGGCAAAATCAATAAATACACCGACTGTAACTGAACCATTATCTGTATGCTGGGTAATTTGATTCAGCAAATTTACTAATGAAAGTTTAGTACTATAACCATGTCTAAATCCATATTGATGCTGGTAGAGAATACCATTCTTTTCTAAGAATTTCATTAGTCGGCTATTCACTAATTTTTCAAATACCTTGCTAATAATTGGTAGGATAGAAATAGGTCTATAGTTGCCAGGTAAATTTTTTGTTCCTTTTTTGAAAATGGGAGTCACACTTGCTATCTTTAATCTATCCGGAAAGATACCGGATGTAAAAGATGTGTTTAAGATATAAGAAAGGGGTTCACTAACAAAATCAACAGCCGCAACTAAAAGCTTGGCTGGCAAATCGTCATATCCACATGCTTTGTTTTGGTCTAAATTTAGAATTGTATCCCTAATTTCTGAATTAGTAATTGGTGAAAAGAAAAACGTACTGCTTTGGCGGGTACCCAAGTAGTGGTCGTAACTAAGGTTAGAATCCTTAATTTTTTTTGCTAACTTTTGACCAACATTTACAAAAAAATCATTAAAGACATTGGCAATATCTGTTGGTTCAGTAACAGTGTTAATTGCACCATCGGAATCAACTTTACATAGTTCAAACACTTTAGTATCTTTTTTAGAAGTGTTTCTTTTGTCTAATAAATTATTTATGTGTTTCCAGGTCTTTTTAGAATTGGTTTTGTCCCTTTCAAACAATTCATTGAAATACATTTGTTTCGCACTTCTTAATACTGTGGTTAGGATATTCCTGTATCTTTTATACTTTTCTACAGATTCTTTCTCATAATGTGATTTCAAAACTTTGGAGTACAGTTTGTGTTTTTTTGAAATTGATTTTTTGATAGCTCGTGTGATCCACGGTTTTGAATTCTTTTTGCTTACTGCACTTTTAGTTTCAATCGGAGCATGTTTATCACAGATATTCAAAAAGAGCGTGAGAAATTTATTATAGGCTTCATTTGGATCTATGCATTCATATACATCTAGCCATTGGACATCATTTAATTCATCACGAAAAGATTCTAATGAAAATTTTCGATAGTTTCTGTAGGTAAAGGTTTTCTTCTTTGTTGTACTTGCAAAATTCTCAAATATACCATATACAGGTAAGTGGTCAGAGATACCAACTTCAATACATCCCGACTGGATATGATAAGAGGAAATGTTTGAATATATATGGTCGATAAGTGACGAGCTTGTGTTAGAAATTCTAGTTGGGCTAGAGATTAATTGGCGCATACCAAAACATTCTGTCATGTATAAAAAATCATTTGTTTTCTCATTACCAGTCAAGAGGTTAATGTTGAAATCTCCTAGAATTATACAACGATTTCTATCTAGATTCATATTCTGTAGTAATGAATTAAATTCAGCTTTGAAATCTTCAAAATTGCTATCGGGTTTTCTATAAATGACACCGACAGTTATTTTAGTATTTTGTATATACACTTGCATCCATATAGATTCAGCATTATTCAAAGACAAAGTGGGAATCCTAGAATAAGTTAAAGAAGAATGGATATAAACTCCCACTCCTCCCCCTCTCTGATTAGTCCTACATTGTAACTCTAGATTATAACCGGTCATGTTGAATTGATTAGGTTCTCTTACGTTCCATACTTCTGATAAACCTATTATATTGAATTTGGATTTGAATTCGTCTTCATACAATTCTCTAAATGCATTATAATTTCTGTTTAAAGATCGTATATTTATGTGAGAAACATTCAAGGACGACAGAAACAGCTCTTCCATCGTAACATTAAAATTATTTGGAGAGATTTGTGAATTGGTTACAGTAAATGGGTCGTTGATTCCAATATCATCGATAGTCGTTCGTATTTGACTTACATCGGTATCATTTGAATTAGGGTCAAACATGAAAAAAAATGATATTTACAAAGGACATATTGACAACATTGACAACATTGAATATTTAAGAGAGAGAGAGAGAGAGAGAGAGAGAAAGAAAAACACCCCCTTTTTTTACAATTCACGGGCCGGATTGTGTCGTCCAAAAAATACCCCTTTACCGGAGATTTTGGGAACACGCATGCGGTCCCTTCGACCTCCGAGTGGGGGGGGGGGGGGGGGGGGGGGGGGGGGGGGTGGCCGGGACAGGTACGCGCGATATCGCTAATATTACAAATTACTAGTACTACGAATGAAATTACAACATGGACGAAGAATTCGTACAACAGAGCCTTTTAATGGACTTCGAAGAAGCATGGGATGAGAATGG
Source organism: Heliocidaris erythrogramma (assembly GCA_025617745.1). Taxonomy (NCBI): domain Eukaryota; kingdom Metazoa; phylum Echinodermata; class Echinoidea; order Camarodonta; family Echinometridae; genus Heliocidaris; species Heliocidaris erythrogramma. The sequence continues at coordinate 37,699,432 of CM046870.1, read as the reverse complement.
TCAAAGTGAAGAAGATGACGAGAGTGACGTAAGTGGAAGTGAAGACGATGGAAGGGTACACCGTCGCTTGGTCTACCACCACTAGGTCTAATCACCAGTTCGTCGAACTCCACGCGGTCTAACTTCATTTTGTCTACAACCAGTTTGTCTACTTACCATTTCGTCTAATTTCCATTTGGCCTAATAACCAATTCGTCTAATACACAGTTTGGCTAACCCCATTTAGTCTAAAACCCATTTGGGCTAATTTTCACTTCGGCTAATTTTCACTTCGTCTATTTCCAAATAGTCTAACAGTCATTTTGTCTACAAGCCACATAGACTAATATCCATTTGGGCTACACCTACTTTGGCTAATACCATATGGTCTACCTATCATTTGGTCCAATTCCATTTAGTCTAATAACCAGTTGGGCTACTTATCATATAGTCTAGCTCCCATATGGTCTAATGACCATTTGGTCTAATATCCAATTTGTCTAATAACCAGTTAGGCTACTTATCATTTGGTCTAATTTTCATATAGTCATAACCATTTGGCCTAATAACTATTTATTTTTCTGGCCATATAGCAGCAAGTTCAGAAAGGACTCAGGAAATGAAATTTTAAAAAATGAAACTTCAAAGAAGTCATCTACGTAAATGTGCACTATTAGAGTTATTCACCTTGATGCTTATATCAAGATCAATCAATATCCCTACATGTTATATGTTAATTATTTAATTCTGTCATTAAACTCAATTACATGTATTTAGTATTATTTTTTAGTAATTAAAACATTCATAGGTCTCCTCTTCCTTTCATGACTTAAGTATATAGAAGAACCTGATTTTGTACTGCACTTCAAATTATGTTTGTTTGGTTGATAATCTGTTATTCATGTTATTTGATCCGATGTACAAATGTTTGTGCAAGTAGTCAATAAAAGCTAGGGGCGGTGCCAGGGTATTTTCATAGGAGGGGCAAGACGACCCACAGAAAAAGGGGGAAACTTAATTATAAATGGTGAAGACAAGAATGGAAAATGGCGTTTTAATAGTTACGTTGCTGAACCCTTACATTGTATTTAACACACATTAAATTTTAAGGATATATTTTCTAATCTTTTTAATATGCAATTCTGCTCTACTCCTAACTTGAATGCGAACAACCCAAAATACTATGTTCTTGTTGAAGGTCATGCATGAAGCTTGCATTATACAGTGATTTCATGACGAAGATGCCACAAAAGCGTTTAATTTCAAGCACAATCTCTCAATAAATGAGATAGATAGGACTTTATGTCACTGACATGAGTTACAATAGATAAGTGCGAGAGAGCGTACCGAGCAAGCTTCGGGCGGGGGATAATTGCTGCAATATTATTAAACATTTAATTGGGCACTGTGTCCCCAGCTCTCGCTAAGTTCCTGCTCAAAGGTGTCACACTTTGTCATATCAAGAACTAAATATTCTGCCATTAAGCTTCCCAGATTCTTTTGAGCTATGCAAACTGCTTTTTTCAGGGGCGGCGCTACAGGGCGGGGGGCAGGGGCGGTTGCCCCTATGATTTTTCAAGTGACCTAAAGAGAGAGAGAGAGGAAAAACGAGGAAAAAAAAGAGAAGTAGAAGAAAAAGAAAGAAGAGTATGGAACTATTATTATTATTATTATTATTTGTTCATCTAAAACGTAAATTAACTCGTTGGCAGGGGGCACAATTCCCCCCCCCCCCCCCGTCACCTTTCCAAGCACCCAAAAAGTGTCTACTGCTAACCACAAAAATGCCGCTTTTTATACTTGTTCACTGCCTCCTTTTTCTTCTTTTAAAGCAGTGGAGTATCTATAGGTATTATGACGCCCTGGGCAAACAGTGAATTTGCACCCCCTCCCCGAGTCACATTATGTTATGCGAGAAAGCGAAGCGAAGCGACCTAGCAGCAATTTTTATTTATTTATTTTTTCTTCCAGGGGGTTCCATTATTCATTATCAACATAACAATGTTTTACAAAAGATCGTACATATATGTTTTTTTCCTGATTTGTTATGTAAATACTTTAACAATAGAGTATATACCATAATATAAAAAAATATGCAGCCCCACAGCGGTGTATTGGATAGTTTGACACAATATAAATTGTGTACAATAATATTATATTACGTACAAAACTAGAGAACATAGACTCTCACCATTTTTTCCCCCTTTTTTCTAACAGATATCAGTATTTTTTGGTTTTTGACCTCAGCTCAGGATAGAGTAGAGTCAAGACAGCAACCCCCGCCCCTAGGCCCTTTCAAAAAGCTCTGGCCACAACCTATCCAGGGATGGCCAACAAAATGACGCATAGTGTTGTTGGTAGGTGCGTAGACGAAAAGGGAATAGCCCAACAGGCAATTAGCCTTACTGATAATTAGACAAAGTGATGTTTAGACAAATTGACATTTAGACCAACTGACAATTAGACTAAATGGAAAATGGACTAAATGAAAGTTAGACCAACTGCACATTAGACCATATAAATGCTACGTAGACCAAATGGATACTAGACCAATTGGATTTTAGACGAAATGCCTGTAGACCAATTAGTTTTAGACTGACTGGGAATTAGACAAACTGACATTAGACGAACTGGTAGTAGACCAAGTGACAACAAAATAAAGTAGACGAAATGGTAATGAGACCAAATGGTAATTAGACCAAGTGATACTTAGACCTTCTGGCTATTAGACCAAGTGCAAATTATACCAAATGAAGAGTGGACCAAAAGGGTTTAGCCCGAATGAAGGTAGCCCATCTGGAAATTAGACCAAGTGATTTTAGCCCAAGCGTCCATAAGACGATGGAAGTACGGTGGACGAAAGTGGAGAGGAAGACAAAGGGGAAATAGGGGAATACGACGCCGACGCTCCGGTAGCCCGGGGAGATGAAACACCGGTGCAACAGACACAGGCAGCTGCGATGAGAATGCCAATGCCATACGGGCATGAACCAGAGCCAAGACTGGATGAGGGCAACATCACATGAATGATGGCGATGCACCTCCTGAGGAACATCCAGAACGTCTTTTAAATGTTGACTGGTAAGTTCCAATTAAATGTTGTAGAACATCACTCTGTTGCATATTGTTACCCATTTTGTCAGCCCACCTGTTTTTACATGTCAAGTTCCCAGAGTGAAACTGCAAAGGATAGATCTGTAATTTTGTAAACTGCAATGTCAATGAAAGTCGACTTTGCCTAACAGTAACACTAAAGTATGCTTTTATCTTTTACTTATCCAATGTCTCCTTCATTGAAGAACATCTGCACTGACATTATTATTTGAAAGTTTACTAACATTGTTGAGAAAATACAGCAGATTTAGATGATGTTTTCATATTTTCCATTCAAAGTTTATTTTGGAGATATCGCAGTCCAACTCGTATGGCCTTTTCAATGCTGCTCAATATTTAGTAAAAAAAAAACCCCACTATTTTTGTATTTATATAAACTGGTTTGCAATATGAACACTGGCTTGTAAGATTTTTTGTTAAAAAATTGCTTTGACTTTTACTATATTTACCGTAGATTTGTAATTATTTCAAAAACAGAAAATTTCCTCATCACCCTGCCAGCACAGCTGACAGGGGAAAAAATGGTCCCCAAAGAGAGAGAGGGGGGGGGGGGGGGATGTGCCTCCTGTGCCTGTCAGGAAGGGGGTCATGAAGTTTTGTTTTTTTTTAATTCAGTTCTAGTGGGGGAGGGTGACATACAATACATGGATGGAAGTCTTGCCATGCACGACACAGTACATGTAGCTATCAAAAGTGATTTCTCTACAATTTTTTACTAGCCTATATCTACCCTAGCTTCATATTGAAGCATGTCCGGAAATCTTGACGTGCTGACTGAACATATTTACATGTAATCTAAACTCTATCTACATTATGCTCACAGGTGTAGCCAGGATTTTTCAATAGGGGGGGGGGGGGGGTTGACCGGCAAGGGAGCGAAGCCAGTGGCGTATCTATGGATTATGGCACCCGGGGCAAAAAATGAAGTCCCCCTCCCCTCCCCCCCCCCCCCCCCCCCCCCCCCGAGTGCCCAAACCTATCAAACGTCAGCGATGGAGCGAAGCGACCGAGCGGCAAATTTTTCAATTTTTAACCCTTTATCGAGGAAATTTTGCAATTGAGCGGTAGAGAAGCTCGAATTGTATGCATTGATAAGCGGTTTTCTATTCACTCACTTCTACAATCGGGAGTAAAACTAACGAAAACCCTGAAAGGCTTGAGAAAGAGTCGAGAAATTCAGCAAGGGTACCTGAAGTTGAGATTTCTTTCAAAAGTTGGTCCTTCTATTTATCCTACATCGGGGGCGCAATATTTAGCAGGAGTCATATGACACCTACATGATATATCGAGCAAAGCAATTACATCTTTATTTTTTCAAATTGTGAACCCTTTAAGCTATTTAAGAACAAAAAAAAACCCACTGGGGGCGCGAAATTACGAGATCCTGAAAGATAATAATTATGTGAGGGAGCAAAGCGACTGAGCTATCGAAAATTTTCGCATTTCAAACCTTCAAAAACTAGATTTTTAGTGCATTAACATGCCATCACCTCACTTCATATTTTTTGGGGGATATATACCCCTACCGCCCCCCCCCCTCCGGGATCGACACCCACTGGAGGGGGGCCAGACGAGAAGGATCCAACCGCACAGCCAGGATGTCATTTTAGGGGGCGGTGTGAGCACGCGTGAAATTGGTGCGTGCTCCCCAGGGGGTGGGTGCAGGGAGGGGGAAGTTTCGCCCCTCCCGTGCGAAGCACGAAAGCTCTGACGTTTTATTGCAAATTTAAGAGAAAGATAACGGCTCGTAGCACCTTTTTTAGGCGGAAAGTTATTTCGACGACCGGACTGCTTTTCAGTTTATATGGGCGTAATACTGCACTTCAACAGGGATGGGTGCAGGGAAGGGAAGGGAAGTGATGCGCAAAAGCTCTGACATTTTAGCAAATTTAAGAGAAAGATAACGGCTTGTAGCAAACAAACTTTTAGGCGGAAAGTTATAGTTCGACGAACCGACTGCTTTTCAATTATTAAGAGCAATATTGCACGGTATGTTACAGGGGTTGGGGCAGGAAGGAGGAGTTTCCCTCCTTCCCGCGCGAAAGCTCTAACGTTTTAGCACCTTTTTAGGCAGAAATTTAGTTCGACGCCCTGGCTGCTTTTCAGTTATTTTGGACATAATACTGCACTGTAACAAGGATGGGTGCAGGGAGTGGGAGTTTCCCCCTTCCCGCGCGAAGCGCAAAAGCTCTGACGTTTTAGCAAATTTAAGAGAAAGAAAACGGTTTGTAGCAAACAATTTGTTTAGGTGGGAAGTTAGTTCAACGCCATGACTGCTTTTCAGTTATTTAGGAGGCAATACTGCACTTTATGTGACAGGGGTTGGTGCAGGGAGAGAAGCGCGAATACGACGTTTTTGCAAATTTTGAGAGAAAGAAAACGGCTTGTAGCAAACGATTTGTTTAGGCGGAAAGTTAGTTCAACGCCATGACTGCTTTTCAGTTATTTAGGAGGCAATACTGCACTGTATGTGACAGGGGTTGGTGCAGGAGAGAAGCGCGAATACGACGTTTTTGCAAATTTTGAGAGAAAGATAACGGCTTGTAGGGCCTTTTAACCCTTTTTCTCTCACTTCTCCCGCTTTTTCGCTCTCGTTTTTTTTTAGTGGCTGAATAGGGGGGCCATGGCCCCCTTGTGCCCCCTGTCTACACCAGTGATTATGCTTTATAATTATACTGCTTGTAATTGTCCCCGCCGAACGAAGTTCATGAGGGAACTATGAAACGGGCTCCGTACGTGTGCGCGTGTGTCCGTGCGTCCGTCCGTCCGTATGTGCTCAAAATGTTAGAATTTGCTTCTTCTCTGTCATTTCTTTGCCGATTTCGATTCTGATTGTTTTATCTGATAGGGTTTTGGTTGGGGCTTGGTAAGAGAAATTAGATTTATTGGGATTTCTAATGAAATTAGATTTTATTGATCCCTGCTAGTACCGATGCACGACTCCCACTTTTTCGATAGTCCACTAATCGCCTCTTGAAAGTTGCGACTCCATCTTCTTTGCGACTCACAGCATTCTACTTTCAGACAAAATAAATAAGCGTTCAAGATTGGGTGCTTATACCGGTAATGCGTGTAGCCTGTAGCCTCGGGATATTATGATTGCAAGAGACACGCTGAATAAGAGTCCATTACTTGTTAGTTTTGTTTGTTTGATGATAGTTCGTGGCGATTTTGAGGGAAAATCATGCATACATGTATCTGGCCTTCAAATTAACACTACCATTGAAATTAATTTAAGACTTATGTCTACATGCTTATACTTAAAAACTTGACTCTTGCGTTTATGGAGTCGGAGTAGCGACTCCCTGTTGGTGGTCGCGACAGAAACATTCTGTTTACTTGTCGTGCAACACTACTTGCTACGTGTAGGCTTTTTTTCTTGAATTTCACATATGCCTGTTGCAACTTTATTTTCAACAGTAGAATACTTTTATTATATATATATTTTTTTTAGTCTAGACAGCAAAACAAATTTTCAACTAAGAACTAGGGTCAAAGTAGGATCCTCTGGATCATGAATTCTGGGACCAAAGAAGAATTTGTTATGTTTGAGGTACATGTTTTCACTGTGCTGTCCTCTCAGTAATCGGTATCAAATGGAGAGTTTGTTCATACACCCATAAATTGTTTTTATGACTTGTTTAGACCTCCACAACAGGTGTTCTTATATAAGGATGCCTTTGTCACCAAAAATTGAGATTTGAAGTGAATTTTTTTTTCAAGTCTTATGCCAAATGAGTGAGAGGTTTTTTTTATATATTATTTTTTAATTTTTATTTTCTTGCATTAATGTATTTCAAGTAACTTGATTTCGTTCATATTTGCCAAAAATTACACAGTAAATACACAACAAATTGATAACCTCCATAAATAGTTGTAATTTTGGTTGTTCTTTATTCTTAATTTCCTGCAGGAAGTACCGATATGTTGCATACAGAAACTTCGTCAGATGGTGCTGGGGCGTTTTAGGAAAGGACATAAGGGTGCAGCTGCCAGCATGTGTCCAAGCCAGAGTAAAGAATGTCTATCCTGATGGTGCAGCAAGATGCCGAGGGACTGTTTTACGTCCTCTAAACATTTGACTCTTATCAGCAGACCCTGCTTTGTGTCCATTGACTAGATGTACCTTTATACTATAGCCAGCATTGTTACTTAGCTTATGGACAGCTTTTCAAGGATGTAAAAACTGCTATTGCTCTTCATTTTTCTCCTTATTCTCAACATTCATCGTCGACTGTTTCAAGCCTTCTCTGCAACAACTTAATGCCATGATCCTTGCCATGGTCTTGACTCTTACTTGAACTTTGTCATCTCCCTTACCATTATTCATGTATTAATTTTATATGTTACGGGTGTTACAGGTGTTATTATGTTACGGGTGTTATGGTTCAGAGAAAAACCTTACTGTAAGAAAATAATGCAGTGATCACAGAAATTTACAGAAACCTAAAGGTAGCATGGTTTCGTTCATGAGTGTGCATGATTGGAGATACATGTGTAAGCATGCATGTCAGTGATGTATACATGTAGGTAACGTGTGGTGATTTATATAGGGAGTACTAGTATGCATGATTTTATGTGTGTCCTGTTTTTTTATGACTTGTGTGTGTTTGCTTCATGTGCTTGTGAGAATGTGGTCATTTACATTATATATGGGGGGGGGGGGGGCATCAACATCATTAGCATCACTATGACAATCGACTCCACAATCGCAATTTTTAAAAATTTAATTCACAATGATGATTGAAGTAATTGTTTGTCCCCATAATGGAAGATATAAAGTATCTGCCAGATACGTCAAAGTAAAGCTACGGTGGTAAAAATCACCAGCTCCCAAATCCATGAATGCAACGGAAGCTTTCTGCAAGACACAGCCCTACGCCGTAAGAGTTTTTCTATTTTTTTTTTCTTCTCACAAACCTGATAGATTTCTGGAATATAAGGATGGAAATATCAATGAGAGGTAAATTGCAAACGATGTTGTACTTCCATTTATTCGGCTTAGTCCGAAAGGGTGGGTAGCGTCGCGTCGCGTCGCGTTGACGCGAACGCAACCATTCGTCCAAAGCCCCCCCCCCCCCCCCCCCCCCCGCCTGAATTGGCCGAAAGGATGCGTTGGAAGCGTCGGGTCGCGTCGCGTTGACTGGAACGCCACCATTCGTCCAAAGCACCCCCGGTTTTGCCGAAAGGGTGCGTTGACTTTTTTTCTTCTAAAAACAGTGTATTATTATTATTATTATCAGCGGTTCCAGGATTTTGTAAAGGGAGGGGGGGGGCAGAAATACAGGGTTGTCATCAGGGGCGTATCAAGGATTTTGTAGAAAGGGGGGCATCCAAGATCCCCTCACAGTTTTGCCGAAAGTGTGCGTTTGGACTTTTTGTAACAGAATATTCGTGACAATGGCAGATTTACGGATCCTGGCCCGTGCCCCCACCATTTGAAAGAAAAGTATGCTTTATGCCCCCCCCCCCCACTTTTAGAACTGATAACCTTTTTCTTTTGGTTGTTGTTTGTCAGAGAATTATGGGAGGAAAATTGGACTTTTGGAGGGCTTGCAAAAAAACAATTCTCGTCACCCCCCCCCCCCCCCACTGCTGAGCAATTTAAATACACATCTCCCTCCAAAGTTGACAGACCTGCATATCTGTGCGCCCCCTTTTACAGAATCCACCCCTGATGACCTACCTGCATTTCCATGCCCCGCCCTTCTACAAAATCCTGGATCCGCCCTCTGCATTTCTGTGCCCCCCCCCCCCCTTTCACAAAATCCTGGATCCGCCCCTGACAGACTTGCATTTCTGTGCCCCCCCCCTCTTTTCACAAAATCCTGGATCCGCCCCTGACAGACTTGCTTTTCTGTGCCCTCCCCCCCCCCCCCTTTTTCAAAATCCTTGATCCGCCCCTGATGACAGCCCTGCATTTCTGCCCCCTCTCCCTTTACAAAATCCTGGAACCGCTGATAATAATAATATATAAACGACTAATGGGTACATTAGGAGGACAGTTTTTGTTCTTTTTCTTTGTTCAACTGTCGACCTAATGTAGGGGTCGCTATTATGACGGAATAAACTGCATTGTTAGGTGTCGACTTAATGTACCCATTAGTCAAATAATAATAATAATAATAATAATAATACACTGTATTTAGAAAGAAAAAATAAGTCAATGCACCCTTTCGGCAAAACCGGGGGTGCTTTGGACGAATGGTTGCGTTCGCGTCAACGCGACGAGACGCGACGCTACCCACCCTTTCGGACTAAGCCCATTTATTCTTGTACGGGACTCACAGTAACTCATTGTTGAAGCTTGTCTCTCCAGCCTCATAATATTATGCATGCATTTCACCATACACAAGGTAAACCGGACGTGCCTCGCACACGCGGTGTCTCCTGTTTGTGACGTCACAGCTAGAGGCCGTTTCTGATCGCAATGGGGTAAATTCGCTCCCCAGAACAGGGTGATGTTTTCACTCTAATTTCGCTTTTACGGAAGGGTTATAATTGTTTGAATGTCATTCAAGCTCATTGTATGGCTTGTAAGCTTTCTGTAGATATGAATATCTTCATATTTAAGGTTCTTCTATAAATTTGAACTTTAACATGCGTTATGAATAGCGGTCATTATGAATAAATGGTCCCTATGAACAGGGGTCCTTATTACTAGCGAGGTTATCCCGTTTTGTCGGCAGATTCGAAGTTTTACCAGGAAAAATAGATTTACAAAAATTACTCAAACATGTCGACGGAATATTTATTTACGGACAAAGTGGTGAAAAAATAGAATTATTCACTATTATAAAGAAATGATTAAAATCATTCAAATCATTCTAGAAAAATACGCCCCTCAATTCTGATTACACTATAAATTATTTTAATTTAGTTCCAAGACCATTTTCTTTTACAGTTATAATCATAATGCAGATCTATGCATGATCATCATCATTACACCTAACTAGAAAGTTTGTCCATAATTGTCCAATACGCTCTTTTGAGACATGAAAGTTTGAAAAGAACAATTCAGCCTTCGATACAGTACAAATTGATATTTTTGATAGGTAGTACATACAACTATCCACTCATTCAGATATTTGATTCTAAAATATACGATAATTTTCGCATATACTATTTTACATTGACCTAACGCCCTTCTCGCCTTAGCTGACGACTTCTTATTTATTGCCAGAGAGTAAGTGGCAAGAAATAGCTGATGTCACATGACGGATGCATTTTACGTAAGGGGCAGAGGAAACTCCCACTTGCGTTCTTCCTTGGCTTCATATAGATCACCAATGAAGAAATGATATTCACTCTTGACAGTCAACATGTTAATTTATCTATTTCGGAAAAAGGGAAGGGGCATCAGCTGTACCCCCAACCTCACTCCCACCCCCTCCCGCCCCTCTTGTTCCCCCGCCGTGATCTAAATACAAAGTGAATATGTATAATGTAACTTACTTCAACACCTTTGGTGGACTGCTTCTCTCTTCGGTTACCTTCGGGTCAGTCCAGAATTTTTCTATCGGCTGCAAGTCTACCTTCGTTTGGAACTCTACAAAGGAGGCAGGCTTATTGCATGCCTCAAACTCATCGAGGAACTTAGGTGGAGTGATGTCTGTAAATAATAAAGCGAGATGCAATTACTTGCTGCCCCACTGGAGAATTTGACAGTGCATGTTTAAGCACCAACATAATTTATAATAATTATTATACTTTATCTACAATGGGACTGTTCTTAATTCGGAATTTTTTTTTATTCATTGATCATGGAATGCGAAAGAAAGTATATTTTAGGGAGTAATGTTAATTCCGATATCATCTTTGTGTGCGTGTGCGTGTGTTAAGGGGTGATAAATTATTTACTTAGTTTCAGTGTCAGCCATTAGCATTTCCCTCTTTAATGTAGATAGTAATGATGAAATAATGTTGATGAGATTAAGATGACGATGATAATACCACTTCTGATAATAATGATAATCATAATCATAACATGGATCATAATAATATTGTTCTTAGGCATAGAAACAAATTGCACGAAAGCAACTCCGTCACGAGTTCTCGTGATCTATTCTTATTTCATTTTTCATTTAATTTCTTTCCAGGATTAAGAACAAACATAATCACGTTTTAAATAACCACGGCACATCACATTCGTCCGCACTACAGCACATAATATTGAGCTGTCGAATGTGTGGACTTGAACGCCGTCCTAGATCTTCCCAGCTACAATGGACTGCTTTGTGTTAGCTGCATACCGCGATTTGTGCAAGAACGGCTCACCTGTCCACTGGTTTCTCCCTCGTCCACTAGTCAGATCGAGAACGCGCCAAACATGATTTTGTCGTCTTCTCTAAAACGTGAACCTCCTTCACCCATTGTTAGCTTCATGCTTCACCTACTTTGTATGCAGTCAACACAAAGCAGTCCATTGTCGCTGGGAGGATCTAGGACGGCGTTCTATTTGACGCATCCGAAAACCCCTTATTATCAGAGATGACCACATATTTCGTGGTTATAATATTGCTTTAGAAAATGACCCGACCATGTTGCGAAGTAGGAATCAATAATGAGCTTTCGATTTGCGACGGGGGAAATTGAGTACGGTAACTCGAGACGAAATTCGATCTGCGCATGCGCGAAATCCCGAATCTTTCCGTACCGTCATCGGCAAAATAGCGTTCGCTCCAAAATAGTACGGAGAGCGGTATATTTCTGTGCGATGCATGTAAACGACTGACGTCACGCACATTCTTCCGTAGCCGTCGCGTGAACGGTAACGAAATGGCTTCAGAACAGGAGGGGAGCTTGGGTGCGAGAACGTTCACAGTCTGTCAAATCCCCCGTACCGTGCGTCTCCCGTCGCAGATCGAAAGCTCGCTAATATACGCGAGTAAATTTCTTATACAATGTATGCCCATATAATTTGGTTTACACGCTATTGTTGCGTCCGCTTTTATTGCCTCTCGCTCGACATCGCAACATTTGGATATGTTTCAAAGTGTTTTTTTTTGTACTTTCGATCATGTCACCGACTCGTCACTTTAAAAAAAAATAATACTCTGACTTGATGAGTAAAATTTTTATGATATTTTTTTAAAGGATTTTTGTCAGTTTTGCATAGATAAAATGAGAGCCAGGGAAACAACATTTTTCTTCATACCAATGCACTAAAAAGTTAGAAGCTCTCAAGCATTGGTCCCGATGCTAAGTAAACCCCTCAAAAAAAGTTCTGCCATTCAACTTTGAGCCTTGATATATTTTTGGCGGCTTTTTAATCATTCTTGATTTTTAGATCATTGGGAAGTTCATTTATCCCCCTTCACATCCATGCCCCATTTGTAATGGTTATGTCATCCTTGAATGCACAGCCCCCCTGAATAGAGGTCAAAGTCATAAGTGAAAAGTTGCAAATTGAATGGCTATCTTGGCTACTGTCTATTGCTTTTGTTGCAATGTCGGGTGTGTGTGAATGATGTTGGATGGGTGACAGCGTTTGGAGCATGGACGTTAATCGTTACGTAACTCTATTCATCATGGGGGGGGGGACGGGTATTGTGTCGTCCCCCCCCCCCCCATGATGAATAGAGTTACGTCACGATTAACGCCCATGGTTTGGAGGAGGCAGTGTTATGGTGTGGGGTGGCATATCTGCTGAGGGAAAGACACAACTTATCATCGTTGATGGAAACCTGACAGCAGAGAGATACCTAGACAACATTCTTCGGCCAGAGGTCATCCCATACATGCGCAATCTTGGACCAAACGCCATCTTCCAAGATGACAACGCCCGCCCACACAGAGCAAGGATTATCACCGAATACCTGCAGGAGGAGGTAGTGACGAGGATGGATTGGCCTGCGAACAGCCCTGACTTGAACCCAATCGAGCACCTGTGGGACCAGCTTGGCCGTGCTGTACGCGCCAGAGTGACAGATCACACTACACTGGCTGAGTTGCGACAGATCCTTATCGAAGAGTGGAACCTCATCCCACAGCAACGCATCACCTGGTTGGTGACAAGCATGAGGAGGGTGATGCCGGGCTGTCGTAGCTGTATTCGGATCTTCTACTCCCTACTGAACTTCTGATCCTTTGCTATTCCACATTTGATGTGCATGTTACTCAATAAAAAGTGCCAAACATTTTGTCATTTGCAAATTTGTGTATTTGTGTTTGTTTTTGTTTCGTTAGAGAGGGGAGAGAGAGTTAAAGAACACGAATTCACATCAAGAAAGGGGAACGTGTTTGTTGAAGTGAAAAGCAATCCAAGAGACGAGGAGAGTTTTTGTTGCTTATGTTTTCTGTGATAGGGTTACATGGCTGAAAATGTGATAATTTGCTGAGGGGAGACTTTTTTCCCCCACCGCAGTTGTGTACTGCTAAGGTGGAAACTTGCAATATTCTGCATGAAACCAAAACACAATATTAATGTTATCACAATCAGTTGCTGATTAAAACACATTCCATCTTAAAACAAAAGAATAATTCCACTTCAAAATCACTGAAAACAATATGTGTCCACCAAACAAGGGATTACAGCAGAAGCATGCACACCTATATATAGGTTCCATTTGGTTTGTTTAATTTTGTATTATAATACAAAATTAAACAAACCAAATGAAACAAAAACAAAGAAACAAAACCTTTCATTCCAGTTAAGAACTCAGTGAACAATAACAATGCATTCTGCAACTTTTCACTTTTGACTCTGCCCTATATTTAGGTACACTGCACATTCCGTGATTACATAATCAATACAAATGTGGTATCATTGTAAAGGTGAATAAACAAGCTTTACAATGATATCAAACTTGATGATGATCATACAGTTGCTAGAGAGATATAAATGCTTAAACTTGAATTGCAGACTTTTTTGAGGGGTTTATGTCCCGTTGAAAAGAATGCAGCACACAGCCAATCAAAGGTGAACACACAAATAATTAGGCATATGACATACGGGCCAAACTGGCATTATCTTAAGGGAATACTAATTGAATGCAGAACAGGCTTACGTGACGATATTATCATCACCACATGGGAATTTTACTTTTAAAAAAGAATAAAAAATAGGCGTTCATTTCCCTTTGTCTTGTTCGCATGTCAAATTTCCCAATATCTGGCACAATTCTTTTTTTACGAATTATGTTCCTTTGTGAAGCATGTACTGTAAATAAATCAATTAATGCCATAAATGTATCATTTGGAAGCATAATTACTTCTACTTAACGAAACACAAAGAATGACACTTATATAGCTCATATTTCGTTCAAATAAGCCTTTGTTCTTGAGTGGCGTTTTTCTGGGGCGCACAGCCGACAGAAATATACATAATTGTATATTGACATGTACATGAAGGTATATATAATGGCTGCCATTGGGAATATTATTTGCCTGCGTTATGTTTGTATAGTAGGTAAATGTTGTTTGTCTCGTTAATGTATGCATACTTAAGCTTGGTGAGGGTTGTCCAAGAGTAAGAAGTGATTATGCAAGAATGTTTTCCGCAGGTGGTGCGGGGCACGAGCATTAGGGTGTGGTAGAAGATGTTTGAGGAGTCATTCTAGCTTGCTCTTTCATCACGACAACACGGAGCCGCCCGCTGAACCTGATTTAACACGAAAATCTGAATGTTGCACCCAGAGAGGCTGTAATCTGAGCTAAGTGAAACGTTTTTAATGTTTATACTATATTAATTTGAAAGTGCATGTCTAAGAAATTAAATTAGGTCTGTGATAGCATTGCGTAGGTGCATGCTGTGTCCTTGTAAGATTTTTAGTCTTCAGTGCAATCGGAAGTTTGAAAGATATTTTATCACTGATATTTTTCGGGGAATAGGAAAGTTTACGACTATCTATGCAGTGATTTGAATATAAAATTGTACAAAAGGCATGGCTACTTTGAATATGTAAAATAAACGAAAACATTATGAATTTGTTTAATACAAAGTAGCTTTTCATGAAAATGATACCAGAAGTTGTAATCGACGAAATAAATCATTGGCATGGTTGGATGAAACTGTTTTTCACATAACAGTTTATCGATTGGCAAGTTTTTAATTGCTTTAATGAGTATCGAAATGGTAAATTGGTGACGGGGAATTCTCTTCCAAGACTTGAAAGTGTAAAATAAGTGGAAAATTATGATTTTGTATAATACAAAGTTGTCTTTTCTGAAAATGAGATCCAACATCGTAATCGACGAGATAATCATTGGCATGATTTGATAATACTGTTTTCACAATACAGTTTATCGATTGGCAAGTTTTTAATGGCGAAGGAAGAAGAGAAAAGAAGAGAAGAGAATTGAGAAAACTGTTAGTCAGGAGTGGTGATCAGAAATTTATAGCTTTGAAATTTGTGGAAAAGGATTTTGTAACGCTACTGCAATTCAACATTGGAATATACAAAGACCTATTGGAGAGAAAACATTTAATGAGCACATGAGTGCATGCGTCAGGATACGTTGAAAAAAAAACAATAGAATATTATAAACCCCTATTGGACTGGAAAATCTTTACGAAAGGGATATCGGTGATTAGTGCAAGTGCAATTTTACTGAACAAAGTCAGAAATCGTGGGAATTCATTGTAAAAGGTTGGAGAAGGTAGACTGCAGATATACCTGTTCATAAATTCAGAAGATATTTATGTCAATGAGAGAGATATAAATAGATTGTGCAAATCTATATTTTACTGAACAGGATTACAATTTGTCATTAAATTCATTTCTGAAGGTTGGGGAAGCTATATATTTGCAGAAATATTATTCTGCATGGACAAGTTTGTACATTTACAGAAGGATATTTTTCAAGATTCCAGACGAACTGCTTATTGGCAAGACAGGATCGAAATATACATGTATTACTAAAACACCGCTTCGTAGTGTTCACTGAATAATCAAGGCCAAGTCATTGTAACTCCCATGTAGTTTGACAAATTTTTATCGGAACATAACTTGATATCGTTGAGAGATTGGAGTGAATATTATTGAGGAAAATAGGAACACTTCTTCATAATACCAGATGTGCTGGCCGGGTTTGACATCTTAAGAAAATGTCTCAAAACTAAGCATAAATTAATACGAATCTGAGATAATTTAATAGTGAATATAATGCGAGTAAATTAATTAAAATGTAAATGATGGTGTCTAAGACAGAAAGTCAATCTCCAATCGCAGCATCAAGTTCGGAAAGTCTAACATTACTTAAAACAAAGAAAAAAAAAGAAAATGATAAAATTAAACCGGGTTTCACATTCAAAATTGATGTAGAAATGTTGTCTTTAGTGGGCTTAAAATTTTGGAAAGCAAAGTTTTCTTGGCTTTAATTCAGGTGATACCATGCTATCGGTTTGAAAGTCAGCTCTTTAGTGATGCGAACCTCATTAAAGATAATGCAATCAATGCTCTGATCTGTTCCTTATTGTGCCCTTGGGGATTTTAGAATTCATTCCATTTGCTACAAAATGCACACCTATTTTTATTTTCAGGCTGATGCGACAACATGGAGGATAAGCAAAGTGCAGTAAACGACACTACATCTTGCAGGGTCTGACGAGATTTCGTCATAGCACGGAAACCGGAGTCAGATTAGTGAGATAAGAGGGGGGGGGGGGGGGGTTGCAGCTTGACGGAGGTATACCTCAAGTCACAGGAGTCCGATCTGACAGCTCTTTGATATGACTGACGTCTGTATTAGCACAGCAATTTCATTGGAATCAGAATGGATAAGAAAGTATTTGGTAGCATTTTAAGCATGAGAATGACAGATTAGTTGAGGGTGGTAAAGCGTTTCCAGCGGATTCAAGTTTCATAATGTGATAGATACTGTGCGATGCTTTAGTTACATCATCTTTTTAGTTTCACATGATTTTTCAATTTACAAACTTTTCAGTCGTTCAAAATTTTTGATATAAATTTTTAGGTATCATTTATCTCTGTAAATTTGCGTAGCTTTAAATTGGATCAATACCGGAAATATACTGTTTTTGAGAAGCCAAGGTATTAAAGTAATTGTTCTATTAGTTTTTAGAGTTTACATTAAAAAGACAGGTTGAAGATTAGGATCTGATCAATTTTTGTTTTTAACATTTACTCTGATAAGTGAAAGAGGGGATTTTTTTAAGAAAAGGAAGCAATTTTAATCATACTGGGGCCCATTAAAAGATTGTAACGCGTTTGTGTGAGGTATATGGTCAGTTGAAATATTGTGCCTCGGTTCCCTTCCAGCTGGTGGTGCTAAAACCGCTACCATCTGTGCCAGTTATGTAACAGGCACGGTAGGTGCATAAATGAAGAGGCAGAAGATCATATTATAGACCATAGCTTCGTTCACATAATCATTGAAATTTTTGAGGAACCTTCGAAAGTCGACATGCGTGTACTAGTCACAGAAGTTCATTTGCTTGTAAACAAATATAAATATTATACTCGTAAACCCAAAATATTATTTTGTGTTTAATGTTGTAATTCTGTATGTTATTTTGTAATACACAAACACACTGGAAAATGTAATATATATTTTTATAAAAAATGTATGTATGAGTTATGAAACAGTAATGAATAAAGAAAATAATGTTCAGAATAGTAAAATCCTGGTAAGAGGGGAGTGCTATATGAGATAGACATCAGTTTTCTTTTCTCATGGTCAATGTAATTCATTACAACATGATTATGAAGTGCGCGATGAGCATATTCAGCATAATTTTGCACAGTTTGAAACTGCACTTTTGTTTAGAGCCAGACGAAACAAGTTAGTTAATAAATATATATATGATAATAATAAGTAAAGAATTTAGAGGTTTTTTTCTGTGGATATATTTTAAAAAGGAAAATATACAACATAAGAGATAGATATGCCCTTATTTCACTCAAAGACATATAAATATTTTGTCGTATATAGGCCTACAAGTAAATGTATATAATTTGTATTTAAGTTGATTATCATTTTTATCATTTTGTGTCAAATTGAGAACATCTGGAACAAAATCCATAAGTGCACACATTGTCATTCCTCTCAGCTTCTGCTCCCGTTCTTTGAGTTCTAGTCGTTGGGCAAGGCTACCCCATTAATATTTGGTGGTATAAAAGCGTGTGTAATGTGTTGTGTCATGTACGTATAAGGAGTTCAGGTACGAGG
Source organism: Heliocidaris erythrogramma (assembly GCA_025617745.1). Lineage (NCBI taxonomy): Eukaryota > Metazoa > Echinodermata > Echinoidea > Camarodonta > Echinometridae > Heliocidaris > Heliocidaris erythrogramma. Next base: position 37,681,207 of record CM046870.1, on the reverse strand, counting down.
ATTAGGAAGGTTGAATTGAGAAGTTATTTTGCAGGAATTATAGAAAAGAGCATAAATACGTTTAAATGAAATCTTGGACCTTGACTCAAGGCACTCGATCGAATCAGGGCAAAGAGTTTAAATTTATTACAACCCTTGTTTCTTAGGAGATAGCATTTACCTGGTGGGTTTGGAGGAGGTGGCGGTGGTGGACATGGGGGACTCCGTCGTCGTCGTCGTCGCCAGCCGTCTGGTGCATTAAAGAAGTAACCAAATATTTGAAAGTTGATATTAGCTGTATTGTTAGAGCATGGAATTGATAAAAGATGTTAATAATAACAATTATTGTTACTTCTGGAGGTAGAAAATAATATAGAACAGAACAGCGGTGAGCAAAATCATCATGTTAATAAATTGATGGGAGATCGAATTCTCAACGGAACGGATACTATTACTTGAAATGTGTGCTAATCCAAGCATTATTGTATAATAATCTTTCGATCAAGGTTATGCCCACTGCAAATAAATCAACATTAGTTTTGCTCATTAAATTTTGCTTATAGCCTGTGAGATTGACATCGTAAAATAAATTTAAATATTACACAATGCAAACATTGCGTTGAATACCGACATATCATGTGTGGCCTAATTACTGTATAAAAGGCTTGTAAATCAATGAATCTGTTTATGTACGTCTTAAATTCAATCTACTTGATTTGATTATTAAATATTCTACGGTCCTATTTCTTTAACAATTAAATATAAATTTCCCTGAAACTGTTTTGACCGTTGAAGAAACATTTCCCTGAAAATGTTTGACCGTTGAAGAAAAAAATCGTTGAAAGTAACTGTAACGAACCCGTATTTTCGGCGAAGAAAGACATAATAACAAGCCATATTATTACGAGTTTGATGATCTTCCCGTGCGACATTTCAAATCTGCAAAAAAATATAAATGATGATTAACCGAGATATATTACCTGCACTGATCCCCAACAGATGTCAACAGATAAGTGAGGTTATTGAGTTTTCCTCTTTCTATTAACCGTGATTCAACAAATAATGCTCTTTCCACAATTCAACATCGAATATGCCATATGTGCCGTCTATAGAGAGAGTCTGGCCAACTCGGTTTCAGTTGGGTAGCAACATGGCGTATATTCCTTTGTTATGTAAGCTTGCAACAAAGGAATATGCGCCATGTTGTTACCCAACTGGAGCCGAGTTGGCCAGACTCTATCTATATACGGCACTGGAATATGCCAATGTAAAACGCCCTCTGTCGGGGCGTTTATAATAACCACTGTTCAAAATACGATAAAGAGAGACCTCTCTTAAAAGAAAGGATTAAATTGAAATAAATCCTAATCGTTTTAGATAGCCGATCTTGAAGCAATTGGGTAAAGAGTAAAAAACAAAACAAAATGTATGTGTAAGCTGACTGATTTTCTATCTCTTCTGCACTGCTCTCTTCTCTAACAGATCAAATCAACTCTTGCTCTCCTAAGTAAAAACGCGCTAGTCTAACTGAAGAAAAGGAACTAAAATAAAATGGTCTTCACTAGACGAGATCCTGAGTTGCACTGACTTTATTAACATAAATTCAATCTGAACATGCAATACAGGTATCAACATAAATCACATAATTAAACAACCAATCAGCAATAAGAAAAATGGAATTGTCAACAGAAATGGACTAACCCAGAGAGAAGCAAGAACCAATAATCAGCATGAAACAATGGTCATGAGATGTTCTGAATATGAATGAGAATGTAACAATAGAAACATGTGGAGTGGAGTTGGAATGTAAAAGGAAGTACGTGAGATGAAATGGAATGGGAGAAACCAGGTGTGGCTGTGGGAGTGTCATGTGAAAGTGGAAAGAAGAAATGAAGGTCAAGAGTTGGAATGTAAATAAACAGGCAAAATGTAAACAAAGTAGTATGGGCCAGCAAAATGTAAAACAGCAAAATAAAATACATACTGCAAAATTCAACTGTTACATATGTATGTGTGTATGTGTGTGTATATATGTATATATATATATATATATATATATATATAGTAAAGTGTTTACAGGAACAAAGTTCCGACAAAGTGCAGTGTTAAAATATGTAGAAAAATAAAGTTCACAACATCATATAGAATACACACACAAGAAGCATGTTTTTATAAAAATTCACAAGCGCTTTCGATTTAATCTCTTCAGGTGAATGAGCCATTGATAGTTTTGACATGCTTTTATATACACGTATAGTACAGTAATATGCAAATGGACAATGTGTGTGGTATTGTCCAGTAGTTCTTTTGACTTAATATGTCTTTGTTTAAATCTTAGACTAAGCGTTGTACGGTGAGAACTCTAAAATGTTAGGATTCTCAGAGAATCCTATAATCCGTACAATCCAATGATATTCTTAGGACAAGAATATTATTGTACCATACTTGTAACAAAACTATTCCTTAAAGCCTACATTTCATTATGTGTTTTACAAATACCCATCCTCGCTTACTATTATGTGTTGACCTCGTGAATCATTATACGATGATCTTTGTGTGACTTTACAAAGGTTTGGATTGTACGGATTATAGGATTGATTATAGGAGTGAACCGTCGCGCCTGTGCGATGTAGTGTCCCACCTCATTACCATTCAATAAGAATTAATTGCGGATGCGCTGTGGTGTAGTGGATTGGAATCTGAGGGTCGCAGGTTCGAACCCTACTATATCTGGTGTTTATGTCCTTGGGCAAGGCATTTTATCCGCTCTTTTTTGTTAACTAAGTCGTGAGCGGCCATACCTCGGTAATGTATTCATTTTCATGATTTTCATTAAATGAAAACCTTTTCAGCGTCTCAAAAGTAAACTTATTAAATGCATTCCGTACAAATTCACATTTTGTATGAACTAGACCTAAAAATCATATTTGAAATGAAAGATCCGAGTGCTCTGAATGGTTAGCACTCGCATGAGCCTCTACTGAGGCTTGCGGTAACGAACTACTGTCTGTACTGGGGATAGAATCGAAATATCAGAAATTGTTAAATAAATCCCCAGAACAGAGAGTTATTCCTGTCTAGGTCTAAATCTACTCGGCTGTAAGTTAGGCCCACTCGGGGCACCGTTACTATCCTTGGCTGTGAAAAAAAAAAAAAAAAACGTGTGGGACTACACACTAACGAGATTTTCCGGCGACTCCCTATCATTGCTGGGGGCACAAATGCGCGCAGTTTTATCAGGTTTTACCTGTGTATTTTTTTTTGGTGTCTTACCTTACCATAGCATGCTGTTCTTGCACCCAAAATGAAAATATCTGATTTTGGTTCTTGCTTCCTTTGTTTTTAGCGTCTCACTCACGGTCACTGTCTATCACGTTTCCTTGATACACGTTATTGCCGCATAGAGCTCTCAGGCGATTGTTATGCAGATTAATTACGTACAGCTTGCAAAAAACAATAGTTTTGATCCACACCGTTGCGCGCGCGCGGATACGATAACTCAATAGATAACTATGGTGCGGTGCTTTTTCGTACACTGCATGCACAGTACGTGTATATAAAGGGATGTACCTTCGGCGCTATAAAATAAAAAAAAATAATTAAAAACATTAATTTAAAATCAGATGCACCTGTGACCGTGGAATTCAATAGGAAATCGCATATTACTTAGATGAAACGTTAGAGCACTAACAAATAAAAACAAGCAAACATCGGGACAGAATGGACTGAAATTAGTACCGCCCTTGCTTCGCGCGGCGGTAATAATTACGACTAATCACGATCGACAGCTTTCTAACTTATGAGATGGGATATTAACATCTTACCATACTAATGATGACCATTAATAGCACCATTTTCACAAAAAAAAAAGTTGCTCGTGGGCTTTCCAAAGCCTACGCCAAATGCCACAACTGGGCGTTGCGGCGTGCGCCTGTAGTCCCGCTAACAGTAGAAGTTATAAACTGATTCAGCGGACCCAGATTCGAAACTGAGTCACGTCTTTCGGATGGTGACATTAAAGGTCGGTCCCCAGACGTAAATAATCATATCTGTAAAAATCCAATTACACACACACACACACATTTGACTGGCGCAAATAATCTGAAGAGATTGAAGAGCGCCATCATAATCAAGAACCAACCAACTGCATAAGACGTAGATCGGGCAGCCAAAAAAAGGAGCCATGGAAAAGTGTATAGACATAGTTATACCAAATAGGAGAAGTGAACTAGCAGCCTCTCGTTTGATCCATTATAACAACTTATGGCAAACAGAATGGGACAAAGCCGAACACGGTACATTTTTATATGCTTTACATAGCGACGTTTCAAAGCCTATACAGACATGGCTTGTCTCGCAGAGAAGAATGCTTGATACAACTAAGATCAGTAAATGTAGTTTAAATTGTTACCTTTTTCAAATTAACCAGCATGATAATGGTCTCTGTGAAGTGTGTCAAGAATTTAAGACGATTGAAAATTTTGTTTTATATTGTTCAAAATACGATAAAGAGAGACGTCTCTTAAAAGAAAGGATTCCTAATCTGAAACAATTATTGATGTCTAACCCAATTTCCACTCGTGAATTATTGGGTTATATATGATACTAATCGTTTTAGATAGCTTGTTAAGCATTCATTGGTCCTCTTACATAATTGATATTGAAGTAATTTGGTAAAGAGACATATTATTTGCGGTTTTTCCATGAACAATTGCCGGAATTAACTCCCCTTTTTTAAATTCCGTTTGATGCTTGCGTATCTTGATATTATAGCGAACAACTACGAATTATCACGATCGACAGCTTTCTAACTCAGGAGATGGGATATTAACATCTACCATACTACTGATGACCATTAATAACACCATTTTCACCACATACAAAAAAGTTTCTCGTGGGTTTTCCGAAGCCTACGCCAAACCTTCGAAAGTGAGTGGCGCGAATAATTTGAAGAGATTGAGGAGCGCCATCATACCAAGAACCATCATACCAAGAACCATCATACCAAGAACCATCCTACCAACTGCTACAAGATTATACTGTTCTCATCAAAAAAGCACACGCATATAAAATATCCTCCAGTATGAAAATTTCACAATGTCTGATTTTTTATACGCAAGTTTTGATCAGGGCCTTTTCCATGAGTTGACTTTAAAAGTATGCTATTGACAGTATTTTAAGCTAATCCAAAACACTGGCAAAACTAGGTATGCGCAAAAATCATTCAGTCATAGATTGGAGGAAAAGTGCATACTGGACATCAATTACATTTGCTCTGTTAATTACCAATAATGTATTTGAACTATTATTGATATTTGACCTTACACCTGGGCATGAAGTAGTGTACATCTACCTCGCCCTCATATGGAACATTAGTCGCATTTGCCCCTGGCCGGTAGGAGCACCATTTTTTATTTTTATTTTTTTTTTGACCTTTGTACTAATTTTTGGAAAAAAAGGGATCTTCATTATCGTCGGACGAGTCATGTATTAGAACATCACAAAGAGCTATCCCTTCAAGCATGATTCGGGGAGATCGTACATGGCTTACACTGATTATGCTCAGCAGCTGCATGCCCCGCCGCCTACGGTGACTTGTTTTATAGAAGTCTATTTTACCAAGCAGACATCGTACAACATTTGGTTTCACGTAAGCCTTTTTATCGAGAAATGGATGCCTCCACTTTCCAAGACGTTCCGCGGCCCGTTTCTGAATATTTAAAGGGAAATTAACCTCAGCGTATGAATTAGCTTATTTTGAATGGTGTAGTATATGCCTCTTATTTGATACATGCAATTTCATGTAAAAACACAGGATATAGATATAAATCACTATTTTCCAGCCAAGTTATCGTCTGCTAGCAATAATAAGGGGGCTGCCATTACTTTATGTGTACACGAACATATTTTTCATCCCAAGTAAAATTTCCTTCATCGTTAACTTGTAATTGATTTTTAGAGGACAAATATATATTAGATAAAGTCACATATTCTGAAATGTAAGTTTAGTTTTATATATTTTTTAAAAGGTCTTAATTTGTTCATAAAAAATATACTTCATAAAAAATATACGTCAAGGACGGAGAATTGACGTCAAGGACGGAGACAATCGTAACAATACCAAAACAAAGCGAGGAATCTGCTTTACAGGATGGCTATTAGAACTCATGGGTCGTCAATTATCTAGGCCCATGGCCAATAACAATCGTAATACAATCAGAACAAAGCGACGTATCTGTTGTAAAGGTAGGCTATTATCAATGCATATGGTACCTAATGATCCGTGTCATGCACAAAATGGCAGCCTCCATGGAAAGACGTAGCAGACAATAGGTGCATCTAGAATATCACGTGGGGTTAATTGTCCTTTAATTACATTGTTCACTTTTTGAAAAAGCGAGGCCACAAACCAGTAATTAATTCAGAGCACAATTGCCATTGTGTGTTGCAGTTGAAATTCCAGAACACCTTTTAACCCAGTCATGAATCATTAATGACACTGGACCGCAAAAGGTTGGGAGAAACGGTAGTTGCAAAAGACAATGGCAATTGTTGTGTTCTGAATTAATTACTTATACACACAGCGTCGCGCTCTGTGTGGGATATGCGTGTAGAAAAAATGCAGCATTAGGGGAATAAACCAAATTTAAAAAAAGAAAGAAAAAGATAGAATCTAGGCTAGGAATTGTCCACAGATACGTCATTCGTGGACTAAGTCCACTGCAAACATAGAAAATGGCGGCCCCCATGCATGTGCAGCAGACGACGGGCGAAAGACGTGTTTGGGGGATCATCATTCTATAACTTTCTTCATAGCTGTCCAATTCCAATTTGGTATCAAATTAACCAGCAAGTTACGCTTCATATAACAACAATAGAAAAAATAAGGTTGGATCTCCCTTTAAGGGATGCAACATTTTACCCAATCACTGTCCACGTCACTCAACGTGCACGGCCGAGACACAGATTTCCCATAACAGGGGAGGGGGCGGGGGCGGGTCCCAATTCCGAAAATGAAATAGGGTTCAAAATTCTGAACATTTAATGCATTTCTTCGGAGGTTCGCATTTCCGAAATGAAATAGGATTCGTAATTCCGAAAATGCAATAGAGCCTTCTTATTTTCGGAATAACGAGCCCTATTAAATTTTCTGAATTACGAATCCTATATCATTTTCGGAATCACGAACCTTTCTTACTTTTCGGAATTATGAACCTTCGGAATCAGCACTACCTTGAATTCATTGTAAATGTGACTTAAATGTATGGATTTCCGAAAATTCGTTCCTCCGACGGTTCGTAATTCCGAAAGTTCGCATCAATTTGAAAATAAAAATGAAAACGGGTTCGTATAATTACAAAAATGAAATAGGTTCGTTATTCCTACAAGTTGTTTAGGGCTCAATTGCATTTTTTAAATTTGAAACCTTTTTTTTTCATTTTTGGAATTACGAATCCTATTTCATTTTCAGAAGTATGCACTTTTTGCTATGGGAAATCTGTTTTCAGAATTATGAACCTTTGAAAAAATGAGTACCCCCCCCCCCCCCCCCGAATAGACGTACAATAATTACAGTATTAAAATTAAAATTAAAATTCATATTGCACACTGTGTATTATTACTGAGTTAAACCTTCAATATCTGCATACTCACTTTATTTTACTACAGTGCACTTCAAGGAACGTTGAAATGATTCCTTGCACCTTAATGAATTAAACATTAAAGTCTGTGTGACAATAGCTCTAACGTCTCGAATGGCTGCCTTGGCTTCAAATCTCAGATGAGGGCCAGTAAGGGTGCGTTTATAAGCGTATTTTCACAAGCACAACGAGGACGTTGAATTGAGCGTGTAGTGTGCAAAACTGGACAGTTACTATAGTAACTCTCCAGCCTGTTGAAATCTAGAACCGTTCTCGGCCCAGATAGCGTCCGCTCCAGATGTAGGCCGCAGCTGAGTCACCAGCCAATCAGCGTATATCAGCGCTGACGTCACACATGCACCGCGACGTCTCCGTCCACCGAAAAGCGAAACCGCTTATAAACGACGGCTGTCTGAGTGCGGGTACCGTCACAGCTGATTGCTTCCACGTAACAGGAGAAAAGAATATATACAGAACTTTAAATTAGGGAGTGAAATGAAAAATGAAATTTAGATTTCTGCAAATGTAAAAATAAATTTTAAAAGAAAAGGATAGGAACATCTGAAAAAAAAAACGTATGATGTCAGACTCGTTGTGTAACAGGAGAAAAGAATATATACAGAACTTTAAATTAGGGAGTGAAATGAAAAATGAAATTTAGATTTCTGCAAATGTAAAAATAAATTGTAAAAGAAAAGGATAGGAACATCTGAAAAAAAAACGTATGATGTCAGACTCGTTGTGTAATAATGATTTTTTTAAATGTCAAATAAGACATTTTTTTTCGTCAAGCGAGCAGCGCTTAATTTCACAATTTCTTATCATTTGTTTCTTTGTAGTAACTTTAACGAACATTAATAAAATAAAATAGGGGTCAGAGTTTGGAGGAACTGTTCATTGCCCCCAAGTTAATGAAAGAGGAGCGCCGGTACAATGCTGTTATTTACGTTGCTATGAAACGTGTTAATACAGTTAAAAACTGTACCGAAGCAAGTTAGACGTATTGCAAAATGACAGCTAACATCGATTGCCTCCAGGGGGGCAGATTATGGGGAAGACGTATTGTTATGTTGTCGGGTGAAATATATGGGGAAAGCGTAAAAATCCCCTCAGATGTTATTTAGGGGGGGGGGGCAGATCATGTGGAAGACGTATTGTTGATACGTTGTCGGGTGAAAACTATGGGGACAGCATAAAAATCCCCTCAAATGTTATTTGTTGGAAATCCTAAATTAAATCACTAAATGAGAGGAAAGCTATTATGCCTGCAATATATATTTCAAAAAAGATATACTTCCATAAAGAACACTGTATTAAACAAATATTTCATATAAAACATCGCTGTCTTTTGTTTTACTTAAAATTAGCGAAATGCAAAGTGTATGTCTTCCATTCAATTCTGTTGACTACTTTTTGTCTTGTCGAAGGGGTTACATGTCGTTTTTCCGAAGATTCGTATTTCCGCAGGTTCGTTTTTCGAAAGGTTCATAATTTCCGATAGGTTATTCCGACGGTTCGCAATTCCGAAGGGTCGTTTTTCCGAAAATGAAAGAGAGTTCGTAATTCCGAAAATGAAATAGGGTTCAGAATTCCGAAAATGACATAGGGTTCGTAATTCCGAAAATGAAATAGGGTTCAAAATTCCGAAAATGACATAGGGTTCGTAATTCCGAAACTGAAATAGGGTTTGTAATTCCGAAAATGAAATAGGGTTCATAATTCCGAAAATGAAATAAGGTACCTAAAAAGACGGGAGGCGGGGGGAGGGCAGAAAACGACTGAGCAGCCAACCCCCCCCCCCCCCCCCACCATATCAAGGGTCCACAAAAAGGGAGAGAGATAAAAGAGAAAAGAGAAGTATTACAGAATAAGGACCAGTGAATTATCTGGCGGTCGCCGGATAATTCTATCTTTCCTTATGTTATTCTTCTTTTTTTTCATTCTGCCATCATTATTTTCCTCTTTCTATCTTCATTATGTTATTGTTTGTTTACGTTTCATGTATTCTCGTCTTGTTTTATCTTTCCTTATGATATTCTTTGTTTTTATTCATTTTCTCTGTCTATGTTCATTATGTTAAAAGTAGGAAAGTTAGGGAGAAAAGATGATGAAAGGAAAACAACATAACGTTGGTGGCCGCCAAATACTTATCTAGCTGCCACGAACGTTATGTTGTTTTCCTTTCATCATCTTTTCTCTCTAACTTTCCTCATGTTAGTCTTAGTTTTATCCTTCTATTCTCCTCTCTTTCTATCTTTCCTTTTGTTATATTTTGTTTTTATCCTATCGTATCCTTTTTTAACATAATGAATGTAGATAGAGAAAATAATAGAATAAAAACAAAGAATAACACAAAGAAGATACAAGAAACTTAAACAAAGATTAGCATAAAAATACGAAATGGCGGCCGCCAGATAATTCACTGGTTCTTATTCTGTAATAGTTTTTTCTCTTCTATCACCCCCTTGATATGGAAGGGGGTGCTGCTCAGTCATTTTGCCCCCCCCCCCCCCCCCCCCGCCTGCCGTCTTTTTGGGTACCTGATTTCATTTTGGGAATTACGAACCCTTTTTCATTTTCGGAATTATGAACCCCAGGCATGGGAAATTTGTGTTTCGGAATTATGAACCTTCAGAAATACGAACATTCGGATAAACGAGCCTTCGGAAAAACGAGTGCCCACCCCCCCCCCCCCCCCCCGTCAAAAAAGTGATTATTCTTCAAAATATGAAGCATAAATTTTAAGTTACTCGAGGTAACTTTGACCATTAATCACCAGCTGACTCAAGCCTCTCTTCCAGCATATTTGCGAATGAGAAATCAAATTTTAAATATGAGCGTTTGATTTAAAACTGTTGCGTTTAATCACTTTTGTGTAGACCTTCTCACATTTTCCATTTTTTAATTTATCTATTTCATTTAGCGAGGAGGCAAAATATCCAATGACCTTTATTTTTTCGTTTTTAACTGAAAAAAGGGGTAACAAACTAAAAGAAAAGAACGATTGCAAAACAAAAGAAAACGAAAGAAAAGAAAAGTGCACGAAGAAATGTCACAACAAAATAATGTTAGGAGAAAAATCGTAGGAATATTCATTTTAAAGCATATGAATGAAGTACACTCAGTTTGACAAAGCTAAAAGGGGACTGGAGGACGAGTAACAGCGCAACTGGTATGACCCTGTCATAAATTCAGTCATTCACATCCTGGTGTAAGATGCAGAGTACAGTCCAATAATTGTCCCTTGCTCTGTTTGTATAGATTTTGGCCGTCCCCCCCCCCCCCAAAAAAAAAAAAAAGTTGTTCCTTCGTAATTTTGATACTTGTATGACATAATTTTGGTTTCTGAGGTCAGAAAAATGAACATACCACAACACGATGTCGACAATTTTACAAGTCCCTCCGATAGGACAGAAAAAACTGGATAGCCTCTTCCCAAGGGGAAAAAAGTTTTACTGACCCACACGTGTTAGCCCCACACCCTAAAAAGAAAGAATTATAACGTATTAATCCCGTGATGAACAGTTGTTTTTTTTTCTACCCCTTACGCTATATCTGTTGAAACGAATACACGGAAGAGGACATTGAGCGACAAAAAGGAAAATTTAATGCCGCAAAGAAGCCATTAAGCCGACCAGTTATCTTAAAAGGAAACATGCATCGACGTGATTTTGGTTGTCTGTAGTTGATTTGGATTACTGGTATAATATTCCCTAAGAAGCTCTACGGCGACATTTGCGTTCATTTGAATTCACTGAAATAAATTTGAGTGAGAAACATTTATAAAAAATTAAATTGGTAGGAAAAACCTTTTTCTAAAATCTCTTTTTTAAAAGAGTAATTATGAAAACAATGATGGCAATCATTGTAATGAGAACATCAATAAAAAAATATATTGGGGAGAAAGAAACATTACCACATGATTTACAGTTGTTGCCAGGGATTGTGTTTATAGTTACCAGAATTTCCTGCACAGAGTAGACATTGAATGAATGGCCTTTATTGGTATACCTGATATTGTTAGCATGGAGTAGGGGAAATCCTTAGAGAACCCGATCTGATTTTAGGGGGTCTGAAAATAAATCGATGATCTCCAAGAGAAAGATCGGTTTATTTCTTCCCCATTGTAACCTAAAAAGTCAATGGGGAAAGATAATCCGAGAGATGAAAGGTAAACGAATCATTTCAATTTGGAAGTTCCTGAAAGGGGGAGTGCGGGAGGGAGCAATTGAATTGTAATCCTCAAACGCTTGTGTTGACATTAATAACACCGATGTAAAGCTAGAAATAATTTGAATATCCATCCCCAAGTCTACACAAAAACAATTTCATTTTTTACACTGTTCATGGAAATATCACCCCTTTTACTTATATCCCTTATCTCATATTTTGCTTTCCCAAGGCAGATGCATTTTTTTTTCATCAGAAGTGCAAGTATATCAAATTATTTTCCATTAATTCTTCTAATTAAAGGAAAATAAAAACAATAGCAATTTATCATTTGTAGCTTTCCAAAACATCAAACAATGTTGTCTACATTGACCATAAGAAATATTTAAAAAGATGAGTGAGAAGGGTGATGTGAAAGACTTGAATAAAATAAAGTGGAAACTGTGTACATTTGCTCCAATCTCCAATGGATTACGTTCAGGTGATAGTCCGACGAGTGCTTGCTACCCATAATGAGTTGCCAATTTTAACAAATTATTTTTTAAATGTTTCTACGGTTAATTGTAGGTCATATTTGGAGGACTGCGGGGGAAAACGCTTCGGAGAAAGCCGCATATTAATGATATTTCAGTGTACGACAAACCTCGCCAATATGTTACAATCGACCCATCAAAGTGCCAATATGAGATTCGCATAGTAATTCTAATTTTCTGCTTTCACACAAATCATCAAGGTGTTGAGAGGGTGAGCCAAACTGCTCATGGCGGAATTGCTCCCCCCCCCCCCGATAAAAGAAAAAGAAAGAAAAGGGGGGAAAAGATGCAAACATTGAATTAAATGTATTAAGGAAATGGGTTATTGTTTGGATACATCGATATTCAAACTAATTTTTGCTTTACATCGGTGTTATTATGTCAGAATTGTGTCATATGTTATTAACAGAAGCACTTAGGGGTACTTTATCGGTCCCTCCTGCACTCCCCGTTTCAGTAACTTTCTGATAAAAATTATTAGTTAATAACTTTCTTTCTCTCAGACTGTCTTTCCCTGGTGGAGGTCAACGATTGTTTTAAGGACCCCCCCCCCCCCTTTTCACGCATTCTCTAGGGGATTTCCCCTACAGTGTTGTTGCTCTATAGTGAACATGAGAACGCCTATTGTCCTGACAAGTATACTTTACCTGAACCTCTGAAATACACATCAAACTCATGACTGCCTTTTTATGATCATGAATAAAACGTGGTTGCATTGATTTTATCCTGTAGCTAGGAATCGTGTCTATAGTCATGATGGTTACCAGTATTTCTCTTGCGTGAGAAGAAGTAGAAACAATCTGATACCGGCTATTGACATCGTTAAGAAGTAATTAAAAAAAAATTAAATGAATTGTAACCTTGCATTGAACTGAATTGAATTTCCATAAAAACCAATGAACAAAACTCTCAGTGGGGGGTAAACGACTTTGTTCACAGACCCCCAAAGTCACTTCGGGTTCGCCAGGGGTTTCCCCCTTCGAGGTTTTAAGATTACATGTAAAATTTTAATTATTGAATCAGCATTATACATAATGCCAACAATAACAGGTACCAATGTATATTATTCATTCAATTTCGGGAGATTGCAACTGGATGCCAGTACGATTCTTTCTATTCATTATTTCATCCTGTTGTCATTCTTATTCACTATCATAAACATAACTTACCTTAGTCGAGTGGTTTAAACACTTGACTGGAGATTGGAAGGTCTTGAGTTCGAATCCCGAATGTTTTTGTTTGTTTGGTATTGCGTCTCATATTTTCAGGGATCGTGATCAGTATATTAAAAATAACAAATATTTATAATACACAATAGAAGGAAAACATATATTGTGTATTTCGCTTACAAATAAAATCAAAGTCAGATATTGCAAGATTTTGCATAACTTCATTTTGAGTGAAAAGAAAAGATAGCGATGCTTTCATTATTCAGGAGGAAGGACAAACAACATTTGAGGGGATCTTTACGCTGTCCCTTTACCCCCCCCCCCCCCCCCCCCCACGACCGCATATTAAAGTTACCTTAAATTTACTACCTTAAAGATAATAATTAGTGATTAGTTGCATATCATTCTGAATTTTAAGAAACAATTTACTTGGAAAATAAGCACATGTGTTTATTTTAACTTGCAAACAGAGAAAATTTTCCAAATGCTGTCAAAAGATGACGCCATCATAGATTCTTTTCTTTTCTTTACAGTTTTCATAATTCTACGTATTTTATAAACTTCATCCCTGTTAATCGACAGGGGAATCTTCTAGTGGTTTCAAATTTCGTCGATATAGATTTGATATTCCTACTTCTTATCTATCTTCATTTTGTTCATATTTCTATTTTTAACTCTATCTTTTACACTTTGTTTCTTTATACTGCATCACTAGAGTACCTAAGGGGAGGCAGGGGCCCCCTGACAACTTTTGACAGAAGAAATATAGATTCTCCCTTTTTTGTGTGCTTGTCAGAGAATTCTGGACCACATAAAAATTTGACACAACCCACCCCCCCCCCCCCCCAGGCCAATGTACTGTATACAATTTGTTTATCAATAGCCTAGCTAGAGCCGGGCGCTTAGAAACATTTGTATTAAGCGCAATATAAATGTTATGTATTATTATTATTACATATATTTTCTTTCTCATATAAATCCCTATTTTAATGTTCGACTGTTTTTCCTTCTTTTCCCCTTTTGCCCTTTTAAACAAATAGAATTTGCTACTCTTCTCGACCTCTATTTCTTTTTTTACTTTTTATTCATCGCTTTCTAACTTTCTACTTATATCTTTCACGTGGATCGTCGGTCTTTTGGGGCCATCAGAGTTGATCTCTTTGCTTATTGGTCTAAAGGAATATCTCTATTAAAGGACTTTATTTGTTACAAACAAAATGTAAAATTGTTAGGCCACATTGAGAAACTTCTCTTTAGATTATTACGGTACTATTTACCTATTAAGACCGTGTCAAGATCTGAACAAAATCGGTTTATTCATATAATTTTCACGTAACTTTTATCAATAGATCTGAATGTCTTTGTCGGAAAAGGTGATCCGACAAAATGAAAATGAAATACCACCTAAGATGAGCATATAAACACATCGCAAAAAGTAAATTCCCCCTAAAAGAGTATACCTGTAATTTCAGAATAAGGAACCTGTGAGGATATCTGAATACAGAGAAATGTAGCTGCACTTCTCAGCTACATGTAGCTTCATGTTCTCAGCTACCTTTCATGTGAAATTTAGGGGAAATCATTTGATCACGCTTTACTGAGCACGCCCTAAAGGCAAAATGACCCCAAGCCCAAGGTCATAATTTTGATTCAATGATAACGGAACAAATTTCATTTTTTTAGCATCAGAAGGCATGCAACAAACGTTTTATATATAAATTCGTTAAAAGTTAAAAAAACGCAATTGATAAACAAATTGAATTATAAGGAAGGCATTTAAAGATCATTCTACATAATACTGACGGAAGGATGCAAGAGATTGTATATTTTGACAAGAGGGTTCCAAACTGTTCCAGAGTGAGACTGCTAAATAGTGAAAAGAATGCTTGAAGGACTCTGTATTACATTTGGGATAATGAAACTTATTTTGAGACGATGATCTAGTTCCATGTGTATGAAGGTCCTTCCTAAAAGTAAATAACTTCGACAAACATGAGGGAGCAATACCTTTCATGCATTTAAACATTAATAAATATCTTTTAAAAAACGACGAACTCTATGTTTAAAACGCATCCAGCCTAAAGAATAATGTATCAGAAGGGGTCATAAAATCTGTTTTTAAATCATCCTAGCAGCCCTTTTTCTGCAACTTGGTAAATTAACACTTTTAACATGCTGGATCTAATAGTATAAAGGTTGGATGTAGCATGTTAAAAGTGTTCATTTACCATTTTGAAAATGTTGACACTCCTCAAACCTTTTAAATGTAGATTTGACATTTGAGTTTTTAGAGTGTTCCTCACTGATCACCGGTAAGTTATCAGCATTATTATGGAAGGCGTACGAGGTGGGAGTTGGCTGAAGGGCTGGGATGATTGAACCAATATTAGGGCCACCGTTCTCTCACGCTCGTGCAGCAAGTTAGTTTGTTTGTTACTTTTATTTTCGTATTTTGTATATTTCGTATTCTGAGGATTAAATACCATTTTCACTATAACATAATTATGCAGATTGTAAAAGAAAGCCCTTCCCTACATTTCACTTCTTTGCAAAATTTAGGAAGTCCACTCACACAATTGTACTAATGATGTTAATATCAATGTCTCCTTCGCCTCCTTCTTCTTCTTCTTCTTCTTCTTCTGCTTCTCCTCCTCCTCCTTCTTTATAAGTAATCCCTGCATTTATATGCGGTGCGTGCAAAATAACGACTTGATATCTGTCCTTCAATGGTAGCTGACTACCACCCTACTCCCCCCCCCCCCCCCCCCCACCCAATGTTAATCAATAATCAATAGACGCGCTCTCATAAAAAGCTACTGTTCACGTTGCTAGGAAACGTACCTATAGCTTTACAAAAGTGGAGTAGATGAAAGAGAAATGACAGTGAAGAATGATTGCCACCGGGGGTAGGTCATGGGGAAGACTTATTGTTCCTATGATGGAGGGGGAAGTATGGGGACAGCGTTGAAATCCCTTCAGATGTTGTTTGTGCTTCCCCTTTTGTATAAAACGGCAAAATGAGAGAAAGCTATCGTGCATTCCTTATATACATGTATTTCCAAAGTTCCTTGAACTTGCATAGAGAGGTAGACTATATTGACAGATATTGATTATGAAGTACTGCTCTTATTTCTTTTCCAATCTCGATATTAAAATAATTGATTTCGTAACATCTTCACCCTGATGTTTTATTCGCGATACTTTTGTATAATCATGATTATATCATACATACGTATCGCGATTTAACATCACACTCAGATATTTAGATGTGATATCTGTTTTTTCTTATCTAGTATGAAGTATCCCTAAATGTTCAACAGATGATCCATATATATAAACAAAAACATTATCATTATTAGAGCCAGTTACCGATCCAAATGAATTGATTGATAATTGATCACCATAGTCACTATAGCGACAACCTTAGACATTCAGATTCAATTTTCAGGTGTTCTTTTAGCGATTGAAAACCTTAAAGGGAAAGCCTTTTTTTATATTTATATTTTATGAAGCTTAACTTAATTTAATACCAATTTACCAGAATTGGACAGCAATACAGCTTTGAAAGAATGTTTTTGATCCCCAACAAGTCTCCCCCCCCCCCCCCCCCCCGCAACGAATGACGTAGCTGCGGACAACTGGCCTGACAAGAAAATCATTCGCATTTTCAGAATTGGATTGCAGAGGAAGTAATATCTCGACCACATGACTTCTGCAGAATTCTTCCACTTTTACCGATGCAGTCCATTCTGAAAATATTCCGGTCTCTCTTTCGGATTTGGGAACTTGTGGAAAGACTTTCCACTGCTAAATTTCCCACTTACAATTCAGTATCCAAACGGTTGGCAGTGCACCATGATGGCTGCTTCCAATGCACAGCCACCTGACCACTAGCTGTCATGACTGTCGTCTGCTGCGCATTCGAATGGTTACGTCAGTCATGGAGCATGTCCAGCAGACGACAGGCGAAAGACGTGTTTTGGGGATCTAAAACATTCTATAACTTTCCTCATAGTTGTCCAATTCTGGTAAATTTGGTATTAAATTTATCAACAAGTTACGCTTCATAAAATATCAGTAGAAAAAGAAAAGATTGGTTTTCCCTTTAAGGCTTTCAATCGCTAACAGAACATCTGAAGGTTTAAACTAAATGTCTAAGGGGGTCGCTATGTGACCATGGTGATCACAATTATCAATTAACACTTGTCAATCTATCAATTCATTTGGATAGGTAACTAATAGACTCTAACGATGTCGAGAAACTATTCCAAAAGAAGTTAATAAACTTTATGCAATTTTGGAAGGATTATAGAATTATATACCATAATACTACAGGAATTAGAATTTTTCGTTTAACTTTTGAAAAAATGATCAAATCGTTTAGGGGTCTGGGCAGAGGTCAAAGTGAGATTATGAAGATAATTATTATGTGACTTTCTTGTCATACGTTTCACTTATCTAGGGATCTCTTGACACTTTGACCTGACACTTTGACCTGACACCATTTGTTTTAAATCTTGTTCGTTTTTGTACGTTTTATGTCCGTGTCACTGTTAGAAATGGGAAGAAAGAGGGAATCGTGAAACAGCGTTTCAAAACGCTGGGTTCGCCTTCGCAATGGAGCTATAAACACACGCTAGCTAGACACACGCATCTGGGATTCGAGACGTTAGAGCTATTGTCAGACTTCAATGTTTAGGGTGCAACGGCGATCTCATTTTAACGTTCCTTTGAAGTACACTGTGGACAAATAATGTGAGTATGCAGATATTTTAAGTAATAATGTAGTGTGTAATTTGAATGATAATTTTAACATTGTAATGATCGTTTTCAGATGAGTTGTTTATTCATTATAACAATAGGGCATTACCTTCATTTGTCATTATGATACATCGATTTTCAGTTTGGGGTCTCATTGATGATTAGTCCTTTTAATGCAAAATTAACGTTTTCATTATTTTTTAAATTCGATGTAGTACAATTGCAAAGTGTAAACAAGTAAAGTAAGGTCCACTTATTATCATAACCTGGAAAATCCATAATAATTGATAGATGCAGATAAGTTGTGACGAGTCTATAAGTACCTTTTTTCCACACCTGTTAGATTTTAAGATTCGTTTATCTAGTTGTACATTGTACGTGTCACTTGCTTTTTATCATGCACAGTCTATATGTGGTGATTATTAGTGGGGTCCATCAGGGAAATTTTCGTCAAAGAGCGGACAAAAACAGTAACTTTGGCATGATTACTCTTTATGGCCTGCTAAATTGCTAATGAATATTAGTAGAGGTGTCGTGGTGTCGTGGTCTAGTGGATACGTCACCGGAGTGTCGATCACATGGTTGGCGGTTCGAGTCCGGCCGCGGCAAGACATTAATCTACATTGCCACTCTTACCCATGAGATAATGGGTACCTGTGAAGGTTGCCGAAAGTCGAATGTGACTGTTTTTGACATTGCCCTACATGCATGCATGTGAACGGTGCAAAATGGTAGGAATGCTCCATAAGGGGTGAATCCAGTGACCAGGGGGTAATGATAAATAACATTGTAAAGCGCACTGAAGTATTCACATAATGCGCTATATAGTATATTATTAGTATTATTATTATCCAAAAGAAGAGAAGGTATTGCTTATTGAACAAACAGAGTCTGAGAGTACATGATACGTGAGATATTCCTTGTGGATAGTGCTTTGTGGTTTAATAGTGATTACATTAAATACGAACTCTCTTTTATATGAAATTTAGACATTGGTCATGTAGGTATTCAACGCAATGTTTGCATTGTTTATTTTGTATTCACTTATTTTACTAAAAATATGAGCAAAAATTAATGCTGGTTCATTTGCAGCAGGCATAACCTAGATCGGGACAAGACTAATACGATAATGGCTTGGATCAGCAAATATTTCCAGTAATAGTGTCCGATCTGTAGAGAATTCGATCTCCCGTCAATTTACTAAATAATCTGCGCAAAGTCTGAATCTGAATGGCCTGCTAAATTGCTAATCAATATTAGTCAAGGGGCCAAAAACCCAAAATGGCCGCCGTAGAAGATTAAATTACATTAAACACGAACTTTCTTTTATATAAAACTATATCTCTCAGAACCAAAGAAACAAGGTCTTATATGTGAATGAGATATTTAGAATAGGAAATATATTGATGAAAGGTGATGCTTTATAATTTAATCAATTAAATATGGATGTGAAACATTGCATGTTTTCCACACGCTCCGGACAGCAACGTATGATGCAGTTAGGTGGAAAAGAAAGGGGCACAAAAAGGAACAAAAAAATTATTTAAAAATATTTGTCCTTCCCTCTTTTATAAGAATTGAACAGTTTTGTACAACTTCTGTACTGCATGGCAAAATTTTGACATGCTCCAGACAAAATGGAAATTGTGCAGAAAAGACATAATTTGCAATGTTTTGTGTGTGTGCGTGTTTGGGGAAGGAGTAGGGGGTACACGACTGGATGGAGAGGTCTAAGAACTAAGATCAAATGATAGTTCAAATAAATTATTGATAGCTAACATAGCAAATGCAATTGAGGTCTAGTGTGTGTAATGAGCCAAAAATTATGGGGGGCTGAGCATAAAGCATACTAGGCCCATTTTCTGAATATTTGCGAGCGAAGCGAGCTAGCAATATAAATCCACCTTTTTTAATTTGTTTTTTTATTTGTATTATTTTGCAGATTTGACATGTCGCAAGGAAAGGTCATCAGAGTCATCTTACTATGGCTTGTCCTTATGTCCGTTTTCACCGAAAATACCGGTAAATACAGCAAACTACAACCATTCTCTTTTTTTATCGGTCAGATAGTTTCAGGAAATGTACAATATTTGATCGGTAAAGAAAAAGAACCGTAGAAAAGTCTCATAATTAAATTTATTAGATTTAATTCAAGAGTTACATAAGCGTTATTATGCATTGAATTGCAAGCCTTTTATACAGTTAATCCATACTTTGCTCATGGGTATTCAACGCAATGCTTGCGTATTCACCTACTTTACTAAAATATGAGCAAAATTAATGCTGGTTTGTTTGCAGCAGGAATAACCTAAATCGGGACAAGACTAATACGATAATGGCTTGGATCAGCAAATATCTCTAGTAACAGTGTCCTATCTGTTGAGAATGCGATCCCCCATCAATTTATTTAAAAATCTACGCAAAATCTGAATAATTATAGTATTAATATATTTTGCTCACCGCTGTTTCGTTCCACATTATTTTCTATCACCAGAAGAAAAAAAAAATTTGCATGTTAATGTTTTATTAATTATGTGATTTATCAATATGGGTAATATCATTTTTCTAATATTATTTCGTGATTTTTCTTAATGGACCAGTCGCTTGGCGCCGGCGAAGGCGTACTCCACCACCACCACCACCACCACCACCTCCACCACCTCCAGGTAAATTCTATCTCCTAAGAAAGGGTTGTAACAAAATTTAAACTCGTCCTGATTCACTCGAGTACCTCGAGTCAACCTAAAAATTACAGTTTGATATAATGTTAATATTATACAGATTTTGTGTATAATTGCGGTGAAGAAAAACGAAACCCGAAAACAAAGGTTTATTGTGAACAAAATATGAGCTTTATGAATATATATATGAATATATAATTATGTGGTTTTTTATAAAGTAGAATTAAATATGCTCTTAAATGATAACTTGAATTACAAGGAAACATATTTTGTTTGAGAAAGATATTTTAAAAATTAATTTGTGTCAGATATTGATAAATTCAACATGCGAACGCGACAAAGGGAATTGTAAGCTTTAAAACGTAAAAATGATACATATTTTAATTGTAATATTATCATGCATCATTGGCTAATGATAATTACCAGTTGATGTTCATAATAATACCTCCACCATCGACAAAGAGTTGACATCCTTTATTTCATGACAATGGCATTGTCTTTACCCTCATTATAAAAAAAAAAAAAACATGGAATCAATTTTCTTTTTTCGGGTCATGTTCGAATGTGATCCTAACGTTTCATGGTTTTATCCAAATTTGGCAAAACTCGGTTTATGTCACTTTCAACATATGATGCAGCTCGGTAAATCCTTTACAGACGGATGCCATCAAGGTATCCTTTGAAAGCAGAATGTTCCTTCTTTATGGACAACAGATAATCATAGCCATAGAACACATAGTGTGGTCACGATGCTTCGCTGTTGTAGGGTTTCGTTTGTGTCTGTGACGATTATATACGGTATATACATGTATATATATATATATATATATATATATATATATATATATATATATATACATATATATATATATATATATATATATATATATATTTTTTTTTTTTATATATATATATATATAATAAATAGGTAACACGGAGAGAAAATACACAGAGCGAGCAGAGATGATTTTTCCACAAGCGCTTTCGTTCCACCTGAAGAATAAACGAAAGCGCTTGTGGAAAAATCATCTCTGCTCGCTCTGTGTATTTTCTCTCCGTGTTACCTATTTATTTTATACTTCTCAACACGTTCACACCATTTTACCTTTCATTGAATATATATATATATATATATATATATAGTAAAAAAAATATAGTTCTGCTGCAAAGTTATAGACAAAATAGGAATGAAAATTCCGTATACGAAGAAAAGATTCGAATTTCATATATATATATAATGTGAAAGAAATGAGAGAATAATGGTGCGTAACCTAAATCAAAGTTCCCCAGAGCTGTCCTCCCTTTTTGAAATCTTTTGCAAAGGCTGAAAAAAATGTCTCCGCCGGGAATCGAACCCGGGTCGTTGGCTTAGAACGGCAATGCCTTAACCACTAGACCACGGAGACGGGTTAGTGGTTTCGGCGACACCAGATTCAATTGACCGACAGATTGACCAAATCTTCAACCTTATTAATTAATTCCTTTTTGTCTGGGGCAGGTGAGTTTTTGAACAAGACAAGCCGTTAGATTTGCCAAAGCTGTTGTATATGTTTCCTTACAATAATGTTAATAATAATATATATATATATATATATATATATATATATATATTAAGAAAAATGATCACTATGAGACGGTCGGAGCTTTTGTTATACTAATTCCTATTATTCGTAGTCATTACTCCAGTCCTCATTTTGTGATTTTGTATTTGTATAGAGTCCTGATGAAGATCACAGATCGAAAGCTTGACTGCAAATGTAAAAGGAGATTGAGTTAAGATCGTTTCATTGTGATCATTTCTTTCACTATGTATATATGAACTTACATAGTTCAAATAAAAATGAAGCTATCATTTTGTGTTTTAGTATAGCCATCCTGATAAAAATCAGTGAAGATCAAGAACTAAAAATAAATGCACACTAAAGGAGTGACTATTCATTTTGATTATTAAAACAGATACAACGAACCCGACATTCACCAATTGCCCTGGTGATCTTGGAAACCAGTACACAGCAGCATCCTCTAGGGCAGTGTCCTGGGGTACACCCTCGGCTACAGACAATGCTGGATCTGTAACAGTCTCGTACGTTGATATATATATATATATGTATATATATACATATATATAAACACCTAACGGGTACATTAGGAGGACAGTTTTTGTTCTTTTTCTTTGCTCAACTGTCGACCTAATGTACCAACTGTCGACCTAATGTAGGGGTCGCTATTATGACGAAATAAACTGTATTGTTAGGTGTCGACTTAATGTACCCGTTAGTCAAATATACATATATATATATATATACATATATATACATGTATATATATATATATATATATATATATATATATATATATATATATGTGTGTGTGTGTGTGTGTGTGGGGCGTGTTTAGCTGTATGTCCGAGGACATTTTCGGACAGAGAACAAAAAAAAATCATGAGAACAATGGTCCTCGGAAGCCGGACAATAGTCCTCGAACGTCGAACAATGAATTTGTCGACTGTCCGAGGACGGAGGAACAATAGAGGAACAATACTTGTCTTCGGAAGTAAAGCAATACAAGACTGGGTGTGTGTATGTGTGAGTCGGGAGGGGGGGGGGGGTTGTGATTGAGTAAGTGTCAGTGTTTGTGTTGGCGTGGATGTGTGTACAGTATGTGCAGGTAATATACCACTGATATTTTTTAATCACTTTTCCGGAGGCAAAATGTCTGAAATATAGATATCAATCTTTTAAAATAAAAAAGAAACATAATGAAGACAACAACACAAACAAAAGAAAACGAATGTTATCAATTTCCTTAAGGTAATTATCTCACTTATTTGGAACATAACTGTCTACGAAATCCCTGCGAAAAAATAACAAAGGGAAAAGGTTGTCTTTTTTATAAAGTGCGCATTAAAACAAAATGTCGAAATTGTCTTTGTTAATAAGCCTGTGTTGGACAACATGATTATGTTTGCAAATTATTCTAGCCGAAACCCGGCTATGTTAAGATCAGTTTCTTAGTCTGTATCAGTTCATATCATTTATACTTTCTTTCTATTTACACAATAATAGCAAAATATCAGGTTCAAGCTCTGGATCTTCATTCAGTGTTTCCGACTCTTCATACACTATTCAATATCGGGCAACAGATAGTGCTGGAAATTATGCCACGTGCGACATCACTTTTAAAGTTGTAGGTAAAAAAAAATATATACGTTGTATAAAGATGGCAATTCTAAAAGACAATGAAAGATTTCTGACCGAAATTTAATTACGTTTGTAGATATGCTTATCCTGCACAACAGAATCAAACGCAATATACCAAACTCATGTGTAAAAATCTAAAGTGAAAAACAAAAAATGGGTTCCAAATTTGCTTTTCATTTCAAAGGACGGTGAATCCTCTTTGGTAATTAGGGAAAAATGATAGCCGCAACCAAAAAGAAAAAATAATTACGTTATTATTAATAAAAATAATAAACAATATACTCAATTATAAAAGTAATGATGAAATAATAATAGCTATTATAATAAATTAATAATGAAAGTAAAAAACAGATTTCTACACTGTCTTTAAGTGCCTTACAAATTTATTTAACGTTCCGGATTGGAGCCTTCCCGCCCTCGTTTTGCTGTAAGTATTGAACAGGGACATAAGTGCCCAGCCGGGATCGAACCTATACTCAAAATGAAAAGGTCGCGCATGCATGCACGACTTTTGCCTCTCGGGTCAAGTATATAAAACACTCGATTACACCTCTATCAAACACGATTCCTTATGCTTTGTTAATGATTATTACTTGATTACGAAAATCTAAGAAAATTAACATTTTTGTTTTGTGGAATACTTTGAATAAATTATCATGAGTTTAGTGAATTAACGCAATTAACGCAATGTGCGAGATTTATGTGAAAAACAGTGATTATCTAATTGTTTAGATATGACTAATTTAAAAAAAAACATTTATAAAGGAAAAAACCCAGACGAGAGCAAACATGTGGGACCGTTTTATTTGAATTCAAGGCAGAAAAAAAAAAATTGTTTGAGAAATTATATCAATGGAAATAAATTCTGCGAGAAAGTATCATCATCAATATGTAATATATGAGACGAAACGTTGAACTAAAACTTGGATATTAACATGATTATTAAGAATCTTTGGGAAAGGAGTCATCGTGTTTTGTAGAGCGTCTCATTTTCAGAGATCCTCCATTAATTGCATATGTTTATGATGTTGTTATAGGTATTCGCTGCTCTACGTTAACAGCACCTTCTCATGGTAGTGTCGGATGCACCGATTCCAATTTCATCTCATCAGTTTGCACGTACTCTTGTTCAACTGGATACCAAGTACTTGGCGTGACAACTCGGTCCTGCTATCAGTCAAATAACGATGGGTTATGGACCGACTCTCAGCCATCTTGTACACGTAGGTGTACTCCTTGATTTGTCAAAATCTAAAATATTAAAGATTACTTCGCAATGATTTTAACATGTTATTTACGATCAACATCTCGAATTAAAACTGTTTTGTATACGCCTTATGGCTATAATGTAGAAGTTGTTTCAACTAGCATAATAAAAAATAGTACCTAAGAAACGCGATTATACTTTCAATCGTTTATCGTAAAGGAGCATTTTCAAGCATCCTTGGTATTCTGAAATGAGCAAATTTTGAACTGAGCTCCAGGCACACAACGGTTAGATCTGATGTTGTTTTAATTCAGTGCATTTAAATTCAATTCAGTGAAACTGAAAAGATTGCAGGGTTCATTGTCCAAGCTACTGTGTCCAATATATTACCAACCACATCTAAAATTTGTCATATACATGTATCTGATTACTGTATCAAGCGGATAGTCTTAGTATAGTTCAGATCCAAAGGCGCACAAGGCAGGGGCGGGGACTGTAGCCCCCCCCCCCCCCCGAAAAAAATGTTGATATGGCCGATATTCGGGCAATCACCACCTCATATTCGGGCAGCGAGGTGCCCAAATATCCTCTTATTTGGATGTGATGTGCAAAATATATGTAATTTTTTGTCATTTTCACTGTATGGAATGTCAACAATTTTGTTAGCTCGCTTCGCTCGATCACGGCATAATGAAATTCGGGCGAGAAACCACCCCCCCTCGCGAAAATGTGCCCTCACTCCTATGCTTAAATCGGACAAAGCATTAAGTAAAGTGACATCTCATGTCAGTTCATGATCATGAATCCATAATACTTTCCCAGAATATTTGATATTAAACGTATGGGACATAAATTGGACTTGACCATGGGCCTGTAACATAAAGAGATAAATCGATCTTACGATTGATATCAATCGTAAGTACATGGCAAACCATGTACTGAAGAGTTATAATTGATTGTAAGATCGATTGTATCTCTTTATGTTACAGGCCCATATCATGTAATACTAATGGTAAATTAACTGTCATGAATATTAACTTTTATTTTCACGTTGACGTTTTATATTGCAACGAAGTTTTCTGCATGTAATGTTTGGTCTTGATGAGTCACGGGTAAGTATTCACAGGAGCAGCCTGATGAAGAATCTGTCTTTAATACTTTGTTTTCTGCTAGTTTTCCACCCATGAGGAAAACAAATTTTACTCAAATAGTGACTTTTGCATATCTTGACACAAATGAATCCCTTCTTTAAAAAAAAAATTACCCGTCATATTAAAGGTGCATGTGTATAAAAGAGTGTGCACTTTTTCGTTTTATGTTTGGGGTCTTGCTAACTTTTTTGTTCTTGTTATTCAAAGGAATCACGTGCAGTGCTTTAAGTGCCCCAGCCAATGGTGGAATGACCTGTACAGATGGAATATACCATGCTAGTTCATGTACCTTTTCTTGCAACTATGGCTACACTCTCCAAAATTCAGAGCCAACTTGGACTTGCTTGTCGAGTGGTGATTGGTCTGGTTCCGGAAACACTCAACTTTGTGTCGGTAATTCAAAATAATGATATGTTGTTTAATGTACATGCATGCATGCACGGTCACATTGTCAGCTCAATCGCATTTTCTAGTAATTACAGGGGCTCAACCCACATCCTTTGCCACGCCCTAATGAAGCTTACATTTAGATGTACATGTACCTGGTAAGTCAAAATGAAAAAAGCAAAATAATTTATGATTTATGTAATGATTATATCATGATATTTGCAATTGCATAAATCCCGGTGTACCCCGTTTAGTTTTCAAGGTTTGTTACTCTCAGTGTTTGTTACTGCATGAACGCAAGAGAAAAAAAAATAGACTTTTGTTCTTGTTTTATTCCATCCTGCGCTAGTCTAATCCTTATTTCATTTTTGGTCAGACACTTTGGCGCCGACATTTATGCGATGTCCCACGGCGCAGAATGTCTATGCCCCAGCTCTTGAAACATCAGCCAATGTCTCCTGGCCAGTGCCAGAGGCTTCAGACAACTCTGGAGACGTGGTCAGTCTCGTTCGGGACCACGGACCTGCATCTGGAAGTACCTTTGAAGATGGCAATCATGTAATTCTATACAAGGCTACGGATAGTGCACTCAATGAGGCAATTTGCTCTTTTTCAGTAACGGTTAAAGGTATGAATTTGGCTTAAAACCACGAGAAAACACAAGAGGAACTCTTAAAAATTGATGACGTTGAGTACTTTTCGAGGAATAGCGTCGTGAATATTATATAGAAGCATTGTGAAAGTTCTGTTTATATTACAAACATAACAAATGAGAAATGTTATTTAAAAAACAGAGAAAAAAAACATGCACGCTGACTACACAAAAACGTGTGGCATCATTTCGTGGATTCTATCTAATGCAGCCGTAATATTTAATTTATTTAGAATTATTTATTTCTATTAATATTTGGAATGTGAGAACATTGCGAGATATGTCCTTTTGACATTGGTGTTATATTCTTCGATATAATTAAAGGTAGTAGATAGTTTTGGGAAGCTGTGAATTTTTTTCCTCCTCAAGTGAAAAATATATCGAATGATCGGTGAAAAGTAATAATAATCCCTGGCTCCCAAAAGAGGGGATGTAAATTGAAACAACGGCCTCACACATTACTCACATGAGAATACGTACACATAGTGGGAAGCGTTGGGTTTATTGTAGGCCTATGGGGATTAACCTTCGGGTGGATATGGTCTTAGCGTGAGGCAGTGAAAAGCCGTTACCATGCGTTTCTTACAGATATTTACTCAAAAATTTGTTCGAAATCGTAAATGGAATGTTAAATAATCTCGTACATGTGTCCTATGATAAAAGGAGAATAGTATGTGACTATGTTAGATAAGTTTCTTGCCAGTATGGTTTTTGCTACCGAGACTGTCTATGAGCTTTAGAATTGATAGGGAAGTATATGTTTCACCTTTACGAGTACAAGGATTACAGAAAAACAAAATGTTGAAATGTACTTTTTGGAGTATCTATTTACTTTTTTCCCAGTGGTGTATTGTCCTACCCGGTACGTCGACCCACCACTGCAAGTGAACTGCCCACAAGGTAGAATACGTGGTGCTGAGTGTACCTTTAGTTGCAGTACAGGATACAGTCTCCAAGGCCAGCAGAACCTTCGATGTATGATGGTTAATTCTACAGGAGTATGGAATAGCGAAACACCGTCTTGTCAAAGTAGGCATACGCGTGAATCTAATACCGTTTTTATTTACACTGCCAGAGCGGGTTTAGTCGGGGCTTAGGGAGGGTCAATAATATCTTGGAGCTCCACGTTCTGTTGGATTTCTATTTTCACATGTAAGCTAAATGTATGTATCGTTCAGTGGCGTATCGGGGGGGGGGGGGGGCCTATATATATATATATATTTTGGCAGGACTTGCGCTACCGACGAAAGAGGGTAGTATTTGAGCGCCAAATTGAAGTGACAATACGGTTTATTCCGTCAAGACTAGTCGGCATGAATAGTCATGAAAAACAAATTGTAGGGATATAACAAAACGAGCGAATCTGACTTGCAGTTGCTTGTATGGCGCATTTAGATAAACGACGCGCTTATAATGTAAGTGACTCGAGTTCGAGTCTCGTCAGGTTCAGATTGGATATTCAGTACTGAAAAAAAAGTTGTAGTCTCTCTCAAAGTCTTCAAAACGGGGCTTCTTGACCAGAGCCCTACATAAATGGCGCAAGTCCTGCCAGGAAAAAAAATACGCGCCCCAGGCGGCACTTGAAGGGGGCGCAAAAGACGCAAACGAGAGAAAGAAAAAAAGAGGAAAAATTTAGAAAAAACACAATCCTTAGGGATTATTCACACCCCCCCCCCCCCCCATCGGTAGGGTAACAGTTTCTGAGGGTTTAAAATGCGAAAAAATTCTAAAGCATGGTCGCTTTGCTCCCTCGCATAATTATTGTCAGGATCTCTTAATTTCGCTCCCCACTATCTAGTTTTAAATAGATTTTTTTTAAAGGGTTAAAAATTTCAAATATAAAGATGTAATTGTCGTTGCTTTGCTTGCTATCATGTACGTATCATATGCCTCTTGCTAAGTAATGCGCCCCCAATATAGGATGAAATGCATAAAACAGCATTTGCAGAGGGTCAACAGTTAAAAGCAATCCCAACTTCCAGTCCATTTGCTATATTCTTCGACTATTTCTCAAGGGTTTTCGTAAATTTCGCTCCCAATTTTAGAAGGGAGTGAATAGAAAACCTTTTATCAATGTACAAAATTCGAACTTCTCTACCGTATAGTGTTCAGTTGAAAATTTTTCTGGGTAGAATGCGCAACATATTGTGCTTTTTAGGGTTAAAAATGAAAACAAAATTGCCGCTCGGTCGCTGTGCTCCCTCGCTTGGACAAGTAGGTTTGGGCACTGGGGGGGGGGGGGGGGGGGGGTGCGAAACTTCTTTATTTGCCCTGGGCGCCATAATCCCTAGATACGACACTGGTGCTGTACTTTTACTGAGAACTTAGAAAATGAAATTAAATGAAATTGTGTGGTTAATCAGTTTTGCAGTGTGAAGAGCTGTCCCCCTTGAATAATGGTCAAATGGTGGAGCACTGCAATAGAAGTTATGGCTCTAGCTGTCGTTTTGAGTGCGATCCGGGATATGAGATCAACAATGACGTCCTTATTTGCGGCGTGCAACCTGGTAGCACGTCTGCATTTTGGCAAGGGGATTCACCAGTTTGCTCTCGTAAGTTTCAATTGATACATATATTATGTTTCCTTATCTAATTCCAATGTTAATCAAGAAGGGTATACAATTTCTATGGTATTCGTCTCAATCAATTATTCACTATATGATTGAAATATGACATCTCTTGGATAATAATTATCTATTGTATCATCGTATTATGTTTCATTGCTGCCATTTCTTCTTTGTTGTTATAAGTAAGTTTTAGGCGTCCACGAAGCTGTTAATAACCATAATTGGGGCTAATCAACCCAATAACGCTCGTAATCATACCACACGATAGCGTTGCTAGAAAACGTCATATCGAATAAAGTTCGGACCACTCAGACCAAATTTACCAGCACATTTTGTGAGGAATTTAAAAAGATGATATAAAAAGAACAAAAGTACAAAAAAGAATTGGCTTATTCATTGCTATTTTATTATCCCCCCCCCCCCCCCCACCTTCTCCCCTTCCCTCACGCCCGGTTGTACGGCTTTACTTCGAGTCATTTATCTAACCTAACAAAACTCTGAACTTCAACTCTGGGTCAAACACTACACCGAACCCTAACCCGAACCATAACATGTTCCCTTAATAACCTGCCGTAAAACCCAATCGCAAACCCTAACGCTAACGGACTGTTTTTTCACGAAAAGAATCCCGGAACTATTGTGGCCAGAGCTTATGTTGTTGGAGCATCCCCCATCCACCCCTCCCCCCCCCCCCCCCCCCCCCCACAGGCGCGCGCACGCGCTAAGGACGGACACTTAGCCTCTGAAATCGATTGTTCATCGATCAATCCTTTACAGGGATTTATTGCACGAAACCTCAGCTAAGCAATGCCCTCCAGATATCCATCACTTCTGACTGTCCATCTGGCAACCTAGTACCATCGGGTAACCAGTGCCACTTTCTCTGCTCCGAAGGCTACTTCCTACAGGGCACTAAAGCATTGACATGCAGAGATGACCGCACTTGGAGCGGTACCTTTCCAAATTGCCACGGTGAGTATATTAACTAATGCTGAAAAGATTAGTCCCTTATGCAATACAGGATGCACAAATATGTTTCGTAATTTTTATTTTACTCTTTCATTTCCTCTTTTTGACCGTTGCTCTATACCTCCACAGCTCTTTTCCTTTTTTGTCTTCGTTTTTCCTTTCTCTTTTGACCTCTCCCTCTTTTGCTGTGGTAAACTCTCTATCTGTTTCGAATATAATGTACACAGACTGAGGATGCATCTTTAAGTTTAAAAACACATCAGTTACCACTTTTTAATTTTACTTGTTATCGGTCTTTACAAGCAGAAGGTAATATACTGGGCTCACCTCTCAAGTTGTGGGTAAAGTATTTAATAGATTTAGATAATATATAATGTCAGTAACATGGTGGCAATGCAATTACTCATCACTGTTTTCGTGAATGGACTAGAATGTTTCATACCAGGTTCTGATTAAGCTGTTTATTGGCGTATCAATTATCAGATGAGATAATGCGATGATATGATGATATGATTTGAATTTTTATTGCACAAATACGTTCTTGCACTAACGGTTCCTACAATATTCGCCTTATATATTTTCATGGATGAAAATTTTATCATTTTCCAATATATTTTTTCCTACATTTTTTAAAGGCAATACCTCACGCAAGTCTCTGTGTTTAACGTGTCCTTAAACATGTTAAAAGAAAGAGAATATAGGGGATTGCGCTATATTTGGTAAAATATTTGTAAAAGTTTATGAAGTAAATCTTCTTGAAAGAAATGGAAAAGGAAAAAAAATATATAGGCATTTATGCGCAGCGCAGTCATAGACTATTCCTTAATACACCTCATATACTATAATGATTTACACGGGCGTTGTCTTGTGCTCCATTATAATAGTAGAAAGGGCCATTTGGGCAATACACTGAACCCTGAGGGTGTAATTCAGAGATTAATGCCTTCAAACGTTTATCATTACGGCACAAAAATATGTGATTACAATGATGCATCTGTTACTTATCGGTTTTATTAGAAAATGTAATTTCAGAAGTTTTCTGTTGGGCATTGGATAAAAATCATGTATTTTTCACTATCATCTTTATTTGTGTCATTATCGTGTTTAGAATTATTTTTCTAATTCATCCCCTTATAGTAATCACCTGCGAACTATCCGATCTACTTGTTCCAAACAACGCCGTCAAACAAGGATGTACAGCTGAACGAGTCAACTACGGTACAATTTGCACGCTTTCTTGCGAAGAGGGTTATGAAGCTACTGAATCCGGTGCAATGACATGCGCTGATGACGGGAATGGTATCGGAACTTGGTCTGGGGATTCAATCAAATGCACCCGTAAGATTTCAAGGATTTATTTTGTCTCCGATGATACCAAGCTGAATGAAATTTTCATAATTCAGTGAAATATAGAAATGTGTTAATGACGAACTATTACATTGACCTGTCATCGTGATAGTAACTTTTAATATCCAAAATCAGATTATATACATGTGTTGCTATAGGTAGGAAAGGTAGGCCTGAAGTACGCAATGTGCATTTTGAATATTGAAATAAAATTATGTAACATGAAAATAAATTAGCTCGTTACATTCTTGAAAAAGGCTTTATGAAATGCTCCACAAAAAATATTATATTGACATGTTTATACGCTACGTTACTGTCAATACGTGGCAAAAAAATAAATCTATTAGATATTATAAAAGTCATTTCATGATTTCTGTCTTTGTCAGTTGTGACCTGTTCAGTCCCAACACCAGAAGCAGAGGGCACAACAGTAAGCTGTTCATACTCTGGGAAACCTTCTGCAGCAATATTGAGACAAAACTACTCTGCTTCATGTACATTTGGCTGTGAAAATGGTTATTCAATGGTTGAGGGCACACCAGTTAGAGCCTGTTTGGAAAGTGGTGACTGGGATGGAATTCCGGTAATATGTGAAGGTAGGTTTATTCCCTCAGGATTTACCGTCAATTTTCAAGTCGGGTTTCAAGTCATATCAATAATACGGCGTAAGAATGGAAAGAAAATGTCTTATATGCTATGGGCGCCTATTCCAATACAGCGAACCATTTTTTTTTTACTCATAGGCCACAGAAGTAGAGGGGATATATGAATAATGTGCGCGAAAAAACCCCAAACCAATTGAAAAATACTGAGTGAAAGGGAGAATAAGTACAAGCACCGAGATAAAATGGCTTTATCAGGATTTGTTACAATTAATTTCACGACTACAAGGTTATTATGATTTTATAAAGGTACTTCATCCCTTGTGCAGTCCTAAATTCTGAAGTTGTGTGATATGCGATTATTACAATTATTAGAATTATTATTGGTCAGGAAAACTTTTGCGGATTTAAAAAAAGGATTAAAATTTGCTTTTAAATAAGTAATAACAATTTGGTGACATTATCTTTTCTACTCGAAAGCAATCGCATAATTGTCAATATTATTTGACCGTTACTAAAGCCTTAGTCACAACTGCCGTACGTTTTTTTCAGGACGCACGGTTTCTGCGTTTTTTCGGGGTTGGAAAAAACGTAGAGGTCCGTGGCAGTTCGCACAGGGAGTATAAGTAGTAGCGTGGTTGCGCGGGCTTCATACGCAAGGAGCACGTATGTCTTGCAGTTAACGTGCGGCACGCAAGGCGTCAGTACGCCTCAGTCGGAAATTTAATCGTGAGTGTAATGTGCAAATGCCATGCGATTTGTATGTGCTCCGTGCAGATGATGCAAGGTTCACCTCCGTTAATCGCACGTACACCGTACGTGTTGCAAGAACGTACGGGCCTGTTGCGCCACATTCACGTCGGTAGTAGGGTGAAAGCAAGATGAACGTACTAAAACCGTACGACGACAGTACGGTCGGCGGTGGATTTCCACCCTCTTAGCCCCACGTGTTCTCTTCTGACCCCTGCCTCTTGCTCCAGGCATTGTGATTCAAGAGTCAGTCCTGATTTAGAAAATGTCTTGAAGAAACTTCGGACCTCCTGAAATTTCAGAGCGAAAGTGTGAGAACTCTGTTGCCCGCACGGTTTTTATACCGGCCGCAAATTGGCCGTACGTTGCACGCACGTGTTTGCATGGGCCGTGGGTGGGACACACGAAGCACGCAAGTCACATGCACGTTTTCAGCACTTGCGTGACCATCACATGCGTGCCTCGTGAGTGCTGCCTGCGGTATTCGCGCGGTTTTTACCCCCAGCAAACGTGCGACCCACCCACGCTATTCGCACTACCCTCTTGCGGAGACTGTGAGTGTTCATTACGTCCTGTCCACGGGCTGCCTGTCGTAGCGAGAACGCAGAAAATAATGTGCATACACATTTTCGGCCTACGGCTTTAGCGTGCTGTCTGCGAACTCGAAATTCCGTACGAACAGCCTGCGTCCCCCTTGCGTTTCCCCAAATTTCTGCCCGTAAACCACTCGTAAACCACCCGTGCAAGCCCGTATGGGCAGTTGTGACTAAGGCTTTATACATTTACTTGCGTCGATTCCTGAATAGCTTCCTCTGCGACAAAATCAAGATTTCAATTCCTTACAAAGGGGTTTGGAATGTGTGACGTTGAAATTTCATAGGTAGTATTTACAAGATATCTACTAAACGTGCAAAGTTTCAAGGAATTTGTATATCATGGTCATCATGCACACATGGATATTGGACAAACAACGACTGTCATTACATCTATCAAGCGCTCTTTTCAGCTGCTTGCAAAAGATGAATAATGATTTTGTTTGATTTATAGCAAAACGCCATGGGGAAAAACAAAATCGGCGAGGATAGATTGATCAAGTATAAGTTTGTCTTCAAAAGTATTGTGTTTTGCAACCGTCCCTTTGCTTTTTAAACCGTCCCTGTGAAAGGCATCTTGAAATCGTTCATACTTTCTCCATGAACAAAGGATTTGCGCGGAAAAATTCTCTTGCATAGTGGAGCGCGGAGAGTGATCTCCTGGTAATCGATTAACTATTTTGACGTCAAATTATTACGGGTTTGCGTTATAACGGTTTTGCGTGATTTTCCTACACTGGTAATAGTGGCTTCCTTTGAAAGAGACCAAATATATCATCTGTATAAGTCCAACAGGTTAAAGGAGAATGAAACCATGGTGAAAATCAATTTTAATGAAAAGAGAGAATAGAGAGAAGCAATTTTAAAAAGTTCCAGTAAAATCGGTTACGAAATGAGACAGTTATGAAAGTTTGAAAAGTCTCAATTTACTTTCTATGTCGATCCTCAAATTGACAATGTTGCTTTAAAGTGACAGGTTTAGTAGTACAACTCTCCATAATGTTCTGTACACAAAATGTCATATTTTCCCCATTATCTCTCAAGGTGCAGCTTGTCTCCTTAGCTCAAGATAATCATGGGAAAGTGTATTTGACACAACATATGTTGAGTTCACGAAAAGACAAGCAGCATCTTTTCCCAGGGTTTCATTTTCCTTTAAAGATCAGCCATGTCAACTGGCGAAATTTGTTCGTATCGTTTCTTTTTACTTGCAGTCTTCAATACACAGCCATGTGGCACAATGACCACGATGACGCATTCCTTTAGAACAGTAATTAAAATATGTTAATGAGATGTTACATTTGTACTGAAGACCGGGAATCAAAATCCATAGTTGCGTCTTTTATACTCTACACCAGATATAACCTCACCCGACTTATCTTGCCACGATGATGTTGATCTGATGGCAGACCCGGGGATGACGTCCACTGAGATACCATGGAATCAATGGGAACCTCTCATGGTGAGTATTGTAACCACTTTCATCAGATGGATAGTATACGGAATACAATACGCACAATACCAAAAATGGGAAATTTTCAGGAATACGAGGGGCCCTTTCTCTATCAGACAATTACACTTCTGCACCTTGGCAGAAACATCTAAATCCGTTATAGCAAGACTCTAACCGACATATTACCCCCCCCCCCCCCCCCCCCCACCGTTATTACCCGTCTCTCACAAATGAACAATACCCATTGAAGCGAATGATTAGGATGGAAGAATGCTTTATAAGCCTTGGCCATACTTTCTTATGCTGAGGGCAAACACTGTACTTTTGCGTGGCCCATTTAAAAGTACTAGACCCTCTTCGGTTAGGAATGCCTATACATGTATATATCATTTTGATTTACCATGTGCATTTTTGTTTTTATTGTTGTTATGGAAATAGAAAAAAACAACAATAATACATTTCGTTAATGTTATGAACGATATAATCCCATACATAATCTGACAACGATGGCTATTTCATGTATATTTCATTGGGTACGATCGGCATTAATGAATGGGTGCGATAAAGATTGAATGATGAAAATGTATATACTATTTTTTATTGTATGTAAAAATTACAGGCAAACAATGACGTATTAATATCAAATTGACCCATTATTGAGTGTAGTTTCATCATTCTTTCTTATACGCACAGCAGGTAAGGTCGTATGAGGCATTCAAATAAGAATTTAAAGTGTTAAAGATTTCTAAATGTATTTTTTGTGCTAAAGAGATAAAAATAATTACAACCAATCCTTCTCCCTTCCCGCAGGCATCAGACCTTGGTATGAGTATTGAAGCAACACTTTACAGCATCAACTCCATTGAAGTAGGTCCCGATCGCCCATCCTCCTTCTCAGAAGGTAGCCATACATTGAATTATCGGGCAGCAGACTCGTCCGGGAATGAGATCGACTGCTCATTCACTGTTACTGTAAGAGGTAAGCAGTCGCGTAAACCTCAGTCTAGTGTTGAAAATCATTGCACTAGAATATATTATCGTTACTGTGTTTGTGTTGTGAATATATGAAATTTGATTCTAAAAACCTTTTTCCCAAACCACCGTTTCCCGGATAAACAGGAAAATTCCTAGGGAACGTCGTAAACTTCTGCAATTGACAATAGACACTGAGGATTTTATACCTACCCTGTCAACTACAGCTTAGCAACCATACACCTATATTCCTTGCAACTACTCCCCATGACAATATTTTTCTCTTTTTTTTTAGGGAGAGATTACACAATATTGCAAATGCTGACAAGTAGATCTTATCTGAATGATAAAAGCAATCCTGCAATAGTATCCCCACTCGAAAGAAATATAACGATTTAACATTGGCGATAATATACTATTTTCATTGTAGTACTCAGATGTCTACCATTGCCCATACCTGATAGAAGCATCGTGACTTTGGTGTCAGGAGTGGGATCGTGCAATGGAGGAGTGGTGTATGGATCAGTGTGCGCGATTAGCTGTGAGCTCGGTTACACTTTGTCAACAGGGGGAACTTCATTGAACAGAACTTGTTTGATTTCAGCGGCTGAACAGAGCCGCGATGGAACGTGGAGTGGCCCTGATCTAGTCTGTGATAGTAAGATTTGATTTGTAATTTAAACAATTAATTATAAACACCATTTTGAAATTCCTCCTGTCATCAGTAATGTTAATTCTTCCATATCAACAGACCGTTTCCAATCTGTTCCAACCTTTTTGTCAGGGTATGAGAATGAGTTGCTCCATCATCAATTACATTATTGTTAAAAGCTTTTCTCACTTTGAAGCTGACCATGTGGAAATGCTTCATATCAATTGTCTGTAATGAGATATTAGTATCAGTTTAAATAGTTTAAAACGTCTGCTATGTGTCTGGAGGTCAGGAGGTCCTAGTGACCGACAGGACTCTCCTCTACATGTTCTCTGGGCAATGTGTTAACCAACTGATTACTAATAAAGGGAAATACACAGACATACACGCGCGCACACACACACGCACACAATTTTATATTACACTGTATTATCTTGTACAACGATCATCAAGTTTACCCTGCGTTCTCAGAAACCTCAAACACAATTGCAATAGTCATTATCTAGTTTTGGAAATTCTATAAAGAAAGCATTTTGTACTTGATGAGGTAAAAGGCCGGTCACGATAAAGATAATGATAATCCTTGCCAAATCGCCCAAGGGTTCTTTGTGTGGAACATGAATAGGAATTATTTGTAGTAGATCAAACTTCTCCGATATTTTATGGCGTCGGTGGAATCGCTGGGCCACCGATTTTCTAAGTGCAGATCTCACCGAAATTTCTGAGAGCCAATCGTTTTGGCTCCTTCGGGGTGACGGTATTTCAGAAGAATCATGTGGGAAGTGTCAGTCGTGCTTGGTGTGTCCTGGTGTGTCAATTTTTAACGTCATCGTTACAAGTATATTTTATATGCGCCCATGTTATCGTCATCGTTAAAAAAAAGTTATTGGACAAATGTGAAAAGCCCGTTATTTGGTAATGAATTCAGGCCATTACCGGTACTTGCTTAAATTTACTTTGTGCTTTCCAATGTACAACACATTCACTCATTCTTCTTTTCAGTTAGTAGATGTAATGTGCCGGCAGTTACGAATGGTTTTTCGGATTGTCAGTCTTCAGAAGTACTCTACCTTACATCCTGTCCGTTTTATTGCCAACCGGGTTATAGGGCGCCCTCAGGAGATGAGAGTTATTTGCGTACATGCCAACCAGACTACCAGTGGAGTGGAGAAGATTTCCAGTGCACTGGTAAAGTTTAATGTTTGCCCATACAAGAATGTAAAGAATGATCTCAACAATAAATCGTGTTGTCATGTTTTATAATTGTGTTTAATATTGTTAGGAGATTATGTATAACAACCACCTACCTCATTTTCTGGGGATTCAGAAACCATTAAAGGATTTTTCTTTATTACATTCTGATTCATTTCATCACATTAAAAATTTGTATTATTCGTATCCTATGGTTTCTACTTTTTGAGCCGGTTGGCTCAAAAAGAAAAGGGAAATTGTTGAAATCATTTTTTTTAAATACTGATGAGGCTACCCTGGGTAAATAGGACATGGTACAATGATTATCATTATTGTAATTACAATTACATTATTAGTAGTATTACTTTCATAATCGATATCATTATTCATACGTAGTAGTAGTAGTAGTAGTAGTAGTAGTAAAAGTAGGAGAAGATTTTGTGTTCCTCCTTAAATAGCTCTTATATGCATGCATTATCATGTTTTCTTCTCTAGTTCCCGTCCCTCTTTAAAGATATAGTTTGATAGATATGTTTATGTGTATATTATAGAAATAGTAACGTGTCCGGCAGGATTAAGCATCCCGTATGGCAGTGTAACACCAGGTGAATGCTCATCGTTGGATTTCGTTCCATTCGGATTCAACTGTGAGTTCACCTGCAACACTGGATTCGTACTAAAGGGTCCCAGTACGTTAGTTTGTAATACAGACGGGGAGTGGAACCAGAATGTTGCTCCAACTTGCGATGGTATGTCTAGATATATCCTTCCTCTATTGTCATAGTTCTCCATGAATTTATGTTGAAAATTTACTTTCTTTTTTCTTTTAAACATGTATACATTTGTACCCATGGGTAGATCCAGCATTTTGTGAAGGGTTGGGACACAATTCCAAACAAGTCTGACGAGGATGAGCGAGTTCAATTCCGAGAAAATCGATGGCAAGTAAAACAAGGGGGTCCGGACACAATGATCCCCTCCCCCCTAATCCACCCCTGGTACCCTACATAAAACAAGGTGACTGGCTAGTATATGACCTCCTAGCGGAACTCAAAATGGATCTCTGAAACTTGTCTATAAACTTTGTTGGTTAAATTAGTGTCATTTTGTAAATTCAATTTTAAAGACACTACAGGGCATACATGGAAAAGCAATCTTATGTACCATCA
Source organism: Heliocidaris erythrogramma (assembly GCA_025617745.1). NCBI lineage: Eukaryota > Metazoa > Echinodermata > Echinoidea > Camarodonta > Echinometridae > Heliocidaris > Heliocidaris erythrogramma. The sequence continues at coordinate 37,641,412 of CM046870.1, read as the reverse complement.
TTATTTTACCCCTGTGTTAGTAAGTATGTTGTCTTATAGACTAAAATATATTTATTGAATTGATTACCTACATTCCGTGTAGTCTTGTCATGGAATTCATCTTTAATTTGAATGCTTTTTATTTCACCTTTCTCACGTTCTTTATTTTCAATGTTTGATAATCTGCCGACCCTTGGTTCTTTCTTTTGGTGTGCATGCCTGTATCAACGTTTCTTTTTCGTTTTGCTTACTTTAGATGTTGAAGCACCAATGTTTGACATCACTTGTCCTCATACAATCAAAGTAGATGCCCCATCTGCATACACGACCGCTGAGATAGATTTTCCTGAACCCATTCCAAGTGACAACTCTGAAATTGTCAACATAACACGGTAGATCTTATTCAAAAGTTATGAAAATACGTCAATGAAAGCAAATTAATCAAGTGCACAAAATAAATTGACAGGATCTTACAGTTAGAGAGCTTTCAAATTGAATGACCAGTAGTTTTTCGAAAGTACCACGAACACAAACTGCAGGGGTGCACTAATTTTGGATTTTATCCCTACAAGTTAACCAAAGGGTTTAACATCCTTTGCAAATTGAAAAGAATGAAAAGGAAAGCAAAAAGTAATAGCTTCGCAATTTATTTTTAATTCCAATTATCTTACTGCAAGTACATGTATAATGGTTAAAGTATCGTTTTCGAATTCAAAACATACATGTAATGTTAAGAGGATGGATGGAAAATATATTTTTATTATTAATGTATCACTTGTCACTGGGAAGCTTACAGATGGCAATCGTATAAGTTTTATGTCAACTGCGTATCTGATGATTATAAAAACAACATAAATAAAAGCTCTTCTAAGCATCTGGAATATCCGAGGATTCGCCAGAAATATAGCGATGTTTTGATGTCGTCACACTAGGGATCGATCCTGCTTAAGCAGACGACGTCCTATAATGAATTAACGTAATTGCAATGCAATTATTTATCAAATTATAAAGAGTTTGGTATAGTTAACATGACCTTATTTCAAACCATTATAAAAGGGAAAGTGAAACTGATTCTGATAACTAAAACCGTTTGATTGTAAATACACAGGAGAAGGGTCAATGATCAATGAAATAAACCCCATTTTCAAATTGAAAAGCCCTCCGAATAATATCACAGATTGTATTCGTTCCCTCTTGAAACGCCGAACATGCCCCGGTGCAAGCAGCTGAAAATACAATGGCGTCTTATTTTGTTTACAAGTGACTGATTCCTTTATTTTTTTAACGCTGCATTTTTCATCAAAATAATACCATACACGAAGTAAAGAGTGAGGCAACAGACTAACATTAAGACTGACGCTAGTCAAGTAAGAGAAATAAGTGAAGAGGAGATGAAAAAACAGGCACTGAAAAATGTGTAAGATGTTATGGGACATCGTCTGCTTAGACAGGACTGGTCCTTCGTGTGTCGTCACACATCTCATCAGCGTTCAAGGAGCTCTTCAGCTGCTATATCGGGGGCTGTATTTTACCGTTTTATAATTGATAATAATCATTAATTCAAATGTTTCCAAGCGTTGTACTTGGATAACCTTGTATAATTTATGCCATCTATGCAATAATAAGTATTAAGCCAATATTTATTTTGATGGAATTTTCTTGCAATGTGATCTTGAAACCATTTTGGTAAAGAAGTCTTTATAATTTCAGTTTTGGTTTTTCAATAAAAATATAAATACACAAATATATATTTTCTTGTAAATTCTGAAACAGATTGGATCCTGACTATGGTCCAGGGAGCGTATTTCCAGAAGGTGAGACAAGAGTAAGATACCGGGCAACAGACGCCTTTGGACTAATTTCATTATGTGATGTTGTCATTACAGTGAAAGGTAAGATTTTAAAGGAAATAATATATATCATGAGAGAAAATGCGGGGAGCACGTGAAGAGGCGACGGAGATGTAGATGTACTGCTGCAAATAAGCATTAATCTTTATTTTATTAAAATGCAAGTATGATGGGTATTGTGGTTTACAAATTAGTATGGGTACACTTCCGTGCAGATCGAGTGTAAGTGTTGTTTTCTTTACGGTTTCCCCAAAGAATGCCACAAAATAGCATGTGAATATAAATAATGATAATAATCTTCATGATTATCGTAAGGATTATCGTAATGAAAGCAATGTTAATACTACTAATAAATAGTAATGGCAATAATTATAATAATAATGATAATAATAATATATATGATAATAATAATGATAATAATGATATAAGAGGAAGAAGATGGCTGTTTTTTTAAGGAAATAATTTCCGCCTGCATGGTACCCATTTACCTCACCTGCATTGGAAAATATGCGTGTTTGAAGCATACGGCGATGATACATTAATTTGCACTTTTTTTTCAAATTACTTGTATGTGCCGTTGATAATTCCAGTTCACCGCTGTACCGCTCAAGAGCCGCCACTTCAAGGGTCTGTAACTGGTTGCCTTGACCCTTTCATAGGCAGTGAATGTTTATTCACATGTGATGTCGGCTATGATCTGATCGGTGAATCTATAATGCACTGTGAACTTTTTTCAGATGGGACACCTTCATGGAATGACCTGACTCCAACCTGCCGCAGTGAGTCTGCTAGTTGCGTTATTGACTTTGCTTATAACGCCTTGTTACCGTTCTGATTTTCTGTCTTATATTTATCTTCTTTTTCTTCTTTTTCTCCTTACCATTTTTGTGCATCACTTTTCGATCATTTCTGAACATTTAACCTTCTTCATATTTTTTTCTGGGCATCTTTCTTTGTCTGTCTAGATGTCCACAAAGATCTCACTTGACTGAAATCACTCAAGCGTGACAACAAAGGCGCCATTTGCTTTCCAATAATTTATTTCGCATTCTTAGTGACATGTTTTCGACTTTCGATAGCCAATCTTCTTTAAAAATTAGCATGCATATTAGAATGGTCATAATTATATAGTGAATATCAGAGCCGAAATTTCAAAATCACTTATGCGAGACGATCTAGGCATTGCTTTTGATCCTTTTTGGCCTATAACTTCTTAATAACATCATGAGTGCCCATATCCTCTACAGTTTCCATCTTATGAACAGCCCCTCCATCTGCGAAATTCATTTATACATTGCATTATGACTTCGTTAGATCTAAAACTTACGTTCAGTTTTTTTAATAGCCCTTTCATTTTCCACATTCCTATTAAATTTCATGCATGAATGATTATGCACATTTATTTACCGATAAACGTGATTAAACTTAAAAGGCTTTCCTTTAAATTTATTTTGATATTTTTTTTATCATATCAATACAGTTCAAACGTGTGTACCTCTGCAGGTTCCTGAGTTTGCTTCTCTTTCTGGCTGTAATGATTCACATGTACCCTATGGGTCCACTTGTACATTTTCCTGTCCCCTTGGTTATAATGATGTTGGTGAGAGCCAAGCAACCTGTGAAAAAGGAGGAGTATGGTCTATTACAAACTTCACATGTGAGAGTAAGTGATCAGCTCAGTTGATTATTAGTGAAGAATAGAGTACTTGGCATACTTTTAAGTTTTTTTATTTATTTTACATTCAGGTTTATTCACTTTAACGTTTCTGTAGTCTTATAACAAATGTACATGCAGTGTTGTATCCCAATATCTAGAAAAGAAAGCATATGTAGATATTGACGTTCAATCCTTAAAAGAGGAGGATTTGTCAAAGTCACAATAGTTTTGAGGCAACTAAAAAAAAAAGCTTTTGATATTTTTGGATTTGGCGCCTTATTTAATGAAATGTACATTTGGAGCATTTTTTTTTCCATTTTCGGAAAAAAGAATGATGCGATATAGTCCATTCCATTCCCATGTTTATCTTTAACATCAGTTTCGGTCAAGTCTGGATTTTGTCCCTACCCCTTTCTGGAACTAAGCTCTTCATATCATATATATATATATATATATATATATATATATATATAGTTGTAAGACATGTAGATGGGAGAACGTATAGAAAAAAATAATTTAAAGTAAGATAAAGTTCATTCCGAGAATAAAGACATTATAGATATCCGTAGGTTTGCTTCCACAAGCGCTTTCGTTTAATTCTTCAAGCGCTTGTGGAAGCAAACCTACGGATATCTACTATGTCTTTATTCTCGGAGTGAACTTTATCTTACTTTAAATTATATATATATATATATTATATACAAATTATGTATAACAATGCGCCCTCCCGGCTATTACCATAATGGCTTTATGGCAACACAAGGACTTGGGACCCTTGGTGTGTGTATATACAGTTAACAACAAAATTATTCATACCTCTTGGAAAATTCTAGTTTTTTGCATTTTTCCTAAAAATGAATGGTTAAATGAAGTTACTTGCACATCACTTGAATACATTTAGTTATCATCTGCAAATGAATGCCGTTTCCGGTTTCACCTCATTTGCATAACAATATAAAAGGTGAGTTATCCAAACTGGGCGATGTTCAAAATTATTCATACCCTTGGTGATTTATTGACTTTGTCAATCAGTATGAATCCGATCCTTGTGATTAATGCTTGTAATTCACTTTATTATAATACACCGTCACAAGGCTTCCGGAGGGGTCTCTGCTGGGATATCAGGCCAGTACCTGTTCTCCAATGGCTCAATCTCCTTGAGGATGTGTCCACACATGCCTTCACCTGACCTTCAGGGAGTTCATTAGATTTCGTGTCCTACAGGTGATGCAGTTATCGACTTCATGATGACAGGACTATGATATTGAAATTTTCGGTCATTTATTCCATGCATTTTAATGAAAATTCTGTATCTACTTATGAAGCAAAGCACCATTCCTGAAGAGCCCTTCCCTTTTGCACTGCCTGTGGGAGGGTTCACCTTTATTCATTGGCCCCATTCTTAATCAGATTGCTCAGGAAGGCCATGTTGGTGATATTAAAGTCATTTCATGACTCTAACGTCAGGTCACCATGAATAACAGTATGTAACCTTTGAGTACCATACACATCCCACATTGACTGTTACTGTATATCAATCTTCATATGGTATATTCTTTGTATCTTTGGTATGAAAGCTACAATCCTTGATATCAAAATGAATGTAAACCAAATTTATACCATATGCCCTCCATGTTACCAGCTGCAGTGCACAAAATGCTACCAGTTTGACAGTGCACTGGAACATAAAGATCAGTATTTTAAGCTTCACTAGAGTACCCACTTGCAGGTGTCCATATCAAAAATGTGTCAATCAGTGTAACTGAATAAACTGATAAAATTGGCACCATCCAACCTTTAGGCAACTACCATGGCCTCCCTAAACATAATGGAACAAAAGTATCAGGAAATACCTTCCCTTGACAGTGCAACAGTGAATGCCTCTAGGGAAGTCTCTCCAGGAAGAGTGCTTTGTTTCAACTTAGATACAGAATTGTCATTAAAATGTAAGGAATATTAACGAAAATATCAATATCATAGTCCTATCCTCGTGACGTCTAAAACTACACCACCTGCAAACACAAAATCTGCTTTAAATCCATCGAATCCCCTGAAGACCAGGTGATGGCATGTGTGGACAACATCCTCAAGGAGATTGGGCCATTGGAGACCAGGTACTGGCCTGATATCTCAGTAGAGACCTCCAGAAGCATTGTGACAGTGTGAAGAAAGCGTTACGAGCATTAATCACAAGGACTGGATTCATACTGATTGACAAAGTCAATAGATCACCAAGGGTATGAATAATTTTGAACATCACCCAGTTTGGATAATTCAAATTTTCTATTGTTATGCAAATTAGGTGAAACCAGAAACGGCATTCATTTGCAGATGATAACTAAATGTATTCATGTGATGTGCAATTAAATTCAGTTAACCATTCATTTTAAGGAAAAAAGCAAAAAAAAATAGAATTTTCCAAGGGGTATGAATAATTTTGTTGTTAACTGTATACATTATATATAAGTTTATACAGTATGATTAAAAACTTATTCCAGCTTTTTAATCTCTCGTTTCAAGGACTGCCATGTGCAGCACTGTTTGAAACATCTTTCATTACAATCATACCTGAGACTTGCTTGTTCGATCCACGCTTCGGAGATATCTGTACACTGGAGTGTAAGCAGTCTGGATTTGAGATTATCCCTACTGGTTTGATGGGCGTTACTTGTTCTAGTGACCAGACCTGGACAGACACTATAGACCAAGCTCAATGCGTGGGTAAGAGTCCACGTAGAATGAAGAGTCTGGCTGCATGTATTGTTCTGTTGTCGTAATTTTATATAAATCATGAAGGTTGGCATTATTTCATTACATGAAATATAAGAGAGGCGGGAAAGTTTGCATACAATTATTTTAATAGTTTTACCAACTACATAAAGATATGAAACTTTTGTGATCGTCAGAGGCAACTTTATACAGAGTTTGACCGACTCGGTTTCAGTGAGACACAATATGGCGCATATATTTCGTTTAAATGCTTGCTCAATAATATTGTTACCTACTGCTATATGGGACTTTTTAAGCAGTAAGAACAATTCTTTGCTTTTTGACTGACTTTTTTTATTCGTATAAATTATTAATTTGCCGAATGAAATAATAGCAATAATGATAATGATAATAAAAACAATGCTGATAATAATAATAATGATAATAACAATGAGAAGAAGAATAACGATGATAAATTCTAGCTGTGAATCTAAAACTATTTTGCAACTCTATTTACTTTACTTTGGTTTTAGATTTCATCTTTGTTTTGTTATGTTTGTTTTGTTTGCTTGTTTGTTGTTTCTTTGTTGTTGTTATTTTTTTTTTTTTTGGTTTGTTGATTTTTTGTTTTGTTTTGTTTTGTTGTTGTTTTGTTTTGTTTTTGTTTTTTTTTTTTTTTTGGGGGGGGGGGGGGGGGTTGGTGTAAAGTCTTTGCGGGGTGAGAGAATTCATGCCTGTCTATATGTTTTATTTAGCAAACCAAAGTGCCTTTTGTGGTTATGCAAGATTTCTTGTCACTTGCTTTCTTCAGATTTGCAGCCACCAGTATTCGAAGATTGTCCGTCAGATATTCTTGTCTTTGCGAATAGAAGCTCTGATAAGGCTAATGTAGAATGGTCAGTCCGTGCTCAGGACAATGACCAATCACACGAACCAGTAGTGACCTGTGATCACCAGCTTGGGGTCTTGACCATAGGTATACATGTCGTTAGATGCAGTGCTCTGGATAGAGCCGGTAACGAGGCTTCATGTGACTTCAATGTGGAAGTGAAAGGTAAAATAAATATGACGTAGCTCTCTCCTTTTCCTTCTCCTATTACTTTCCCTTATTTTCTACGTTCTCACCCTCCCCCCCCCCCCCCATCTCTCTTTCTTTCTCTCTCTCACTCTTTCTTCATGACTGTTTTACCCTCCGCCAATGTCACTTTCAAGTAGAAATAAATCTAAAAACAAAAAGAATGTGATTAATTTTCTACGTCAAAGCAATGAAATACTAACTTAAGGTGAATATTTTTATGCACCTTTGTAATGATGTTAAAGACACTCATTGGTGTCATTTCATGTTATATTCTTAATATACTTTTTAGTATATTTTTGTTCTCAAAGCACGTGAATGTCAACCTCTGACACCCCCTGCATATGGCACAATAGTGGAAAAGTGCGACCGGACCTATGGCTCCATATGTCACATAACATGCTTCGAAGGGTACCGTTTGGTTGGTTCCTCAAGTGGAAGCTGTGAATTCGGTGGATCTGACATGTTTTGGGAATTCGAGGAAGAGGCTTTATGTGAAGGTAAAGTAATGGTGAAAGAAGGGTTCCAATACTAATGAGTGTGTTTGGATGGCTTGTGAGTTGAGGGATGGTGCACGTGTGTGGTGAATGTGTGTGAAAGTGTATGTGTGAGGGTGAAATTTGACAAAGGTGTCCATGAGAATCAGAAGGGCGAACCTTGAGTTGCGCTTTGGTCAGTTGTTTCTGGTAAAGTGCTTTGTAATAAACTGTATAGCAGTAGTAGTAGTAGTAGAAGTAGACGTAGTAGTAGTAGTAGTAGTAGTTCCTTGGTTGAACATTCTTTGCCTACTGAATGCTACTAAGAAAACAGGCATCGTTTTCTATAACCATGATAACTGTTCACTTTTTTTAATTTTCAGAAATTAGCTGTGCCCCTCTTCTCGTTCCCGATTTCATCATCGTTTTTCCGGCGGCATGCTCTGAGTCAAACATGGTGCCTCGTGGTACAGTTTGCACTTTAACCTGTCACTTCGCTCTCACATTAGAAGGAGAAAGGGAACCTCTGACCTGTCTTAATACAGGGGAGTGGAGTCGTATACTCAACATTGCGTCACTTCTGTGCAATGGTAGGTCTATTATTCAATAATGTTCATCGATATAGGCTTTTTATATAAACTTTACTTTACATGGACATGTTGCATTATTTGATGGCTATATGTTGTCTTATTTTGTTGGGGGAGACGTATTGTTAGAGCAGGGAACGCAAGCATGGAATAAGTTGCAAATTGCTTTTTTACTTTACGGAAATTGCTGTATTTTTTTTTTATCCAACACTTTGTGTCTTCAGGTATTAAGAGCCAAGGAAATATCCCTTTTTTTTAAATTAAATGCCCCCTAAAATTGACTACTCTTCATATTCCCCCATATTCGAAAATATGAAATATCCATTTCCGTGTGCAGTGTATGTGGTTTCCAGCAAGATTGAGTCAGTGCCTTCGCATTTTGATGATTCCCAAATCATAGTACACTGAAAAAAATAACTGTAGATTAACAGTTTTTCTTTTACTTGTAAAATTACAAGTTTTCTGTTAATACGGTATTTTTGTTGTGAAATGGCAGGAAATTTACTGCCATTTCACAACAAAAATACCGTATTAACGGAAAAACGGCCAAAAATTTTACAAGTAAAAGAAAAACTGTTAATCTACAGTTACAAGTCAAAAAACCTGTTAATCTACAGTTATTTTTTACAGTGTATTATACACCGATAATGTAGCTATTACCTCCGCTAGTTAATTACTTCTACTTCTACAGCTGCTCCCCTTCTTCGACCACTACTAAATATACAAAGTCTGCTGTGTTATTTTGTTTTCAGATGAAGTTCCTCCTTCCCTCACATATTGCCCCACATCTATCATGACTACACGTACTGAGTATTGGGGTGTTGAGGAGAGCTTTTCATACCCATCAGCAGAAGATAACTTTGATATGGAACTACAAGTAAACATTGATCCACCAAATTTAAAATCCCCATACAACTTCACGTCTGATACTACATGCAGATACACATTCACAGACGATGCAGGGAATAGTGTGTCTTGTGTCTTTCAAATCTATATCAGCAGTAAGTATTTATTAATCCCACATGTACGATCTCCCCAGAAAAAAAAACTCCGGGGGACTTGTCTCTAGTACCCCCCCCCCCACACACACACACACCCACCCACCCATGATCAAAGTGATCAGTGGATACAGTTCGGGTTAAGTACTGGATGTGGTTGTATTATCAATGAGATTCTCACAGAAGCTATGCCAAAGTTTAAAGTTAGCCGAGTTTTCTTGTTGAAAACCATTACTGATCGAGTCACATAAATATCTATTTGAAAGATAAAAAAGAAGCCTACCTGTCTACCTACACCTGCCTTTATACTTATTATAATAATCATTTCACCTCTTATTCCATATCAACAATAGAGTCTATTATTTTTGTCTGAACTCCAGAATGTGAGAAAAATAAGCTCTAATTATAATCTGAATTGAATCTTATAATTACGTTTTTGGGGTACATTTTGTATAAAAGGAGAGGTATGAAAGGCACAGTTTATCTGTTATTTATTTGTTTAGTCTTTCAAACTGACATACATTTTGAATTCATGAGACTTAGCTTATTTGTATACCGAATCTAAGTGAAGGGCAACTATTGTATTTGAGTACATGTGTGTGTGTGCGTATGAGGTAAACATTTTAACCGGCATAATGCACTATCTATTTTCAAGACGAAGTTCAACCAGTAATCACGTCATGTCCTCCTGGTCGTGAATTGATAACAGGCGAGAGATTTGCTCTTGTTGACTGGGAGAAGCCTTCGTACATGGACATGCCTGGCATTGACTTAGTCACATCCTGCAACACTCCCCAAAGTCCTGTAGAACTTCCGTGGGGAGATCATGACATCATATGCCACGTTACCGACCCAGAGAGTGGTTTGGATGAAACGTGCAGAATGCCCTTTAAAATCAGACGTAAGCTTGTCTTTTAACTATGATGAATTTCAGCAATTATTATCATCCTTATTTAATATTTGGTGCCTGTGCCTGGGAGGGGAAAAACGAACTGAATAACTGTAACCCTCGGGTATCGATCTCCTCCCTATATCATTGATTGCGTTGTGCAGCCCATGTACCACTACATTGGGGTTTCCCCCTACTCTTCATCGAATAGTGCAGTGGATTCTTAACGTTCAAAGGTGGTGACTCTCCCTTAAAACGGGGCCTCCATTTAATGTCCTCCGAAAGGGATGGATTGTTTTCCACTGTAACATAGCCAGCGTCCATGAAACAGGGGAGGGGCACGTTAAACGCACAACGCAGGCTCCAGACATCTGAATGGGGTGGATTCGGAAAACTGTAAATATTACCACAGAAAATAAAGAACATTTATACGAAAGGACAATAGCGGAATGCAAGTGTCCCTTCACAACAGATATCAAAAAGAAAAAAATGATATGAAAGAGAATCAGAAAATATTTGCCTGCATGCCCATCTTGCCACAACTTTGAACTGATTTATAAACACGATGAGCATCTACAACATGAGAACCGTCAACAAACTAGTGTGCCAAAGAAATTTAGATCGCCCTGACTCGTTAACGCGGTGAAAACAAGATGTTGTATTCATATTATGGTTGCGTTCCCTCCCTATATACATACAAATATAAAGTAATTTACTGTAATGTTTGTAAGTTTTGGCCCGTGATATTTTTATTCACTGCAGCCATTCCCTGCAAAGCCCTAAACACTCCTGCCCATGGAGCGCTAGCCTGTGATGCATTTGCCTCTGGTCGGTACTGCAGTGCTTTCTGTCAAGATGGCTATGATGTTCCACGAGTAAGGTCTAGAAGAGGACGTTCAAGCAAAATTAAACTTTACGTATGTGGCAACTCTGGGTTGTGGTATCCTCAGCATCTTGTGCCAGATTGTTCAGGTATCTGGTAAAGTATCTACTTTTCGCTTGCTTGACAGAATATGTATCTGTAAACCCAGGGGTGGATCCAGGATTTAGTATAATGGCGGGGGGGGGGGGGGGCACACACATGCAGGTTTGTCAACTATTGGAAAAGGTAGGCATAATCGAGAAAATGGCGGATCGTCTATGGTCAAAATACATACTTTTCTTCCAAAGGGGGGGGGGGGGCACTTCTGGTCCGTGCCTGGATCCGCCAATGTGTAAACCTAATGAAAAGGGGTTGTACTTACGTGGCAATAAAAATGGTACAGCACTTTTCTTCACTCATCTGTACTCAACTGCAAGATCAAGAATACTCACTTACGCAGTCAAGTTTACATTTACTTTCATTTATATTTCTTTTTGACTAGAAACATCAAGTTAGGCGAGTGATACAACTACTTGCTTGCATATATGATACAAGAGTATCTGTTATCTTTTTTCTCCATTGAACGGAAATTTTGTTTACATGAAATATTTTGTAAAAAATATATATTTTTAGTGTATTTACGAACTAGACTTACATGATAATAAGGAGCAGAACCCTTGACACAATGGAAAACAAGTAATTTTTTTAGTAGAAATAGTAGTAGTAGTAGTAGTAGTAGTGCTACTACTACTACTACTACTACTACTATTACGATTACTACGTCATTGTAGGTATCATTAAATTTTCAATTCGTACTATCCATTTCAATTCAGAAATGAGGTCATCAAGGCATAATTTACCTCTGACGATGTACTACCCATCACCATGCGAATATGATGACGCAGCCGACATAGAGGCAAAAGCTTCAAATTTTCTTCAGATCGTAGAACAGAGTAATTTCGAAGCTATTTGCGCCGATAATCACTTATGTTCAGTAAACAATGTGAATGTTTTCTGTGGAGGTGAGAACGGTCGTAGAAGGCGTTCCATTTCTGACAACACCATCCAAACAGCATCACATACCGAAGAATCGAATGTGGAAGTTACTATGGTAAGGTCCGTTCGCAAGGTTTAAAGTTAATCTATTTAACTTTGACTTTAACTTTAACTGACATCATCCCGTATTGGAAATACTTGGGGATATATCCCTGTGTCTACAACAAGTATGATGTAGTAACAGTTATATAGTTTTAAAATCCAGACAAAACAAATCCTTAATTCACACTCTGATTCTTATGAAACAGATCATCACTCCCATTTTCACTGTATTTTAGGAATATACTTTGCCATCAGATATGAGCAATAATAAGGGATGCGCCACGAGGCGGCCGTGGGGAAAGTCAGGATTGCGTAAGCCCCATTCACTCGTACACAAAGTTTGCGCGCCGAACGCGTCCGTCGGACTGCTGGGATTACGTTTCGGACTGCACGAAGCCGACCGAATCTCGCCAGAGAGCTCGAGCTCAGGCGGAGCGTGCATGTTGCGCGGCGACGAGTCTGTCCGAAGGTTGCGCCCCGCGGGGCAACGGCATGATCAGGTACAGAGCCATCCATACACAGATTTTGGCCAACTCGGTTTCAGTTGGGCACAACATGGCGTATATTCCTTTGTTACACGCTTTCCTAACAAGCAACAGGCCGCCATATTGTTGCCCACGTCCACAATCTGCGGTTAAGTATCCCTTTAAGTGTATTTAAGAATTTCACGTCAGGACAAACAAAATTGTCTCTAAATTTCCCATGTTTTCAAAGTAAATTAAATGTGTTGGTTATATAATAAGTAATTGTAAGACTTAATGATGTTTGAAACAAAATTAATATTACGTGAGATTGCTTTATTATTTTTCACAAGAAATTTTCATCATCATGTCATCATATTTAATCAAGTTAAAACAAGGTTATGTCTTCTGAAAGTTCTTCTTTACAGTTATTTGTATACTGACTTATCATTGGCTGTTGTATGCTTGAAAATGAAAGAAGACATTATCTTTTGCGTTATCTCTCTATTGATCCAAGGTGCTTCGGGTTTCTCCTCTAAGCAACCCCGATGGTGCAGTTGATGTAGAAGGTAGAAAGACTCACGAGATGCTTCATAGTCTTGCACAACACATACACAGTCACATTCAGCACCACACCTCTAAAGCTGGTAGCACAAAAGAGACTGTGGAGGAAGAAGAGGACACCTTCGAAGAACATGGGCATCGGCAGTTCAATCCAGAAGCAACTCTTCTTCTTGGAGACGTTTCAGTGGAATGCGATCAGGGATATTATCTAGATAAAGACGCATGTGGTAAGAGTGACAATCAAGCCTCAACTTATTTGTTCTTAATATCACTTTATCTGTTTGAAAAGGCCATTGGCCATGTAATAAATATGTATCTCTCTTTTAATAAGCAGATCAAGTGTTTTAGGATGCATTAAATACTTTGATCTGTCCACCTCCATGGTATACTGAGTAGACTTGTTTGCTTATAAGAAGGAAATTTGAAAATGTTTTATACACGATGGCACTTACACAGCAAATTTGGGAGAAAATGAATATAATGACAATATTGGTTTGGACCATTTTAGTACATGCCTGCTTTATTTCAAACCAGAAAAAAAAAATGTTATTGGTCTCTCTGTTTACTTTACTGCAATAAATAATCACAGTACCATGCCCTGCTGGATACTACCTGGATGTAAAATTAGACACCTGTACTCCATGTGAGCAAGGTTCCTACCAAGATAACCAAGCTCAGCTTGACTGTAAGCCATGCAGGAATGGAACGTCAACGCAAGAGCAAGGTGCAACGCAGGCTAAACTATGCGAAGGTACAGAGAATATGACCTCAGTTTGCTCATGAAAGTAGAAAGAGTAGCATGTGAAGCATTTGTAAGCTTCTTTATAGAGTAATTAGGAGAGGAAGCTAGGCAGTAGTAAACAAGTTTTATTCAAAATTCAGGCCTAATCATAGCAGCTACAGCAGCAGCAGTATTAATAGTAATAGGAGAAGAAGTAGTGAGAGTTGTAGTAGTCATGTATTAGTAGTAGTATAGTAGTAATAGAGTCGTGGTTGTGGTATTAGTAGTAGTAGTAGTGATGGGCACTCGTTTTTCCGAAGGTTCGTATTTCCAAAGGTTCATAATTCCGAAACTCAAATTTCCCATGCCTGGGGGTTCATAATTCCGAAAATGAAAAATGGTTCATAATTCCGAACATTTGATGCAATATTCCGAATGTTCGTTTATCCGAAGGTTCATATTTCCGAAAATGAATTAGGGTTCATATTTCCCAAGGTTCAAAATTCCGAAAATGAAAAAGGGTACCTTAAAAGGAGGGGGAACCGAAACACTGCACAGCCCCCCCCCCCCCCCCCCCCCGTACCAAGGGTCCAAAAAGGGGAGAGAGCTAAAGGAAACTATTACAGAAAAAGAACCGGTGAATTATCTGGACGCCACTGGATGATTCTATCTTTCCTCATGTTATTCTTTGTTTTGCCTTCTATCTACTTCTTTTTCTATCGTTCCTTATGTTATTCTTTGTTTTTATTCCATTATTTTCTCTGTCTATGTTCATTATATTAAAAATAGGAAACGATGTTATTTTTTCTTTTTATCCTTCTATCTCGCTCTCTTTCTATCTTTCCTTTTGTTATTTGTTAATGCTATTGTTTCCTATTTTTAACATAAGGAACAATGAAAAAGCCGATAGAATAAAGGCAAAGAATAACGTAAGGTAAGATAGAAGGAAAAACAAAGAATAACAAATGGAAAGATTTTCCTTATGTTTTCATTTCTCCTTTATCTCTCTCCTTTTTTTTACACTTGATATGCGGGCGGGGGGGGAGGGGGTTCTCAGTTGTTTTGGTCCCCCCCCCCCCGCTCCCTCCTTTTGAGGTACCTCATTTCATTTTCGGAATTACGAACCCTATTTCATTTTCGGAATTACGAACCCTATTTCATTTTCGGAATTATGAACCCTATTTCATTTTCGGAAATACGAACCTTCTTTCATTTTCGGAAATACGAACCTTCGGAATTATGAACCCTCTTTCATTTTCGGAAAAACGAACCTTCGGAATTACGGACCTTCAAGGTAACGAGCCTTCGGAATTACGAACCATCGGAATAACGAACCTATCGGAATTATGAACCTTCTGAAATACTAATCTTTGGAAAAACGACATGTAACAATAGTAGTAGTAGTAGTAGTAGTAGTAGTAGTAGAAGAGTCGTAGTTGTGGTATTAGTAGAATTAGTAGTAGTAGTAGTAGTGGTACAGTAGAGTCGTAGTTGTGGTATTAGTAGAATTAGTAGTAGTAGTAGTAGTGGTACAGTAGAGTCGTAGTTGTGGTATTAGTAGTAGTACTAGTAGCAGTAGTCAGGGGCGGATCCAGGATTGAGTATATGAGGGGGCACACAAATGAAAGTTTGTCAACTTTTGGAAAAGGTAGACCCGTATTTTTTGGGACTCGAAAAGTCGCTCAGCAGTGTGTGTGTTTGTGGGTGGGGGGGGGGGGGGTAGTAGCGACAAAGAAAATTTCTCCAGACCTTCGAAATCCGCTCAGTGGGGGGGGGGGGGGGGGATGGCGGATCGTCTATGGTCAAAATGCGGTCTGAACCCTATTTCATTTTCGGAAATACGAACCTTCTTTCATTTTCGGAAATACGAACCTTCGGAATTATGAACCCTCTTTCATTTTCGGAAAAACGAACCTTCGGAATTACGGACCTTCAAGGTAACGAGCCTTCGGAATTACGAACCATCGGAATAACGAACCTATCGGAATTATGAACCTTCTGAAATACTAATCTTTGGAAAAACGACATGTAACAATAGTAGTAGTAGTAGTAGTAGAAGAGTCGTAGTTGTGGTATTAGTAGAATTAGTAGTAGTAGTAGTAGTGGTACAGTAGAGTCGTAGTTGTATTAGTAGTAGTACTAGTAGCAGTAGTCAGGGCGGATCCAGGATTGAGTATATGAGGGGGCACACAAATGAAAGTTTGTCAACTTTTGGAAAAGGTAGACCCGTATTTTTTGGGACTCGAAAAGTCGCTCAGCAGTGTGTGTGTGTGGGTGGGGGGGGGGGGGGGGTAGCGACAAAGAAAATTTCTCCAGACCTTCAAAATCCGCTCAGTGGGAGGGGGGGGGGGAAATGGCGGATCGTCTATGGTCAAAATGCATACTTTTCTTCCAAAGGGGGGGGGGCACGGGCCGGAAGTGCCCCCCTGGACCCGCCAATGGTAGTAGTAGTAGTAGTAAAATGTGGGGAAGTAGCAGTAGTAGAATACTAGCAGCAGTAGTGGTAATACTCAATCCCAAAAAGTATGTTCTCCCTTACACTGTTTGATCTAACTCGATTAATATTTGATGAAAGTTTTTCATTCAAAAAGCAAAATAATTATGCAAAATGTTCCTACTTTACATTTTGAATGGTTATTTATGAACAATTAATCAATTTTCATACTGAAATTATGGTTTTCATTGCAGTATGAAAAGTTAAATTGCACTTTACATTTCACAACGCAATGTACATGATGTAGGATGTACATGTGTGTAGATATTCAATTATTTTGTGTGTATACAGCTGTAATTCGAATTCATGAAACTACATTGAAAAATCTTAATTCTAAATGCAGTTTCCTGAATCTGCATGGCACATTTGGCGTTTTAACATGAACTAAAGATGAGAAGAGTTGAAAAGATTAATCCCACGTAAACCCTGTATTGCATCATGTAACAAAAACTGCAACTGTTTATTTTACCGACTGCAATAAACACCATAATTCTATTTAGAAAACATAAATGATTGTTCACAAATAACCAATGGTTTTTAAATGAACATATTTCATCAAAAGCTTCACAAGTTAAATTGGAAATTGTTGAGGGGGACTTACTTTTTTAGTACAGTAGTAGTAATAGCAGTAGTAGTAGTAGCCGCAGTATCAAGCAGTATCAACAGTGATGTTAGTAGACTAGTAGTAGTAGTAGACTAGTAGTAGTACTAGTAATAGTAGTAGTAACAACAGCAGAAGTACTGGATTAAGAACTAGAAATCAGTATTCACATCTCAAATGACAGTCATTGCCTATCCATTTTTTTAAATAATGTGTACAATTATACTTATACTAGTAAATGCAAAAGTTTCTGCATGCAAACCTGCTTACCCACTTTCATTAAATTCTTATAAATGCAGTACTGTGTGGTCCCGGTCATTTTTCATCAACTGGATTCTCTCCTTGTCTGTGGTGTGAGCTGGGTTCGTACCAACCGCTTTTTGGTCAAAGAAAATGTGAGAGTTGTCCACCTAGGTTTACCACGCCAGCCCACAGCGCAACCTCCAGAGCTGATTGTCAAGGTATCAAACACTGAATATATTTCTATTTAAAAAAGAATTATATTCGATTATTTACACAACCCTATGTTAACACAATTATTTTTTCATAGAATTGTAACAATTTTTTTAATGAATAATATAAAAAAATAAGAGTTTTGATTGATGATATGTCAAAATTTGTAAGTTGTATGATACATTGAAGTCTAACACTGTTATGGTGAATTTTATAACATTTCTAAAACTAATAATCTTGAATATAATAATTGATATTTTTAGGAGTAGTAATGAAACTGTCACTTTAATGGACAAACCAAGTCAAGTCTGTATGTATCCGTTAAACGTAGGAAAACGGGGACTGCAGTCCCCCACCCCGGGAATCACCTCATATTCGGCAGCAAGGTGCCCAAATATCCTTATATTCGGGTAGTGAGGTGCCCGAATATCCTCATATTCGGGCAGCAAGTTGCCCGAGTATGTAATTTCTGTAAATTTTCAATAAGAACAACAAAAAGACCAGGAAATATTTTGCCCACTCTCGCTTAATAGGTCTCTCGCAAAAAATTGGATACTTGAATGCTGATATTCGGGCAAAATGCATCAGCTCCGGGCCTCGAAAATGGTTAACAACACAACAAAACGACCGGGTATCGGTATTGCAATTCCAGAATACAACAAACACCCAGTCATGAATCATAAATGTGCAGCGTAGTAAAACGTCGGAAATATCAGGTGCGATGAGCAATAGCATTGCGTTTTTAATCAACTACTGCTATCCACAAATTTCATGGCCGTGGCTTGTCAAAAATCTCAAACTCTAATGAAAACACTAAGTTTTATTCTAAGAATAAGAAGTACTTCATATTTAATTTTACCTGTATTACATTTAACAGCCGTTTACTAAAGAAAATTTCAGTGTTCACGACTTTTAATTTTTGAGGCATTCGCGATCCCAAATTTTAAATGTATATTTATACCTATTAATTGTATTTGTTAATGATAATAATGAGAATATATTTTTCTTTCAGAGCCCTGTCCAGCTGGAACTTTCTCTAGGAATGGATTCCATCCTTGTTCACATTGTCCCTTTGGCTTCTACCAACCGCACACACAGCGTACATCATGTAGACGATGTGGAGGGAATACTACCACCACCATGCCTGGAGCAACATCTATTAAAAGATGTGAAATCGTGAAGTAGGATAACACTCGTGGAGAGCATGGGAACATGTCTTGGTCTGTACTCATGTGCCTCGTCTTATAAGGCATTGCTATTCAACATTCGATTCCATGTTCTCCAAATTATAATTACTTGTTTGTTATATTTGAAGTTGCGATATGAACTCATGTTTTTAAAGTGATTTGGCAAATTTGTAGAGGCTTGATAAAATCTGAGCTGCCTGGCCTTACATGCTACCAGTGTATGTAATATGGTGTAAAAATGAAGCCGGGGCGGGGGAGCACTTTAAAATCATCATATCCTTCACAAAAGTAAACATATGCAAGTGACCGGAAATGCCAGACTCATTTTCCCCCATACACTCACTAAAGCGTATGGCCATACGCTTTCGTAAATGGGAGCATTCAGTCATAGATATCTTAATAAGAGCATTATATATTTCAAAACCTTTCTATGCCTGGCTACTTATTTATCCTTCTGAACATCATTATACAAAACAGAGATCAAAATTCAACAATTTATTAAATCAAGCCTCCACAAAGTTACCGAATCCCTTTAAAGTGTACCCATCACCAAGAAATATTATCCGTTGTATGTTAGGGATTACATGTCATATACATGATACATGTAGATTCAAAATAAGAACTTCAATTATTACTTCTACATTAGTGAGATGTTGTCATTTTAAATTCACTCTGAAAAATATAAAAGCGACTTGAGTAGACGAGTAGACTAGTCGACTTACCCGCACGCGGCCACATAGAATAGGGCTCTAACGGAACCCAAATCGGAGTTGGGTCCCTTGCGAACCCTATTCTATTATTTTCAATTTATCCTCTATTTTCCTCATACTTCTTAATCGTAAACAGAATTAAAGGACAATTAACCCCACATGATATTCTAGATGCGGTATTGTCTGCTACGTCTTTCCATGGAGGCTGCCATTTTGTGCATGACACGGATCATTAGGTACCATATGCATTGATAATAGCCTACCTTTACAACAGATACGTCGCTTTGTTCTGATTTTATTACGATTGTTATTGGTCATGGGCCTAGATAATTGACGACCCATGAGTTCTAATAGCCATCCTGTAATGCAGATTCCTCGCTTTGTTTTGGTATTGTTACGATTGTCTCCGTCCTTGACGTCAATTCTCCGTCTCCACGTACAGAAAGTATATTTTTATGAACAAATTAAGACCTTTTAAAAAATATATAAAACTAAACTTACATTTCAGAATATGTGACTATATCTAATATATATTTGTCCTCTAAAAATCAATTACAAGTTAACGATGAAGGAAATATTACTTGGGATGAAAAATATTTTCGTGTACACATAAAGTAATGGCAGCCCCCTTATTATTGCTAGCAGACAATAACTTGGCTGGAAAATAGTGATTTATATCTATATCCTGTGTTTTTACATGAAATTGCATGTATCAAATAAGAGGCATATACTACACCATTCAAAATAAGCTAGTTCATACGCTGAGGTTAATTTCCCTTTAATGTTAGGTAAAGGTATTTTCAGGTTGATTTTATTCATTCTAGCTTTACACAAAATCTTTTTTTTATAATTGGGTAAACTTTTTTTTTTTTTTTAAATTGTGTATTTATTGGGAGTTCACAAACATAAAAAACTTTCAAGCAAACTTTAAAACGAGGTTCAGAATCTCTTGCGCATGTGATCAAGATTTTTTTTTTGTCTAGAAGAACATCATTTTAACAGTCGAAACTACGACCTGTAAAAATAATATACTGTTTGTGTAAGACTCGGTTGACAAAATTAAACATGTCATTCGGACCTCATACTCGTTCAAAACAAAAAAGAAATGACGGGAAATTAGATAGTTCCTAAATCGACTTGTTTAAAGTTGAATCATAGTTTGGTCATCCTATAGGTATGACTATGTGTACCGCTGATGCTCATGTGGAATAGACCGCTTCTGTAATGTATACAAATTTATGCACATAATTCTCTGAGCACCTAGTGACGAACTATTCTATTAACCTGCTGTTTATAAATAAGCCTCAATGCTTGGAATCCAGTTTGCATACATTATCTGTTGCTATGTCCTGCAAGCCCCCGGCAAGCTTTCAGGTTGTCAAGAACAACCTTTGTTTGAAGGGTATGTATAAAATTTGCATACATTACCGAAGCGGTCTATTGCCTTGATGGTTTGTTTAAATTGTTTCTAAGGTATTTCCCGCTAAAGGACTTTTTGGCAAGCGTTTGTGAAATGTTATGCAGATGAGTAGTACAGTGTGTCATTAATGTACATGGGTTGTATGACATGCTCCGGCTGCAATAGACTGCTTCTGTAATGTATACAAAATTATGCAAATATGATTTACTGCAATAAATCATATATACCTACCTATTATGCCTGTAGTCTTGACTACGGGACCCCTTCGAGAATTTAACACACATGAGTCACAATATTGTGCGCACCCCCCGTAATCCTATTGTCCCCTTCGCCACTCACGCGCGTCAACACGCTACGGCCATCTTCCTCTTTCTTGCTCGCCCCCGACGAGTTAGGACGTATAGTCACAGCGCTCCTGAAATCAGGTCGTATAGTATCTTTTTGGTGCGCTTTTTCACATAGTTAAAGCACTTTTAGGTACCTATATTCGTTTAGATTATAGTACTTTGTGTTTTATTAGTCACTCTTGCCGATTGCAAGGGATTTTTTGATTCCCTTTCTTGGCATTTATTTTTCTCTTTCACGGTCAGCCCCACGTAGATATTTCCGTGTTTGCGGGTGTTTCCGTTTGTCACCGAGCCTTCGGGTTCGGTGTTTGTTCTTACGGTTCTTAGGCTGTGAAAATTTCTTTAGTGCGTATCTCCCAAATAAACTTTAGTTTTATTTACTGCATTCAGTTGAAGTATTTCTTAATTTGAAAAGTATACTTTATTGTCTGTTTTATTGCAGTGGTATGAATTCGGAAGAAGAAGCAGCTGGGTCAAGGAGACCTGCTTCTTCCGAAGAGTTGTCTAGCAAGACGACTCGGCCTTCCAGAACTCCCCCGAGTACAGCGGTACGCGGGGGAGGGAGGAGGGCTAAAGGTAAGTTGCCTAGTGGTGTTCCCTTGCAGAGTTTGCCAGTTTCGGAGCTTGCGGCTTCGGGACGGGTGGCGTTAACTGAATCGGGATTGTCAACTCCGAAGCCTGTGGTTTCGGGGTGGGTGGCGTCAGATTCTAGTGGTTTGGATATCTGGAGAGAATCCAATCCCCCGGTCGCTGAGACCAGAGGGGGGGGGGGGGGGGGGGGCTGTTGTTTCCCGTACGGTAGCGTTCACTCGCTCTGATCCGTTAGGGGAGACGCGCCCCACTACTGCAGGGCAACCCACGGGCTTAGTCCATGTTGGTCTGGGTTCTCAAACCCTAGCCCCCGGCAAACGCCATATGGGGGAACGAGTACTTTCTGGGCTGTCTCAGTTGCCAGCTGATGGGAATGCTCGAGCTAACAATTATGGACGCTCTTCGGAGCAACAGGTGTTTTCACCTGAGTGCGTGACTACTAGTGCTCCCCTATTGCCGCTTTCGAGCGGTCCAATAGTGGGTTCACATGCCTTTAGTAGTCATCGGGCACATACCGAGTCATCTCGGTCTGCCCACGCACTGGGAGCTTTTAGCTCCCAACCCATGGCTACTGCATCTTCTTGCTTAGCCAATATGGGTGATTTGGGCGATTCTCTAGGCTTACGCCATGAGCGCTCCAATCCCTTTTTGGGAAGTGAACGTCCCTCCGCGGAGGGATCGGTTCGTGTTTCCGAAGTGGCTTCGGAGATCCGAATGAATCCGATTAAGCGTTCTAACAAAAGGGTTTCGGCTACGACTCTTGTCGAGCCAGCCAAGATAAAGGCCAAGAAGAAGGCAAAAAGTAGCAAGGCTTTGCCGGCCTCTTGCCCGTCTGGCCTGGCTAACCCAGCTAGCTCCTCTCAAGCTGACATGTTCAGCATGATGCGGGCTTTTGCTCAGAATCAGGGTTGGTCCTTTGTACCGGCTACTTCAACCCTGACTTCTGTCCCTATTCAGGGGTCTGACTTTGAGACTAATCAACCTTTTGTGATTGATTCCTCTTTGTCTGAGACTGATTCGCATGTGCCTCCTACTCCCGCGGCCCTTGGGGCTCCGCCGGGCGAGGAGACTGTTGGTGAGCCATGCGGGGACCCGCCTGCGGAGGCCTTTGTTAACGTTCCTTTGTCTCATTCCACTCGGGTGGAACCAGATTTGGATGCGTCCTCTCAAGCTTCGGTTCCCGAATCGCTTGGGCAGGCGGAGTCTCAATCGCTCAATCTCTGTGGAGTGGAAGCGATTGTTTTGTTGTCCAAATATCGCCCTGAAGTTCAGTCAACCCGCGCGCAGGGTTCGACTTCGCGTTGGTTTAAGCAGCGGGATTTCTGCTGAGTCTGGGCGCCTTGGCGTCCGGCCCATGGCTGTTGCATCTCCTTGCTCGGCCGATATGGGTAATTGGTGCGCGTCTTTGGGTTCAATACCCTCAGCGCACTTCTCCCATAAAGGGAGGTGAGCGTCCCTCAGTGGAGGGTTCGGTTCGTGTTCCCGAAGGGCTTCGGGGATCCGAACGAAACCGGATAAACGCTCTGAAAAGCGGGTTTCGACTTAGGTTCTTTTTGGGCCAATCAGAAGCCTAGGGAAGGGGCTAAAAGAGGCAAGGCTTTGCCTGCCTCTTGCCCATCGGGTTTAGCTAACCCTTCGGTCTCTCAAGCTGAGATGTTCAGTGTGAGATGGGCTTTGCCCAGACTCAGGGTTGGTTCCTTGTACCAGGATTCACATCCCCTGCTCTTGTCCCTTTTTTGGGTCGGACATCGAGACTAATTAGCCTTTTATGGTTTATTCTTCTTTGTCTGTGATGAGATCACATGAGCCTCCTAGTCTCGCAGCCTCGGGGCTCCGTCGGGTGAGGAGGCTTATGGCGGTTCATGCGTGAATCCGACCGTTTCTTTGTCACGATCATTTCAGGCGGATCCAGTTTTGGAAGCGGCCTCTCAAGCTTCGGTCTCCGAATCGCTGGGGCAGGCAGAGCCTTAGTTGCTCTCCCTTTGTGGGGTAGAAGCGATTGCTTTGTTCTAAACTTTCCCTGACTTTTTGTCAACCCGCGCGCAGGGTTCGACTTTGCTTGGGTTCAGGCAGCGGGCGGACGAGACGGATTCTTCATAGATCTGTCCGCCCCGCTCCCCGGAGGTGCTATAGGAACTTGGACACCTCACAGGCTGTCCTTTTTCCCTTTCTCCGACTTTTGTTATTCCCAGGCGCTCGGGAAAACTCCGTTTGATACTGAACCTAAAGAGGATAAACAAATTTATTCCTCCGGTTCATTTTCGTATGGAGACTCTGGCCTCCATTCTTCCGTTGATCAAATGGGAAGACTACGCGGTCTCGATAGATCTCAAGGACGCGTACTTTCTCATTCCCATTCATCGCGCATCTCGCGATCTTCTGGGGTTCTCCTTCCTCTCGGAGACTTACCGGTTTCGGGCTCTTCCCTTCGGGCTGCGCCCGGCCCCTCGGGTTTTTACTCAAGTTGTAGCGGTGCTAGCGGCCTTTCTGAGGCGTCGCGGCCTGCGGTTGTTTTGTTACCTGGACGATTGGCTTCTCCTTGCGGAGTCGCGCGATCGTTTGTTGGACGAGACTCGTTGCTAGTCTCTCTTACTCAAGACTTAGGTTTCCTAATAAATTGGGAAAAGTCAGAGTTAGTCCCCACTCGCAGCCCAGTTTTTCTGGGGGCGGTGTTAGACATAAGGAATCAGCTAGCTCGGCCCAGTCGAGACAGGATTCTCACCATTGTCTCTGCGGCTCGCAAGCTCTTGCTGGCCAGAAGAGTCTCGGCCAGACAGTGGCTTCAGTTTCTAGGTTATCTAGCCAGTCTAGTCGATGTTTTAGAGGACTGCCGGCTCCTCATGAGACCCTTTCAGAGACATCTCCTCAGGTTCTTCAAGCCGGGAAAAGACTCTTTTGGTCTGGATTCCAGTACCAGTAAAGATCAAGTCTCTTCTTGCTTGTTGGACGAGCGAGGTGTTTCTCGCGCGAGGCAGGTCCTTCTCTGCCCCTCTTCCGTCGATATCGGTTTTCGACGGACACCTCTCGGTTGGGGTGGGGAGGACACTGCAACGGCAGCACGGTTGCGGGGGATTGGTCTCATCTTGGGACTCTTCCTCATATCATTGTCCTGGAGTTTATGGCAGTTCTGTTGACCTTGCTCCATTTCAGAAGTCGACTTCTCAGTCGTTCGGTTCTGATTCTCACGGACAATGTTACTGTGGCGGCATATATCAATCGGCAGGGAGGCACTCGTTCGGTTGCCCTGAATGCCCTAGCAGCTCAGCTGTGGAGGTGGTGTCGTCGCATGGCAATCACACCCGTGGCCTCTTTCATCCCCGGTCGGGAAAACCGCTTTGCGGATTTTCTGTCCCGGGGCAGGTATCCTCCATCGGAATGGATGCTCCATCCGGAAGTATTTTGCCGCATTCGCAGTTGCCTAGGTCCTCTGGAAGTGGATCTATTTGCGTCGGTGCTAAATCACCAGCTGCCGAAGTATTGCTCCCGTGTTCGCGATCAGGGAGCATGGGCTCTCGATGCTTTCTCCCTCAGCTGGGAGAACCTTCAGGGATTCGCCTTTCCTCCCTTCCAACTGATTCCGCGTGTCTTGCGGAAAATCAGGGAAGATCGGGCGAGGGTGCTTGTAATAGCTCCCTTTTGGCCCAGGAGGAATTGGTTTCCGGTACTTATGAGCCTTCTAAGGGCTCAACCGTTAGTTCTCCCGTTAAGAGCGGATCTGGTGTTACAGCCCCTATCGGGGATTCTTCACCACAATCCGGAGTCTCTTCATTTGACTGCTTGGCCCCTGTCAGGGAATCTGCAAGACAGTCGGGTCTCTCTGATAGAGCCGCGGACTTTTTAATGTCCAGTCGTAGGGTTTCTACTAGGGAAATTTACAATTCCCGTCTCTCGGTCCTTTTCCTTTGGTGCAAAGAGAGAAATCAAACCCCTTCTAAGGCTCCTATTGGTTCAATTGCGGATTTCTTAATCTCGTTATTTGACAAAGGGAGGCCTATTTCTACTATCCGAGGCTACCGTTCGGCGATCGGGGCCATTCATTCGGGTTTTTCGGATGGTTCGGGGATTTCCAATTCCCCGCTACTAAGTGGTTTGATTCGTTCGTTCTTTCTGAAGCGACCTTCGTTTTCTAAGTTAGTGCCGTCTTGGAGTCTGCCTAAGGTCCTGGAGGCCTTGGCGAAACCTCCTTTTGAACCGTTAGGTGAAGCTTCGCTTCATCATCTTACGGTTAAGACGCTCTTTTTGGTAGCTATTGCCTCTGGGCAGAGGCGCAGTACTCTTCATGCTCTCTGTCTTTCTCCTGGTCATGTTCGCTAGGAGAGAAAAGGTGTTAGGTTGATTCCTAGGGCTTCTTTCGTTGCCAAGAATCAGACAGCTACCTCCGGTCCTGTTGAGATTTTTCTTTGTCCGCTTTCTGACTTTTCTTCGGTGCGTGAGGACAAAGTTTGGTGTCCTGTTAGGGCTCTCAAATGGTATATTGATAAGACTAAGTCTTATCGTAAGGATGATCAGTTGTTCCTGATCACTAGAGAGCCTTTTTCTCCTGCCTCTCTTGATTCCATTTCTAGATGGATCGTTGAAGCTATTAGGGCCGCTGGCACAGAGGCTCTTTTATCCGACAGTAAGCCTCGTGCTCATGATACTCGTAGTGTCAGCACTTCTTGGGCTCTGTTTCAAGGTGTGGCGCTTGTTGATATTTTGAAGGCTGCTTATTGGCGTTCGCCCAATTCCTTCATTTCTTGCTACCTTAGGGATATTCCCGCAGGTGAAGCTTTGTTTGCGTCAGCCACCTTGAAGGCCGCTGTGTCTTCTTTGTAGTCTTTGGTGTAATCCTATTTCCTTCCGCTCGAAACATGCCTCCCGGTCTTTGAGTTGGCGTTGGTCTGGCATAATAGGTAGGTATATATGATTTATTGCAGTAAATTTGTAAAATCAGCACTGATTTTCTTATTTACTATATAAATCTATATACCTACCTATGACCCTCCCTCCTTCCCCGCTCCTTGCAAGCAACATGTTTCTACTTGGGATTGCTCGCAAAAGAGGAAGATGGCCGTAGCGTGTTGACGCGCGTGAGTGGCGAAGGGGACAATAGGATTACGGGGGGTGCGCACAATATTGTGACTCATGTGTGTTAAATTCTCGAAGGGGTCCCGTAGTCAAGACTACAGGCATAATAGGTAGGTATATAGATTTATATAGTAAATAAGAAAATCAGTGCTGATTTTACAATTCTCTGAGCACCTAGTGACGAGCTATTCATTACGCTGCCTTTTATAAATGAGCCTCAATGCTCTGAATCCAGTTTGATACATTATTTGTTGCTATGTCCGGCAAGCCTCCGGCAAGTTTTCAGGTTGTCAAGAATAACCTTTGTTTGAAAGGTATGTATAAAATTTGCATACATTACAGAAGCGTTCTATAGGGTGGTTTACGTAGTGATTCAAATTTATGGATGTTTCTTTCCTGGGGACCTAGTAATGAGGTATTCCATTAACCTGTTATTAATGAATGAACTACAATACTTGGAATCCAGTTTGCATACATTACTTGTTGCTATGTCGGGCAAGCCTCGTGCAAGCTTACAGGTTGTGAAGAACAACCTTTGTTTCAAAAGTATGCATAAAATTTGAATCACTACGTAAACCGCCCTATTGCGGTCAGTAAGCCAGGTCGTAGATGCAATCTGAGAATGGGGAAATAAAGTTCATAGACTGTGACAAATTTTAAAACCCACTCACACGAATACTTGATATGTTTTCTCGAATGCCATGTAATCAGTATTCAATTATGCACCAGTGCCCAATGGTGCATGCCATGATACCATGCAGGTGGAACTATTTTTCTCAAACGGTGAAACAATCTATTCATGAAGCACCTCACTTACTTTGGGAGTGATTATTCTAAAGTGCACAAAAAGGGGCCCTCTCCACTTTCAACTTTAGCTTTAGACGAAACACTATACCTATGCCTAATTTTATGAAACCTGATCCCTGATCTAAAACCCAGTTGCATCTCCAACTCTAACCTACTATTATTCATGAAATCAAACCCGGAGCAATTGTCGTCGGAACACTATTTATATCAGATACGAATAAGATAACGTTCCGTATTAATTGTACTCAGAATGTGCGTTTTGCTGTGTAAACTGCTAGGTGTAAAATAAAAACAATTACACTTTTGTTCGTTAATAATTTAAAAGTTATAACTCGTATAAGACTATTTTTACATAGAAATGTTGAAGGATGTCAAATTTATATGGATTAAGTTTTGTGTCATGCCTTTGAATACTAATCTAAAAATAATGCTCTGAATATTTAACTAGATATTCATTTTTTGAAGGCCACAAAATATGTGGGCTTCAGTAATTGATTCAGAGCACAACAGTTGTCATTGCAGCTGAAATTCAAAAGCACTTCTTTTAACCCAGAGTCATGAACAGCTAATGACATTGGATAGCAAAAGTTTAGCAGAAATGAAAAGCAGTGATGGTATTGTACTGTTGTGAATTAATCAAAAAATGATACACACACATTTTGAGGCCTTCATTTTAAAAAAAATAAAATCTCATTGAAATATTCAGAGCATTATTTGAAGAATATCATTCAAGATTTTTTTTTAAATGATTAAGCCAAATAATTTGACATGTTTCAGCTTAACAGTTTGAACACCTCAGTATAATACGAATTTTAACTTTTAAGTTATTAACTTATTTTAAATTATTAACTTTTACACCGAGCATAATATAAACAGAAATTGTATACCATGTTAGCTTGCTGTTTATTGCGCTGTTTTTGCCCTTTAAATGTATTTGCCTCAGCTGTAAGTTGCTACTTTTTATCTAACATGAAATGAGGAAATTTGAAGTGTTGAGTAGTGCCTCAAATTTTACATGTCCATTATGATTGTGATTGGCATTAATTTTTCAGTTCAAGTGTTGAATAGACAGAAATTAAAGAACACTTTCACGACTTTATTTGTAAATACTACTTTCAGTATAGTTCTTTGGCTATTTGTGTTTAGTACCTTGTTTGTATAACTTCTGGCAAGCCAAAGGAAGACTGAAAGCTACCTTTTTATATACGGAAATAAAAGTGTGATTTTTTTTTTTGCATTAATTTTTAGTTAATGTATTACTAGAAAAACTAAGGACCTCATGACGACATTAGAGATACACAGAAATAGGTATATGGGACTGCACATATGTCATGAATGTTCGGCCCGCGAACACTTAACCCTTTGTACTGGGCTAATTCAAGCTCCTCTCTGACATGATCGATCGCAGCGAAGTTTTGCACGGACTTCTAGAATCTCGTAAAGAACAGAAATCCATTATTATTTTTTTTCTATTTAACAATATAATTTATCCAAATTATATTCATAAATACACATCAAGTAAAGAAAGGCCTTGGAGATAAAAATTTTAATGTACGAGGTTCTTTCTAAAATTGAACAACATTATTACATACGAAAACAAATTGATAGTGATTTCAATTTTTTATGTATTTTATTGTGTTACGAAGTTTTGATGTATATTTGGTTTGTTTTTAAACTTTTACTTTTCATTGTTTTTTTAAGGTTGCTGTTTCACAGTGTTATATGAATCAATATTCACTTAGAATAGATGATAATTATAGCTGAAAGAAGGAATTAGAGGTGATAAAGGATGATTATGAAGAAATGCAGTTTCCTTTACGTTTTGTACACAAAACTCAGAAATTCTCCGTTTTCCATCTGACATGAGCTCATATGGGTCACGTGATTCGGTAACGGTATGTCTGATTTTTGTCGAAAATGGTACCGGAGGCATTGATATTTTGGGGCTTTCCGTCCGTCCGTCCGTCCTGCATTCTCGTTTCTCGTTAACGAGATATCTGAAGAACCATTTGAGATATGAACTCAAACTTGGTGCTACAACGTTCCACCATAGGAAAATGATCTTATTAGATTTTAGGGTAAGTAGTGAGCCATTAATGTCAATATGCATGAAATTAAAGATTCGTCCTTTTGATATCACCATATCTTAAGTATTTTTTATCAAAGTAATCAGACCTTGGGCCCATTGCACAAAACTTGCGTTTGAACGCAACTCAGGAAAATCAAACGCAACTTTATTTTCAGCCAATCAGAAGTGCGCATTAAGGACTTGCGTTTGATTTTTAGGAGTTGCGATTAAACGAAAGTTTTGTCCAACGGGCCCCTGAACGTTTATCTCCTTCAAGTCTTCACTAAAAACACACTTGTTCAAAACTGCATTTGTTAATTTGTCAATGTTTTTCATGTTTCCTCCTTGTATCTATGTTGTTCATGTATATTTCAATATTGTTTTTTATCTTAATTTCTTGTACTCTTTATTACTGTACTCTTCGTCTATTTTTACAGCGCCTTGAGCATTTTTCGTAATGGAAATGGCGCTTTATAAATATCCAGTATTATCATTATTAGCTCAAAGGCGGAAGGTCAAAGAGGTCAATTAAACTGTAATAACTTTTTTTTTTAATTCTGGTTATGACAATATTTAAAGAACAGTTTGAGCCATAAACTAAAATAGGCGGGGGCATATAGGCGACCGAGTCACATTCATCTTGTTTCGTCGTATTTCGAATATGAGGCCATTTGAAGAGCAATCCTTTTCAGTTGACGATTCTACTATGAATTTCTCCCAGACTGACAGAGGATTGAGAAAGCTCACAAATTTTTGGCACCTTTCCCAGAACTCAACTTTCTCTTTAAATCCTATGTGTATGTTCGTAGTTTTTATTTTATAATCGTAATAAACTAAAAAAAAGTAACACACTGCAACCTTTAACAATCCTAATTCAAGTTTAATGTATGCACATGCGATTTCATAAAGGGTTTACATGCCTATTTATATACCGCTACTGATCACTTGTAGGCCTTATACTTGGTTGGTCTCCCCAAATTACTTGCCTTTACATTTAATATTCATTTATTTAATTACCACCATTCTTGCTATGTATCTAACCTCTTTATTTTTTCTCTCTCTCTCTCTCTCTCCATCACTCCCCCTCTGCCTGTGTGTCACAAACACACACACACACACATGGACACCCACATTCACATACATGCACTTGTGGGGAACTCTATTCATTTCTCCTATTGTATTTTGTGCCCCGCAAGCACTTCTCCTATTGTATTTTGTACCCCACAAGCATGACGGAATAAAGGCATTCATTGTGCTCTTTTATTCTCTGTACCCAACAACTGCATATATGTAAAAGCACCCACCTCACACCCACACACACACACACACACACACACACACACAATTTCTTTCTCTCTACCCTAATAATGGCACTGTCCATTAATTGATTACCTGTCTCGGCTATGCCATGTCTTAATTACAAAAAATGCAAACGATATCATGTTTATTTGTAATAATTTTGAAATTTAGTTTTGAAATTTTATTTTCAAATTAAAATTTCACTTTCAAGACACCAGTGCGTAAGGCTACAAAGTATAAATGATAGAATAATAACTATACTTAAAAGCATAGACTACGCTTGTAATTATATTTCAATATATTATTATTGAAACATGATACAAAGAAAAACTTTGTCATTACCTAAAAATTTTCGAAATGCATATATCTAGACGCTTCTAATCAAGTTTCAAGAACCTCTAAAGAACCTCATTCAAGAATGATGTATGGTTGCATTATTGAGTTATTCATTTCCCAGTTCCCAAAAGGATGACACGATACGAATGTAAAAATAAAAATAATTAAAACACAGAACAGGCAAATACACAAAGAACGGTACATGTTTCGCCGTTAGAAAGACTGAATCGTTGATATGATATCCCCCTCCCCTCTTTTATATCATGATGTCACAACCTTGTGTCGTCATTCCTTATTCGCCAAAATTATGTGCATAATAATTTCATCGATAATAAAATTCAAATTCAGTTTGATTCTCCCGAAATAATGCGGGTAGAATTCCTGGGTAGAAGGAGCAACGTTTCGACCATTTTTTCATCGAATAAGGAAAACAAGTACACTTATGCCCAAACTCGTGCAAATCTATAACCTCGGCTGAAGAGATTAGTTGAAGGTACAGTTTTGTATCCTCATGTTTAGGTTTTTCAAAATTTCTTTATTTGTTGTAAGAAAAAAACTCAATACCTGAACATACCCCAAAAATGTTCCTTCGTATGTAAACGAATCACATGTTGCATAAATTCAATAGTTACTTTTGTTACTTGTCTGGAAACAACCCTTTATACTAATCTTCAGGTACATTTAAGAAAAAAAAGGAAGCTTTAACTGTACATTTAGGACAAAATATGCCTCATGAATACGTAATAATTATGATACAGAAATCGTTTCAAATTAGCTGTAAACTTTGACGAATGTCATGCCTCGATTTCGTACATGTCTCGAATAATAAAATGGGTTATTAGAAGCAATCATCATCTAGTGCAATAACTATTAAGGACAGTGCTAGGGGGTGGTTCCTTGACATATGCTCATGTGACAATTGCTCCGGTCTAACTTTGCCATGTTAATCCTAAACCTAAACCTCACCCTAACCCTTACCTCAACCCTAATCCTAATCTTCACATTGTCCTTATTATTAAAACAAGTAACAAATCATGACCTTGACCTTAACCCTTTGCCTTTTTCGAGATATGGACGGAGGAGCAAATGTTGCAGGAGCAAATGTTGCAGGAGCAAATGTTGTGTCACCCTAAGGGGCAATCTTGTCTTGAATCCAAGCTGGGCAATATGAAAGGGGTATCCAGAGCAATTTCGCATCCCAACCAACAGAGTATCTTTTACGGGGCCACTTGGAGAACAGCGCATGCTCGATGACGTCAGTGACTTTCGTGATGTCATGTGATGCCATGTTATCGATCAGAGAGACACGATCTTCAATAGCTAGATAGATTAAACAGAAATAAAAAAGAAATATACATTTTATTTTTTTTACAGGAGGACTTAGTGTGTGTCCATATTGGCCCAAATTCACAAAGGAGGTTTGGTTTAAACCATGGTTTAAACTCCCTCCTGGGGTTGTTAAGCGAACGTGCGCACGGAATCCGATCCAATCATATAATTTCTAATTTATTTTAGTATGCTTACGGAGGTTTAAACCTTACCCATGGTTTAAACCTCCTTTGCGAATTCGGGCCATTGACTTTTCATGTCATCCATCGATTTGATGTTAATATGAATATATATCGGTTGTTTGATTTTGAATAGAAGCTTCAAGGGTAATCCTACCTTCGCGGAATTTAAGCTGATTAGTGCGCAAGAAGAAAATATAAGAGAAACAGGATGGTGAAAGTTTGAAAGAAATCGGACTAGAAATAAGAGAGTTATGAATGTTTGAAAAAAGAGATCACTACATCTATGCGGATCTAAAATTGGAAATCTGGGGGGCGTTTCATGAAAGGACTTGTCAGATATTTTATCCGACAAACTTTCACAAATCTGCTTCTTTGAGTTTTCTTTCACATAAATCAAATTATTACTAAGATTGGATTGCCCTTTAAGATTACAAAACTCAATCTTCTGCAGTGTTCGTATATAACTACCCCATCCCCGCCCGATAGAAGCTTAATCAGAGCCAGCGGAACGTTGTCCGCAAAAAACAAGACAAGATCCCCCCCCCCCCCCCCTTCCAACGTCCGAGCCCGTCGTTCCGCCGCTTCTGTGCTTAATGATTCAGTATAATTTTAAAAATAATTATTTCACTCTATGCCATTGTGTCGGACATGACAGCGTTCCTCACATTTACGAAGAATCGATTCTGGGAACTCTCTCTTGTTATCATCCGAAAGCCGGTTCCAGGCGAAAGATGCGCGGCGCGAAATGTTTTCCATTGACGATATGTGAGTGGCGAAGAACCCCGGTTCAATGATGCTTACGTTGAAGCGATAACCGAAATGCTTGCGCTCTCTCCTGTAAAGAATTTAAAAAATAAAGGAAGATCACAAAGTAAAGAAACAGAACAAGTAAACTTAAAGATTAACTTCAAGTTCGAATGCTACGTTGTTTGTTTGTTTTTATTTCAATAACAACTTAAAAATTAAATATACATGGAAAATCAGAAAATATTATATTTATATACATATGTATGACGGACAGCCCATTTCAGTGGCACTTACATAGTGCCACTGTTCTTCCATGGGGTCATATGACATAATAAGGAAACAGATGCATAACAAATATAGTTCATAAACATAATTTTAAAAAATAATCAAATACAAAATGGATACAAAAAACACAAAACAAAGTTGTGACCAGCCGAGCACAATTAACGATCCAACAAAAACTACAAAATCAGAATTTTCTGCAAGACCTCTTGCAAGACCTTTTAACATCGAAATGGCGAATGACAAAACATGGGAAGTTCACATGTTCCATGCACCATACTTGTTTTGAATATTCATGATTTTATGGATAACAATCATAGTGGGTTCTTGTACAGCGCTCATATTTTGATACTCCTGGCGCTCCAGTATTATCAACATGCTTTTAGCAAGGCTGCTATAACGGCGCTCTAATGATTTTAAGAATCAATTCCTGCCAGGTACCCACATACCTCACCTTTGTCGAGTGAAACAAATGTAAATTAATGTCTTGCCAAAGGATATTTTAGTAATATGGCAGGGACTCGAACACAGTACATTTTGATTGGTATAGTTCTGTGACGTATCGTCTAGACCACAATACCTCTAGAAATACTCACCGTCCTTCACAGTTTTGCTTATAGTGAATAAGCAATAATTATTCTTTCATTTGCGTATGAATTACTGGTTTTACTTGTATACTATTTGTGACTTTGGAAGAATTTTAGAATTGTTAGCATAACAACAGTCTGACTCGATCATATGGAAATAGCATACATGCATTTTTCATGGAGACGATATCAGAACAAAGCGGGAGGGAACTGATGTTCTATATAATAACATATACTTTGATATAAACATTAATTGCATACCGAACAATATCAGAAAAAGCTTCGACGGCGTATTTCGACTCGCAGTACCCTCCGTGTACAGCTGCCACTCGCCCTGCACAGCTGGCAACATTGACCAGCCGACCGCTGCTTTTCTTGAGGAGTGGTAAGAACGTGAGAGTAACATCTATGGTCCCGAACAGGTTTACCGCCAAAACTTTCTCGTAGTCCTCCCGTCTGCTCCATTCGAGATAGGCAGTATCGTTCCCTATGCCTGCGTTGTTGACTACGCCCCACAGCACTGGTTATTAAATAAAGTTAAAAAACATAAACATAAACGTCAGCTATAAGTTATCATGTACTTTGTGGATTTGTGGATTCAACTGCGATCACTTTTTTTCATATTTCTTAATCTTCAGTAATGTCCGTTGCACACTAGGCGTTATAAAAACTGCTTTGTCATACTTGCCCTGATTAGGCATCTGGATACGCATTGATTCCATTCAGTGTTCACTCTATCCATGTCGCATAATTTTGTGGTACCATTTTACTCTCACATACAGTGTCATACTTCAGCAAAAGACGCATAGTGTACAACGGGCATAACGTAAAGGCAGGCGCGTAGCCAGGGGCCGGTGGTGCTTTTCGCACCCCCCCCCCCCCAAAAAAAAGAAATAAATAAATAAATAAATAAATAAAATAAAATACCACAAAAACACAATAAACAAACAAAAACGCCAACACAACAACAACAAAAAAGCGAAGAAAAAAAAAAGAGCGAAAAAGCGGGGGAGAGAAGAACAAGCCTAAAAGGGTGATACGAGCCGTTATCTACATCCCCAGTCGGGAGCACGTTGCGCGTGCTCATAATTGTCCCCCCGCCCGAATTAAATCCTAGCTACGCGGGTGCTGAAAGGAAGATGATTTTTGATTGAAAAACTTCGTTTTGTCTATTAACAGAACTTTTTTGCTCTGGTATTATATAAGCATACCTGATTCATGCGGTATGATCTTCTTCACTTCTTCATATGCACTGGTGACACTCTCATGATTAGAGACGTCCAAGATCAAGGTCTTGACCCGTTCAGAAGTTACATCATCGAGGTCAGTGCGACCTTTCTCTGTCAGACACGCGGCGATCACGTGAACACCCTTGATGTCAAGCTGCCTAGCAAGCTTATTACCGAATCCCGTGTCACAACCAGTGATGAATACATACCTGAAAACATTCAAGAAAGATTTTTTTAAAGAGTATTCATGATCAAAAGAGCAGAGAAAGAGAAGGAGGGTCTTTCGAATTCGTGATGGTGGCAGTCTATAGCCAAATGTGCCGACAAAGTGACCAACATTATATTTTCAGACATAATTCAATTGCGGTATTTGAGCCGCCAAAATACATACAGGGTTGGAAAAAAGTTTGGAATATTTTTATTCCAAGAATTATTTCTTGTCTTAAACATATCCCTCGTCATTTTAAGTTCTTCTTTGAGGTTCAAATAAAAGATATGTGTCCCTTTTTAACTTTAAAAGCACAACATTAAAAATCAGGCTTATCACACAGTGCAGAGGTCCGCTTGGAATTCGGAAGCGTATATTTGCTGTTTTTGCAAATGTGACCCGACACCTCAAAACCTACAATAAGTCGCCAAAATTATTTTTGTCCTTTTATACATTTTCTGAAAGTAGAGATTCTCAGCTTTCCAATGGTATATCACTTGCCTAGTTTACTCAATGATAACACCTTTAAATGTCACTTTTAGAATCAGTATGTAACCAGCAATCAATAACTCCTATTCATAGAAAATGGCCATTTAAGTTCGGAACAAAGGAGTGCTAAACCTTCGCTCTCTGTGTGCGCCCAAGTAAAACTGGGTATTCAAATGGCCATAGCAACCGGTGTGAAGGGATTATCAGATTAGGCTGAATTTTGGCAAGCTGCTCCAGGAGGACCTATTCATTACTCACTCCAAAAATCAATTTAATACCTTTAGAGGTAAAGTAGTAATTTGGCAATGAATGAAAGTATTACAAATTTCGGCGATTTCGATTTTTTAGCTCGACAGGTGAAAAAAGGAGTCATTTTAAAATGCCCCCAAAACATATTTCTAAGTCGAATTACGACTCACAAACTTGAGACATGATAGAATGATAATGAAACTACCCATTTATATCAAAAACAGAAAATCGACTGATGCAAGCAAATTTACTATTTTGGGCTGTTTGCTACGTTGTGGTCCGTGCGACTTATTGTAGGTTTTGAGGCGGCGGGTCACAAATGTCTAACGAAAAAGTTAAATAATCAGATACAGTTTAATTGCTATACCGAAGTCCTCAAAATGACTACAAACTGCACGTAGCTTTTTCAAAATTCCACGTGAAGTACAGAAATGTATAACAAGATGTTCAACCACAAATAGAGCAAATCTGACAACATGTGGTTCATTGGTCAGCCATTGTAACATGTTTAACAATATTACGTAATCTTTGGTACAAGATGGAACAGTAGACTTCATTCAACACAGTTAATCCGATTTGGATGAATTATTCATCACAATATAGTAGAAACTAGCATTTAATATCAGACATACTCATCGCCAAAAAAAATATTCCAAACTTTTTTCCAACCCTGTATATATTTATTACTGGTACGGGGTACAAATACATGATTTTAGAAAAAAAAATTATTATAGAAAGGGCTAGACTATGATAACATGACGATCCAGTGAACGTGACGTACGGCGAAGTTTTATTTCTTATTAGATCCTATTTGCAGTAATGTAATCAGAAGTTAAATGCATTATACTAGCCGAATCCCATTATCCTCCTTGATACGTTGATACATGTCGTCACACCATAATTACGGATATATGTAAATATATCGCCTTTACATATGAATCTATACATACGTGGATCTAGTATGATATAGATATATATATTCGATTAGGTCATCTACAGGCCTAGCAGTATATTGACGCGTGGCTAGCGATGGTCATTGTCTTACTTGTCCTTTGTTATGTTGTCGATGTAAGTTTTCCTCAACCAGTTCTCAATCACTCTGGCGATGATGACTGCGGCAGTCAAACCGAAAATTGTGAGAAAAAAAACACATTTTGCCACCAGCTGAAAAAGAACAGAAACGAGGAAGGAACAATACTACAAAGAAATAAGTGGTTTCTATTCTATATATACCGAGAAAATATACACATAATTATGTAGCACAAGATGCAGCACCGTCAGACATTTACAATTCCCCGCCACATACATCCTTATCAACACACTTCAAAAACTATAACATGAATTTTATCATAAAATGCAGTTAGGATGAATTTTGTCTGTATACACAAGTGTGAATTAAAAAGGAAAATCACAAAACCAAAACATTTGGAGAGATCTATCGTTTAAAATGACAGAGATAAAGCAATATTATTGGAAAAAATATCATATAAAATCATTTTGAGAACCCACAGGATCATGTACACTGCCCTCCAATAATTTGGGTACACCTGCACAGGCGTAGCCAGGATTTTCAATGGGGGGGGGGGGGGGGGGAGGGGGCAGACGTGAAGAATCCAACCGCATAGCCAGGATTTCTATGGGGCGGTTGTGGGGCACGCGAAAAGTGCGAAATTGGTGATGAGTACGCAAAGCGTGCTCCCCAGGGCTTACGTTTTACAGCAAATTTGAGAGAAAGATAAACGGCTCGTAGCAAACAATTTTTTAAGGCGGAAAGTTAGTTCCCCGCCCTGGCTGCTTTTCAGTTATTTTGGAGTCAATACTGCACTGTATGTGACAGGGGTTGGTGCAGGGAGTGGGGAGTTTCCCCCTTCCCGCGCGAAGCGCCAAAGCTCTAACGTTTTAGCAAATTTGAGAGAAAGATAACGGCTTGTAGCAAACAATTTTTTAGGCGGAAAGTTATAGTTCGACTCTCCGACTACTTATTAATTACTTGGACGCAGTATTGCACTGTATTTAACAGGGGTGGGTGCAGGGAGGGGGAGTTTCCCCGTTACCGCGCGAAGCGCGAAAGCTCTGACGTTTTAGCAAATTTGAGAGAAAGATGACGGCTTGTAGCAAACAATTTATTTAGGAGGAAAGCTATAGTTCGACGCCCCGACTGCTTTTCAATTATTTGGACGCAACATTTCACATGCGAGGGAGCGAAGCCAGTGGCGTATCTAGGGATTATGGCGCCCGGGGCAAACAATGAAGTGATGCCCCCCCCCCCCCCCCAGTGCCCAAACTTATCTACGTTATTGTACTAGCGAGGGAGCAAACGGTTTTCTATTCAATCACTTCTACAGAACTAGCGACACCCCCTATAGTCTTGTGAAAGAGTCGAGAAATTCAGCAAGGCGACCTGAAGTTGAGATTATTATAATTTCATAATTATTTTCTCTCAGGATCTCATCATATAGTTCTTAAATAACTTAAAGGGTTCAAAAAGTTTGAAAGAAATAAAGGTGTAATTGCTTTGCTCGCTATATCCAATAAGTTTCATATGACTCCTGCTAAATATTGCGCTCCCAATAGAATAAAGTGTATAAAACAGCATTTCAGGTGCAGTCACTATACATGCCCCTAAAAGTAGCACTTTAGTTTTTACAGTGTACAAGACGTAGAGATGACGTCAAAATAAGACGTCCTCTTGACGTCTTGCGTTGGTGCAAGTTGTCGTCTTATTGACGTAATTACAGGACGTAAAAAAGACGAAAACCACGACGTAAATATCACGTCATTTTTAACACTTTCTGCTATCAGGGTTGTACCGCTTTTTTAGACCTTTTTCTCTCACTTCCCCCGCTTTTTCGCTCTCGTTTTTTTTTTTTTTTTAGTGGCTGAATAGGTGGGGGTGTCCCCTGTCTACGCCAGTGTACACCTGTAATAAAGACTGATTTCTCAAAATCACCCACAGTTCATTTATCATTAGATACGTTGCACTGCAACAATTTGGTATAATAACCGCAGATTGTGGACGTTTATATGCCGAGAGAGGGCACCGTGATCGTTACCTGATCATGCCGTAGCCCTTCGGGGCGCATACTTTTGACAGACTGGTCGCCGCGCAACATACACGCTCCGCTTGAGCTCGAGCTCTCGTACGAGATTCGGTCGGCTTCGTGCAGTCCGAAATGTAATCCCAGTAGTCCGACGGACGCGTTCGACGCACAGACTTTCTGTACGAGTGAATGGGGCTTACGCAATCCTGACTTTTCCCACAGCCGCCTGGTGGCGTATCCCTTTAATAAATATGTAAAGCGTTTTAGGGGGCATTCGTGTGTTAACAAGGCAACCTAACCCCCAAAATACTATTTCCAGCGCAGTTAGAAGGTTACTGGTTTGGTCAGTTGTATCAGTATTTTTGCCCTTTCGGCATTCTACAAAATCTGACCCTCTTTTGTACTGATTAATATTACAAATTTGTTGACTGATATGCAGTAAGCATTCCTGTCATCATCATCATCATCACCAGCAGCCTATTGCACTCTACTGCTGGAGGAAGGCCTCTTCATCCCCTTTCCAATATCTTCTATTCTGTGCTTTTCTTTGTGTCATAGACCTGGAGTGAAGACTAATCGGTTGTGATAAGTGTTTTCGAAGATTCGATTTAATACATACCATTTTATAATAATTGCGATCATCGTGTTCTCCTTTCTTGATTTTATTGTCAGTGTGAACGAAATAAATGGACAATGATTTCGTAACTTCTATGAGCCATGACAATTGGGGGCTTGTTCGAAAAGGACAGAAACCAAGCCATTAATGGCATTATTATTATGCTGATGACGACGATGCGATGGGCACGAGGGGATTTTGATTCCACTCCAGTCCCATATACTCGCTTTGGTGGTATGTCTCCCCGAGACGCTGCCGCAGTTTGGTAGGTACTTTCACTCAGTTTCAAGTTTTTGCATGGCAATTGGTGAGGCGTGAGTAGCCCCTGTTTCTAGGCTAGTTGGACTAGGTCTTAGAGTTTGATTGCATGTGTTGGCTGCATATGGCAATTGGTGAGGCGTTTGTTGCCTCTGTTTCTAGGCTAGTTGGACTAGGTCTTGGAGTTTGATTGCATGTGTTGGCTGCAATTTGTGCAGATAAACTTGATCTGTAGATATTCTGCTCGGTTTTATTCTCGAGTTGGACCTCACCGGATGATCGGTTCAGATTATTTATATTGACTTTGTCAATTTGTGCATGGATGTGCCTTGTAAACGGTTTCGTTGACTGCATTTTGAGTTACACAGTGAATCATGGCTGAATTTAATGTTGAGGTGTTCCTCAAGGAGGATTTGTCAATCGGCAGATTGAAAAGCCTGCTCAAAGCTAATTTGAAGAGTTTGGCTGATAAGCTAGGGGTTGATTTAACGGATTGTTCACGAAAACAAGAAATACTGAATGCAATTGTGGAACAGCAAGGGTTAAGTAACCAAGAAACTGTCGCGTCGGCTGCGAAATCATCTGAACTCCTGGTCGAGGCCGATAAAAGCACTAAAAATGAGTCAGATTCTGATCAATTGAAAGCAGAGTTAGCTAAGATTGAGTTGGAAGAGAGAAAGGATAAACTAAGAGCTGCTGAACATGAGAGAGAAATGGAAAGAAAGAGGCTTGAATTTGAGATGATGAGGTATGAGGAAATTAATTCTCAGGCCCGAATATCTATGCAAAATGATCATGGCAAACCAAAAGGAAATGAATTTGCAGCTAGGTTGAAACTTGTTCCCTGGTTTGATGAGAGTGATTTGGATTCTTTCTTCCTCATGTTTGAGAGAATAGCTTCAAAGATGAAGTGGCCGGAAGATGAGTGGGCATTTTTGATTCAGCAAGTAATCACAGGTAAGGCTCAGTCTGTGGTTTCATCTTTGAGTGATGAACAGTCTTTTGATTATCGCACAGTAAAGGATGCTATCTTCCAGTCGTATGAATTGATCCCAGAGGCATATCGCCAGAGATTTCGCAATTTGAGGAGAAATTAAAGGGGAGACTCATGTTGAGTTTGTTCGTAGGAAGGAGAATGCTTTGGACCGTTGGATCCGTTCCTTGAAGGTTGAGCATAGTTTTGAAGCCTTGAGAGAGATTATGCTTTTAGAGGAGTGTAAAAGATGTATGTCACAGGAAGTTAGGACACATGTGAATGATCATAAGGTTTCAGATGTGAAGGCTGCTGCAATGTTGGCAGATGGGTATGAATTAAACCATAAAGGAAGTAGGTAACCTCAAAATAAGCATAAGAATCCTACAAGTCAGAAAAATAGTTCTAGTTGGAAACAAAATCAAACATTGCGTGATGATGAAAAATCTAATTCATCCAAGCCAATTAGCAAAACAAAGCACAATGGTAGTGGTGGTGAAACTGAAGAAAAGATCACTTGCTTTTTTTTGTAAAAAAGAAGGTCATTTGAAGACACAATGTGAAAAATTGAAAGCAAAGCTAGCAAAAGAGAAGACACAAACACCTCCAAATGGACTAGCATGCACTGCGCCGGCTTCAATGCGTAATCCCATAGTGCAAAGTAGTGTGGAAAAGAACACACATGGTAGAATGACAGTTGCTGATCAAGATGATATTGATGAGCTGTTTAGGGACTTTGTTTCTTGCGGTACTGTCAAATTCAGTGATGATGACAAGGAGTTGCCTGTTCAGATTCTAAGAGATTCTGGTTCAACGCAAACATTGCTGGTTGCAAATGAGGCATCCTTGGATAAAAAGAATTTCACTGGTAGACACGTTCTGGTTAAGGATGTCAATTTAGGCTATAAGCCTACACCATTGTACATTAATTGAGTTGAGTTGTCAGATAGTTTCCGGTCCGGCAATTGTTGGAGTGGTGGACGCGTTGCCAATGAAAGGAATTTCGCTCTTGCTGGGGAATGATGTGGCAGGTGGTAAAGTATTTCCTTCACCAATTGTGAGTGAGAGCCCTGTTGTGAATATTGAAACTGAGTAATTGGTAGAAGAAATTCCGGGAATCTTCCCATCCTGTGCAGTAACGAGAGCACAGGCAATGAAAGAAAAAGTGAAAGAGAGTGAAAATGTAGTTGATGATGAAGTCAGTTTGGCTGATACTTTCTTCAAAGAGTTGAATGAAAGTGCAGATGATCCAATTCAGGGTGAGACAATATTCAGTCAGTCTGCATTGATTAAGGCTCAAGAAGAGGCGAATGATTTGAGCTGGTTACGTGATATTGCGGTGACAGCTGAGGAGGCACAAACCATGTCACAGTGTTTCTACACAAAGTCTGGTGTCTTAATGCGTAAATGGACCCCTTCTGGGCGACCTCAAGATGAGGATTGGACAGCAGTCCATCAAGTTGTAGTTCCTCCAAGATATAAGAACGAAATCCTTCGGTTGGCACATGATGTTCCTATGGCTGGTCACTTAGGTGTGAGGAAGACTGTTGCCAGGATTTTGGCTCATTTCTATTGGCCAAGGCTCAAACAAGATGTGGCTAA
The DNA here is from genome assembly GCA_025617745.1 of Heliocidaris erythrogramma. Taxonomy (NCBI): domain Eukaryota; kingdom Metazoa; phylum Echinodermata; class Echinoidea; order Camarodonta; family Echinometridae; genus Heliocidaris; species Heliocidaris erythrogramma. The sequence goes on along the minus strand of CM046870.1, from coordinate 37,598,314 downwards.
ATATTGTAGGTCTTGTCACACCTGTCAAGTAGTGGGGAAGCCGCAACATCGCATCAAGCCAGCGCCCCTTATTCCCATTCCAGTGAGCCAGGATCCATTCAGTCGTGTCATGATAGATTGTGTAGGCCCTTTGCCTAAAAGCAAGACTGGTTTTCTGTATTTGTTAACTATCATGGACACAACGACTCGTTTTCCTGAGGCATATCCACTAAGGAACATAAAGGCAAGGACAGTGATTGATGCCCTTTTGACCTTTTTCACAAGGTATGGTCTCCCAAAAGAGATCCAGTCTGATCAGGGGTTGAATTTTATGTCCACTGTGTTCCAGGAAGTTATGTATCAACTTGGCATTAAGCAGATCAATTCATCTGCATACCATCCGCAGTCTCAGGGTGCCCTTGAAAGGTATCACCAGACATTGAAGACAATGATCAAGTCTTATTGTCAGGAGAATCCAGGAGAGTGGGACAAGGGCATCCCTTTTCTCTTGTTTGCATCAAGAGACACCCCAAATGAATCCACAGGGTTCACACCCTTCGAGCTTGTCTTTGGTCATGAACCAAGAGGCCCCTTGAAGATAGTCAAAGAACAACTCTTGTCTGAAACGGAAGAGGAAGGTAGTAATGTGTTGGATTATGTCTCTAGATTTAAAGAAAGACTGTCTAGAGCATGTGAAATGGCAAGTGAGCATTTGAAATCATCCCAGGGTGTGATGAAAACTCGTTCGGATCGGAAAGCGGAGTCTCGCTCATTTGAACAGGGTGACAAAGTTCTTGTTTTACTTCCAATTCCTGGAGACTCGCTGAAAGCACGATTTAGTGGTCCTTACTTGATTGAGAAGAGTCTTGGGAAGGAGACTTATATTGTAAGTACTCCTGATAGGAGAAAGACAAAGAGAGTGTGTCACATCAATATGTTGAAAAGGTATCATCAGCGTGATGAGGAGTTGCCAGTCAGTGTTGTTCATGTGCACCGTGATGTAAAAGGTGCAGATTCAGGTGCTAAGAGCACGAATGAGTTAGCAAATGTTGTTGTTGCGCATGTTCATGATGAGGTACCCTGTGATGCAGAAAGTCCACCTGAAATAGACTTCAAAACAGGTATGATTCCCAGGCTAGACAATTCAAAAGTGATGTCTTATCCAGAGTTATTGCTTAGTCATTTGCCCGAGTCAGAGAGAGAGGATGTTGTAAAAATCTTTCATGAATTTCCTGAGGTGTGTAGTGATAAATTAGGATGTGCAACAGACACTGTACACAAGGTTGATATAGGTGAAAGTGAACCCATAAAACAACACCCATACAGACTTCATCCTGACAAAAAGAACATTGTGAATAAAGAGGTAGAATACATGCTCGAACATGGTATCATAGAGCAAAGCAATAGTAGTTGGAGTTCACCAATAGTACTGGTTCCAAAGCCAGATGGTTCCCAGAGGTTCTGTATCGATTTCCGTAGAGTCAATGCTGTTACAAAGACAGACTCTTTCCCTCTTCCACTTATAGAGGATTGTATAGACAAGGTTGGAAATGCTGGCTATGTGAGTAAGTTAGACCTCATGAAGGGTTATTGGCAGGTGCCATTATCAAAGGAAGCAAAGGAAATCTCGGCATTTGTGACGCCACAAGGCTTTTTCCAATGTCGAGTCATGCCGTTCGGCATGAAGAATGCCCCTGCAACGTTCCAAAGAATGATGAATAGAGTGATTTCAGGGCATGGAAATTGTGTAGTGTATCTTGATGATGTCTTAGTATATATCCATAGTTGGAAGGAGCATTTGGCTCATCTCCGAGATTTGTTTGGAAGGCTTTCCAAGGCAGGACTAGTTGTGAACTTGGCAAAATGTGAATTTGTCAAAGCATCTGTTACCTATCTAGGTCATGAAATAGGCCAAGGACGTGTTGCTCCACGACGCGCCAAAGTCCAGGCAATCGTGGATTTTCCCTCCCCCTCCTCCAAGAAAGAACTCCTCCGATTTCTTGGAATGTGCGGTTTCTACCGTAAGTTTGTCCCGAACTTTAGTGAAGTGGTTGCCCCGCTGACAGACCTGCTGAAGAAGGGGGTCAAATTTAACTGGTCAGGAGCTTGTGAAACAGCTTTCCAGAAATTGAAGGCTGTGCTGATGTCGGATCCTGTGCTGGAGGCCCCAAACTTTGGGAAACCTTTTCACCTCGCCGTGGACGCTAGTGATAAAGGAGTTGGAGCTGTACTCCTACAACAGGACAAAGCTGGATTCTTGAAACCTGTCAGCTACTTCTCAAAGAAACTGAACATTCATCAGAGACGATATTCTACTTGAGGTGTATCTGAGCAATTCGTCTGAAGTGAGTGTATATACTGACCACAATCCATTGACTTTCCTTGAGCGCTTTCGGACCAAGAACCAAAGACTTTTTCGATGGAGTTTGATTCTGCAACCATATGGACTGAAAGTGACACACATCAAAGGAAAGGACAATATAATTGCTGATACACTTTCCAGAGCATAGATATATGATTGGAGCTGAGAAAAGTGAAATGTGATGAACTTTATTGTGACAAACTTATGTGACTGCTTAATGTGAGAATTACAATACTTGCATGAAGGATGGACTAAACATTTGCTTCATGATGTGTTTCCCCGGATTTGATAAAAAGACACTCGGATTTCATATACTGAGTTAAAAAGCGTGAACTACATGGACACATACTGGTAGAAATAGTTGAACTGACTATTTTGGTATTTAACCGACATTGCATGACGCGCGCATATTGTATGTCTAAACTATCTTTCACTATGATAATTGTGATTTTTTTTTTAAATTGCTTTTCATATTTATGGGATAATGACTTGTAAGGCTATGCATGAAGTCAAGTGTTTTTCAGAGATGCCACCTGTTTTAATACAGAAATACTGCAGGTTTTAGGAAAATAATGGTTTTCGCAAAAAACTGACTTAACTGGTAATACCCATAATGTCTAACAGAAAATATCTTTTTCATCACTCAAGTTACTGCAGTCGTTTTTATACTGTAAGGTTGGCATTCCTGATAATTTGTTGATGGTTACGAAAGCATACAATATGTATGGTGTGCAAATGTAAGAGTGTATTATGTTTATAAAAGTCAAAAGAAATTATGTCAGAATTATTATAACCTGAAAATGCTAGAAGATTGTTGTTAGGTAAAATGCTGATACAAAATATTAAAAAAATTCCATGTAGGTTGTAACCACATAGGATATAAAATGCTTACAAGTTGCATGTACTGTATTTGTTAACTTTGCTACAAAGTTCACTGTGCTAATTCAAAGTTGATTGCATGATCAAGACTGACTTATGATATGTGATATTCACTATTATGTGCCAAGAAATGTTTACATGTAAGTACATGTGCAAAACTTAATATGTTTTACATTGTTTCTACATGACATAAATGTACATATTTCGGTTTATATGTGTATTCCTCAAGCATTATACATATTTTGTTTTTATCTTGTTACCTATGTTTGATGCAATGTCAATACATGCATCTTTCTTTATTTTTGTCCATTATTATATGTGTAAGGTATATTGACACCGTTTTACAACTCAAAATGCTCTGTAAATTTCACATTTTGAAAGGCTATCTATATTTCTGTATCAGAGAAGGAACAGAGACACCTTCCACTTGTTTTCATGTTTGAAATTCTTCAAAACCACAGGTAAATGCTTGTTTTACACAGCATGTATTTGTAACCCAATGACCTATATTCTGTTTCGTGCATAATGAGCTTACATTCCGACATAGATAATGAGGTCGTTTCATAGCAACGCGGCTGTTCGCGTGCGCTGCATGACATTATGTTTGTTCGTGCTATACATATTCAGTGTTTAATTTTGCATAAGCGTGCCATCGTGCACATTGCGCATGTGTCGTATATATCGCTGCGCTTATGAATAGTCATGTTTTCCTTATATGGTCCAACAGCGTCCAGTCGTTCGTAGTCTAGTGTAATCGATGCAGTGTCGATTATATCTCTTGGTATAATGTTACGGTCAATAGAGTTATGATTAGTTTTTATTGAAATTACTATATATCTGAGCACATGTCATTTTTGCAGCCTTGTTTTTATGCACAGTTCTTGTGTAAGTTGACATTTTATATAAGTTAGTGATTGTATTACTTTTGAAGAACAATTGAACAACGATTCATTTCTAGGATGTTTTGTTAAAGTTTTGACAATCGTTGATTGGCAAAACTTTCTCTTGTGGGGGAGATATGTCATAGACCTGGAGTGAAGACTAATCGGTTGTGATAAGTGTTTTCGAAGATTCGATTTAATACATACCATTTTATAATAATTGCGATCATCGTGTTCTCCTTTCTTGATTTGATTGTCAGTGTGAACGAAATAAATGGACAATGATTTCGTAACTTCTATGAGCCATGACATTTGCCATGTAAAACCTTCATATTTTACGACATCATCCCTCCAACGTATGCTCGGTCTTCCCCTTTACCTATGAAATGCCCTAGGTGTCCAATTTGTAACCTTTAATGTCCAACTGTTATCTTGGTACTGAGCTATATGGCCGGCCCATCGCCATTTCTTTTCTTTGATTTCTTTAACTATGTGATGTATGTTTGGCATGGATCGCAAATCCTCATTTCTGACCCTGTCTCTTCTAGTAATCCCTACAATTATCCTCTCCGTGGCTCGTACTGTTACCCTTAATCGTTTTTCCATTTCCTGTGTCGTCGTCCAAGTTTCTGCGCCATATGACAGAACTGGTAAAATGCACTGGTGGAAGACTTGCTTTTTTAATGATATGGGTAGTTGTTGGTCTCTGAATATGAATCCGAGTTTTCCGAACTTGACCCATGCTAGCTATATACTTCGGCCGATCTCGCCGTTCATGTCGTCTTTTAGGGATACACTTTTACTCAAGTATATAGATGTATAGCTCTCCACTTTCTCAAGCATCTGTCCTTGAACATTTATGTAGCTCTCCTCCTGGTTACCACATAACAAGATGTTGGTCTTTTGTATATTCATGTGTAGCCCCTCTTTCCTACTTTCTTGGTCCAGCTCCATCATCATATCTTCTGGCTCGAGTGGGCTATGACTGACAATGAGGATGTCGTCTGTAAATCGGAGATGTGTAAGATTCTCACCATCAACTTGTATACCTTTTGATTCCCAGTTTACATTTGAGAAGACATTCTCAAATGCGCTTGTGAATATTTTTTGGGAAATCGGGTCGCCCTGTCTCACTTCCTTCAGGATCTTGAAAGCTTTTGTTGTCTCTCGCTTTAAATTTTCTATTGCGCTATAGGATCTCTGTATATGGCTTTCACTATTCGAACATATATTCCATCTACCACCTGTGCCTCCAGAGCTTCCAAAAGAGATTTCTGCTCCAGGCTATCCAGGATATACTCATGCAAAAAATGGTATTTTCATCTCAGAAACACATGAACATTTTGGAACACCACAATACTCTTTGCTCTTCTTTTTTTCATGGGAAGTCATATTCTTTGCATTGTGTATACTCTTATGAGGAAAATAATGACTAAATGAAAATTGGTTGTTCATGAGATGCACATTTTTTTTTTTTTTTTAATTTCATTTTATCATGTTTCGGATCATCATAATCTTAGAGACTTCTCATCTAAGAACCTGCCCCTGGCATGCCTGTCAGCGATCATAGCACGGCATATCCTGTGCATCCCGCTGGTTAAGTTGTGGACGTAGTTGTGGAGATGAAATACATTTCCAGTGACTACCCCAACTACCTCCACAAGCTTGTCTTCCAGCAGAAAAATGACCCCAAACATTCTTCAAGGCAATGTAAAAAATACCCTTAGAAAACAGAAGAGAAACAGGTCATGACAATCATGCTATGGGAAGAGTTGGGCAGAAAGTTCCGAGAAAAATGCTCAACAAGTGAGCCTCATCTGTTGGAAATTCTTCAAAATGTATTGAAAGACATTTACAGTGACTTCCTCCACAACTACTTCCATTTAACCAGCTAGTTGCCCAGGATGTGCTGTGCTGTGGTCGCTACCAGGGGTAGGTTCTCTGATGAGAAGTTTTTATTACTGGAAATTGATTAAATAAAACTTTGAAAATTTTGCATCTTTAATAATTATGCAAGCTGTTATTAATTTAGGCATTATTTTCCTTGAAGAAGTAACACAAATGCAAAGAATAAAATAATAAAATATGATTTTCCATGAGAAAAGAAGGAAACAAAAAGCCCTGTGATTTTCCCAAAATACTGATGTGTTTATTACACTCTAAACTTAAGTGCTGTATTTAGCACTTTTGAGGGCATGCATAGGGACTGCACTCAGAGTGCTATTGGAATGCACACAGCGTGCTATTTCAGCACTTTCACGGGAGCTGGACCGGCTCCTTAAACTGCTAAACATTCGTTTAAAAAAATCGTGATTTTGGCGAGCCTCGAACCAATTTTTCTTTTAATATTCATCAGTACAAGGGTCAGATATTGTAGAATGCCGAAAGTCAAAAATGCTTGCACAATTGACCAAACCAATGACCTCATATTTTCCACTAGAAATTATATTTTGGTGGGTAGGTTGCCTATTTTAAGGCATGACTGCCTCCTGAAACGCTTTTCATATGTTAACCTGGTGTTAACTTGAAGGCTAATTTCTACCCTTCAGTTTGATACCAAATTGATACAGCATAAAAATCTGATGATAACTTAAAAGGTGCGTGATTGTGGAAAATCAATCCGGAATACAGATTTACCCAAACTTTTGAAGGGCAGTGTACATATAAACGTTGTTCACATGTTTCGGGACACCTTGGATTTTGAGATGAGATTTTACTTCAGTGTCTATTCCCCACATAATGAGCTTGCCTAGGCACTGGCACTGCAGATGTGCTTAAAGTTTGAACATGCTTACTACTACATCATGTTCTAATAGGTGTGACTCGTACTGTGTTTGGTTAGATACCCACATGTGACGAAAAACGACACAACAGTAAAATGCAATTTTAAAAGTACTTTTCTCTTCAAAATGAAAATATTAACATATACATTCAACTAGTCAACAGGTTGGATATTGACTTTCAAATGTCATATATTCTCTTAAAGAGATCAAATTGGAGTACTCGCCATAGGGAGCTTCACAGAGTAAAACTATGATTCAAAGTATCTAGATATATCAACATGCAGTATCTGATGCTTCGACAACATTATAACTCATATCTCACCAATACATAGTCAATTTACATGAGAAACGCAGTATCGACTGTCTCAAAGTAACGGCTATTTTGTTAATTTAAAAGAAAATCTAAAAAATCTAAGATCTTTAAAAATCCCCGTTAAAGGGAATCTTGAGTTCTGGGAAAGGCGAAAAATAATTTGTGAGTTTTCTCATTCCTTTTATGTCAGTTTGGAAGAAGATCATAGTAGAAACATCCCCTGAAAATGATTGCTCTTCAAATGCTCTTATATTCGAAATATGACTGAAAATAACTGAAATGTTCGGGCAGAAAATTCATGCCACTTGAGTGTGTAGTCCCATATACCCATTTCTGTGTGCAGTACATGCGCTTTTCAGTGAGATTGGGTGAATTTATTATGTATTTTGATGATTCCAAAACACATTATAAAACAATTCTTATATATGGATGGTCAACCTTTTCCCATTTCCTTTGCGACAGTTTTTTCACAATGTAATTGCATGACCAGAACTCTACTTTACCTTTAAGGATCTAAAAATCTGAAATTTTCACGGGTTTCCCTGAATAGGATATTAAAAATCTCAGGGGGAGCTAAACATTAAAATTAAAAAAGTCGTTATTTTTTGACGTGGGGTGACGTCAAAAAGTCGAAAATTTTCAAAATGAAATTAAATAAATATACGAGACTCATACGGGGTGAATAAGGGTCATCTTATTAAGAACTTTCCCATGAAATACAAACTAAGAAAAACAACCTGGGGAATTTTTGAGGAACTCTTACTACTCCAGTATATCTTTAATAAATTTAAGAAGAATTATTGCTTAAAATTTTTACAAGATTTTATGGTGTCCAATTCTCTGACAAGCCCCAAAAAACCCCAACAAAATAACTAAAAGCCCCTATGCCCCCCCCCCCTCCCCCAATTGGGTACACTAGTGCACCCACACCTTCAACAAGTCCACCTCCCCTTCCTACGCAAAGGTGGCAGCGACGTAGCATAGAAAGGCTCGTCTCACCATAGCCGAGTTATTGCGCAAGGCATCCACTTCATGTCGAATACAATTGTGCTGATCGATCTGTCGATCCCTATGGTCGATCCCCTGGTCGATCCTCGAAACGCACAAAATAGTCATCTGATTATTGCGCGGGAAGTCTTGCTGCACCAACTTATACGGTACATTCAAGACGACTTAGAGGTTATGAATCATTCAACAACCTTCCCAATAGACCGCTTCTGTAATGTATACAAATTTATGCAATATGCCAATATATTCTCTGAGCACCTAGTGACGAGCTATTCCATTAACCTGCTGTTTATAAATGAGCCTCAATTCTCGGAATCCAGTTTGCATACATTTATGTCCGGCAAGCTTTCAGCTTGTCAAGAACAACCCTTGTTCGAAAGGTATGTATAAAATTTGCATACATTACCGAAGTGATCTATGGACAACTCTTTACGTTTGCCCACAGATTTAAACACTAAGAGAAAAAAATTGAGCTCGTTATTATTCAGAAAAAGGTTAGATACTGCGATAAAGCTGAAAGTATTGATAATTTTCTTTTCTTTTAATAAAAAAAAATCCACACAACGTCGTATACGCTCGGCCACCGCTGATGGTCCCTCCTACCGCTCCGAAAGTTTTGAGCTGCACAAAATATTGCGAGCGGTGAGGAGCAGGCAATTTTCCGCTCCGGCAAAGTTCACCACCGCTCCAACAACGCCCAGTTGGCACCGCTAGACGCAAGTTAGTGGACGCTTGGGTCCGCTAGGCCAACGCAGAAATCTTGAACGCTGGACCACCGCTGCTTCGCCAGCTTTGCCCGGGCGGTGATTAAACGTTGCACAAACTTTGGTGGAGCGGTTGTAAGCGTTTTACGAGCGGACACGGGATTCCTGGAACGGGTCGGGCGTTGAAGCAGCGATCCATTGCGGTGATGAACTTTGGTTTGGCGTTGGTATGGAGGTGTCGGAGCGGGACCAACGCTCACTACCGCTCGCTACCGTTAAACCAACGCTAAAGCAACGCCGGCTTCAGCGGTGCACCGCTAAGGCAACGCCCGTGTTTTCGATTTTTCCCCCATTTTGTGCGCGGTGACGAGCGTTGTCGAAATTCGGCCCCCTCTCCCTACCGTTCAAGGAACGCTCCAACAAAGTTCTGGCGGTGTGACCGGGCCTTAAATACGGCTTTGCAAAATCATCAAGCAAATGTATTGGGGTCGCCTTACTGTTACAATAAATAAAAAATCCCTTTAATGCATTTCCAAAGGGAAAAGGGGAAAGAGAGCCCACTGAATGTAGGCCTATTTGCAAATAAAGCGTGTCTACGGAACGGCGTTTCTATATTGACGCAAAAAATATGATAAAGCATAACATTATTATCGTGGTACTTAGCCAAACTGATATCCTCTATGTTGACACTAGCACTTTTGAAAAAGGAAGGCACATCCTCAATGTACATGGCACATTCAAAGAAAAAGGGAGAAATAATGCGAGAAAACTTGAATAGACAGAAGTTCAATGTTAAGTACTTACATTTCACTCAGTGGAAAGCTCTCTGGTTTTGCGTTTGTTATTTTTGCTGAGTAAATCCATCCAGTGGTTTACCCAGGCCAGGTCAGCTCAGTTTTGTGTATGACTATTGGTCTGAATCGATTTGATTGATCCATATTTTGCATTGTTGTAAATACTTTTGTTACAAGTATTTGCCCGTATTTCTATATGATTTAGTTACAAAGGAGCCTACTCCATAGAAAGAGCATGCTTCATTTGCTCCATATGGCTGTACCTTGAACGAATTACATGTAGAGTACAATAGACCGAGGCTGGTATTACACTAGACCTTAAATTGAATTCATATGACGGGACAAAGAAGAGGTTACATGAAGCACTGTATTGCACTGTGTACAAAAAAACAACAAATTTCTACGTAGAAATCTACATATTGGTCACGTCCATTGGTTATGTGATGACTGATGAGTTATACTGCTAGTGGTGATAATAGAAACTTAAGTCAGCTTCACACGAAGGGAGCTAAACTTAATTTAAGTTTCGCTCTTAGTTTAAACATCTGTAAGTTAACTTATAGTTATCTTGTAGTTCTAGAACTACAAGCGAGCTCGTGGTTAACGCCGAAACCACGAGCAGCAGGGGATCCTCCGTCGCAGTTAACGACCGTGTGGACAGAATAAACTTTAAGTTTCGCAAGCTTGTAGTTAACGATGACCTCTCTGGGTAATATCCTTTGCACGAATTATGAACACATAATCTGTATGTATACTGTACGCACAATCGGTATCTATTTCCGGTGTTGACAACAACGACCACTCGGCCTGTGTTTGCAGAACAACGACCATCGTTGTTTCGGGCCCGTGTGAACCCTCCTCGTGGTTCGTGGTTCGTGGGTCGTTTCATTAACTTAAAAGTTTTGAAACCACAAGTCCCGTATAAACGTAGTTTTAATGACTTTGCCACACAATCGCATTTGTATTAATGTACAACAACAACAACCCCTCTTTCTTGTAGTTGTATTGTTGTATTGTATAATACATGTATTATGTACAAAGGTCTTTAATTACATATTCAGATTGGGTTGAATAGTGATGTAAAACCACTAAAAAGGTTTTGACATGGTAGGAAAATTTTTAAATAGTATGAATGTAAACACTTAAGTGTTTGATAATCATTTATATACAATCATATAAACAAACATCAAGTCGATTGCACTTTTTTATAGGTCATCTTACACTCCAGACTAATAACGTAGTATAATTTCAAAAGGTAGAGCGTGTTATCTTTTTTTCTTCTCCTTTAAAGATCACATTGCAAGAAAATCACAAATATGGCAATTAATGTATCACTAGAAACTGGGAAGCTTACAGATGGCAATCGTATAAGTTTTATGTCAACTGCGTATCTGATGATTATAAAAACATAAATAAAAGCTCTTCTAAGCATCTGGAATATCCAAGGATTCGCCAGAAATATAGCGATGTTTTGATGTCGTCACACTAGGGATCGATCCTGCTTAAGCAGACGACGTCCTATAATGAATGAACGTAATTGCAATGCAATTATTTATCAAATTATAAAGAGTTTGGTATATTTAACATGACCTTATTTCACACCATTCTAAAAGGGAAAGTGAAACTGATTCTGATAACTAAAACCGTTTGATTGTAAATACACAGGAGAAGGGTCAATGATCAATGAAATAAACCCCATTTTCAAACTGAAAAGCCCTCCGAATAATATCACAGATTGTATTCGTTCCCTCTTGAAACGCCGAACATGCCCCGGTGCAAGCAGCTGAAAATACAATGGCGTCTTATTTTCTTTACAAGTGACTGATTCCTTTATTTTTTTAACGCTGCATTTTTCATCAAAATAATACCATACACGAAGTTAAGAGTGAGGCAACAGACTAACATTAAGACTGACGCTAGTCAAGTAAGAGAAATAAGTGAAGAGGAGATGACAAAACAGGCACTGAAAAATGTGTAAGATGTTATGGGACATCGTCTGCTTAGACAGGACTGGTCCTTCGTGTGTCGTCACACATCTCAGCAGCGTTCAAGGAGCTCTTCAGCTGCTATATCGGGGGCTGTATTTTACCGTTTTATAATTGATAATAATCATTACTTCAAATGTTTCCAAGCGTTGAATTTGGATAACCTTGTATAATTTATTCCATCTATGCAATAATAAGTATTAAGCCAATATTTATTTTGATGGAATTTTCTTGCAATGTGATCTTTAAACTTCTTCAAAATCCTGATACATCTTTAATACGATTGAGAATTAAATTGTTAATATTACCTTTGAATAGTATAATAAAATATTTTCCTTGTAAACTCAATACATCATCAGGGGAGCGTTTAATCATTTTACTGACAAATTTGCTCTAAGCCAATCAGATGCAAGGGTTTCAGTAGCTTATAACAGTTGTCGGTAAAATCACTGACAAAACGCTTGATGAAACGCTCCCCAGATGTAGGATCACATCTGTACTAAGAGTACACATGCATTTGCTTCGACTAAAGAATTGATTACATCTCCGTGCATTTTGAACACGATACTTGCATGCATTATTGGGTTGTTGACTCAATGTAGGCCCGGTCCCACTGCACTTACGGATGCAAAGAGGATGTAAAACGTAAAAAAATCTTGCCATCCGTTGAAAAAACGCTATGCATCCGTTGTGTACTCATTGCATCCGTTGTGTACTCATTGCATCCGTTGTGTACTCATTGCATACGTTGTGTACTCATTGCATACGTGTTTCATACGCTCTATCCATCGAGCATCCGTCCACTGTGATTTCATCCGCGCAAAAAGTTTTGAGCTGCACAAAACTTTTAGAACGGATGAACTTTCCGCCGTGTACGATGTAAATCCGCGACATATCGCAGCAACAAACGTTCTATGTCCGTTATCATCCTTTAAACGTCCGCTGTATCATCTCTGCATCCTCTGGGCATCCTTGCAACTGACATCCGCTGCAGCTGAAAACGGAAAGAGGGAGGAAAGATAAGGTACATGGAACGTCTATACATCGCTAGTAGCACGGAAATGGAAAGGATGTAAGCGTATGCATCTCGTATATAAAGTATTCAAAACGGACAAAGTTTGTATCTGGGATGTATGTCGTATATTTAGGATGTCATCCACTTCCATCCGCTTTCATCCGCTAGGCTTCCGATGAACATCCGTTTAACATGCCCGGTACATACTACCCACGTCCGTTCTTTTTTCACAAATTTTCGCCAATTTTGTGTCCATTTCTGGAGCGGATGAAAACGGATGGAGCCACCCCCGAAATTTTGCTCGTCCGATGTGTCCTTTTTGCATACGTTTTGTGTCCATCGGCCAGTGGGACCAGGCCTTACTTACAATCGATATCTAAATATATGTAAATTATCTGAAGTGGAATATATTTTTTGTTTGCTCTCTCATTGCTATATTTACTGTTATATATATATTATCCCCCTCGTATAGTATCTGTTTTCATATTTTCTCTGTCCTTCTTTTTTATCTCTCTCTCTCTCTCTCTTTTCTACGTGCATGCATATATGATTTGTTCTAACTTTAACTATGGGAAAGTGCAATGTATGTCTCATCATTATAAGGAAATGATATTTTGATTGATCCAAGCTTAAGCAGGGCTGTCAGCGGGATAAAGTCATTAGAATATTACAATATGACATGTGGTCGGTAACGCAAAATAGCTTGGATGTGCCTTTACACCACAAGGCCTCGTTCAAATCAAAGATGACGTGGTGACTCGCCTCAAAAATACATACACTAAAACGATAAACAAGTTAATAAACCGCTGTGGCAAAATGAAATGAAAGTTTTTTTGGTTTTTTTCACTGCACATGCCATATACGTTCATCTACCCGTAAAATGTCTTTTTTTTAAGCGACACTTTGGGTTTTTTTTTTCAATACCATGTCATGTGGGTACGAGGCTTAAAGCCTGGGTCACATTTGTCTGATAACGATTACATTTTACATTACAGATACACCTGTTTAGCTCTAGGATGTACTTTATCTAAAAATAAAACAACAACCCCCCCCCCCCCCCAAAAAAAAAATAAAGTTTTTATTCTTTTCTCTCACAAAGAACATTGTAAATAATTTGTAACATGTTATACAAAAAAAGAAATAATCTTCACACAAATATAACTTCATACTATTAAGTTGAATCAGTCTTTATTTTGTTTAATCAAAGCAAAGACAAGTACAGATCAATAATAAATCTTCAAAGAAAAAATAATTAGCGCCACATTCCATTTTTTATTTATAAACGCCCAATAAATCGCCCGATTCGCCTTTTTGACTCTGAATTCCATTTGAAAGAGTAAGACAAAGGCAAATTTTTAAGCATGTGACATATACGAGAGTAAAGAGCTTCTATTCACATTGTATCACATACAGGCAAATAAAATAGTTCTGGGGTTTAGATCTGTGCTTGGGCAGATCACTGAAGATATGTAATACATGTATAATTGTATACTCTGCCATCAGTTCTTACAGAAACACATAGCAGAGTATACAATTATTCTAGTTAAACAGTTAAAAATTTCTATGTTACATATACATGTATAATCGGTGGAACATTCTATCCCGTCTGTGTAGGTAAAAAGATTCTTGATACAAGTGACTAACAAACCGGTAACCTACTGAACACATTATACACCACACCAATGTATATACATGTAGTTAGAATATTATGTCATGCTACTAATAATGATAATAATAACAATAATACAGCGCACTTATATTGCGCCAGCTATCCAGTTTAACTATTCCGAGGCGCATGATGAAAATGAGAGAATAATCATCTTTTATATTTTAAAATCTGTTTTCAGACGCGATGTAATCGCATTTCTGCACAATATGAAAGGAATACAAAAGTTTCTTTAAAATTGATTCACGTGTAATAAAAATGTTTAAAAAATAACACATTCTTTGAAATAAATCAAGTGACTAATATGATCTAGAAAAAATATAACATTTGAATGAATACAAACAAAGTAGAGAGACGACATTTCTTTTAAGTTATCCCTATAATGGAGCATGTATTTCTTCATGTTTCATCAGATTTTAAACTTACAATATTCAAATCAGAGAGTATAATGTCTCAAGTTCATAACCCGGCCTAGATGCATATACGACGAAATGGCATTCATGTTTCTGCCCTCATATGAATGCTTTGGTTAAAATACAACAGATTTGGAGTGACAAATCTTATCTTTTTTGTTTTATTCAATTAAAAATAAAAAGTCTCACAAAATTAATACTTGGATATATCGCAAAAAAATCTGTGCCTCGTAGGCAAAGTCACTACATTTTCCCAAGTCCTTCTTTGTCATTTTGAAAACCTGCATGATCCACTACGAGTTCACTGGTTTGATGGTTGAAGTTTGAAATTTGAAGTTTATTGTTCCACTTTTACATCAAAAAACATTTTAGACCTAACAAGTACAACCTTATGAGTCAATTACACAACATACGGATAAAGAACTAAAATCAAGTATAATGTACAAACTTTCGAGAGATATAGGAACGACTGGCAAAAAAAAAAGAAAATGTAAAATGTGGGGAGCCTAAACAAAAAAAGCATAGCTTGCAAATGATTAGTCTCCTGTATAGAGTTAAACATATTAAAGTTTACGGTTTAGCAGTAGGGTAAAGAACGAATCTAGATATGTGGTAACTGAGCCGAGACTGGCATTGTTTACATCTTAATGCAAAGGTAAGATAAGATATGGACAACTATGTGCAAGTTCAAGCTCCTAACCATGGCAATGCATAGTTTCACGTACAAACACTGTTATTTTTTTTTTATTAAAACACTTTCAATTAAACCTCACCTTTATAACTCAAAAGGAAATGATAAGTTCTGTTGTGCATGCCTCGATACTTGCAGTTTTTGAAATAAAACATATGTGCATGGTCAAATCCTGAACGAATCTAACACTTTGAAAAGCCCATGAAATTACAGTAAATCCCTTAATCGACCTTTTATCAGTCAACTTCAAAATTATCCTAATTACTTAACTGGGTTTTTAACCAGTTAATCATATGCGTCATTATTATATTCAGCATGATCGTTGAGTGAAATGTGGGAACCACCTTCCATTTCCTTCATCGAAACCCCATGTGTATTGGAAAAGTCTATTCCCTTTTCATCAGATCTAAGAAAAAATGAAATAGTACAAAAGACACTTAAAACCAAAAATAAAATATTACCCGGTAAATGGACAAAATTCATTCAGATTATTAACCAAATTCTATTGATATAGATTCCAATTACTGCACATGTATTTAAAAAAACATTATTTCTATTTTTGGTACTTCATTGTCATCTCTACACATAAGTTGGTCATTTAGTTTGAGAGGGTAGCAATGAGGCCATTGGGTCTTTGTCAGGGCAAGATCATGACAAAAATATGTGCCATACTACTATCCACAGTAAGCTGAATACTGTGTCGAAATTGTTCTGATTTTTTGCTTTTTTTTGGGGGGGGGCAGTATTTTCTCTTTGTTCAGCTCCATTTCAGCCAGTGTGCAAGTTTTAACTGAATTAGGATGGTACTGATTTTCTGATGTCCCATGTCAGATGTTCTTTTGATTTATTTATATTCTTTTTGCGATTGTTGTCACAATTAGCGTAATGCTATAAATTATACATAAATAGATCATAAAGAAGGACTGTCACTTGTGCTAGGTTTAAAGAAGGAACTGTCCTTCAAAAAGAAAGAAAATTACATTGTTGTAAAAAAAAAGCGTCCCGGACGTGGACGTGAAACGTCGCAAAGCTAAAACTAAGTAAGTCCAGTTGACTTGGCTATAATCAGATAATATTCAATATACTACCTGGATGATTGAGAACATTCATAGATAGACAGAAAAAAAAGAAAATGGGCAGATAGAGAAGAAATAGTGAAATATTTTACCGGTCATATCCTCTTAACTTTAGCCTCAGTTACTGGATTATGGCCTAAACTAATCATGAATCTAGCAACTTTTTCTGTACTACTTCAAGTGTTTTACATCTACATTTGCTGAGAGATAGAGAGAAAGGGGTGGAGAAATAATTATTGCAAATAGTGTGCCTACCTGTTTCCTTTCCTCACACAACAACAGATCATGGTAATGACGATCACTAGAGCAACTGTAACACCAACACCAATACCAATGTTAGTACCCAAACTGAGACCTGTTGCGATGGGACGTTCATCAGAATCAGGCTCTGATGGTTGTAAAAGAAAGTGGAGAACAACAAAATAATCAAATATCTGCAAAACGAATGGGGATTACACAAATCTATCACCCTATCTGTTAGTATGATAGTATAAACAGATAAAATGATTTGACAAATCTAGATGCTCTCTCTCTTGGCTTCCTTTGAAAGCAGACTATGACACTCAATCGTGAGTGTCTTGTTTACGAATGAAAACTAGAGCATTCGGAGCGGGGACCAGTCCGAGTACATGTATCCCCCGAACCAGTCACCCATCCCCCATTTGAATCAATGTTGTGACTGAAATGGATAAAGTGGCAATTTGGGACCTCGGGTATCACTACTGAAAAAAAATGACCTTTTTGTACGTCATTTTTTAATTGTTTTGAAATTGAAGGTGATCCGACAAAAACTGCAGCCGGTAGAGCGCTCACAAGAAAGTCTTTACTATTTCTTTAAAAAATATGGTTACCATGGCAACGATGACTCCACCCACACCAAAAACAATAGGCGTCTTCATCTTACCATAATGCACCTCCATGCGAAATATGAAGATGATCCGACAAGAACTGCAGCCGGTAGAGCGCTCACAAGAAAATCTTTACCATTTCTTTTAAAAAATATGGTTACCATGGCAACCATGACTCCGCCCGCACCAAAAACAATAGGCGTCTTAATCTTACCATATTAAATGCACCTCCATGTGAAATTTGAAGGTGATCCGACAAAAAACTGCAGCCAGTAGAGCGCTCACAAGAAAATCTCTGCGGCGGACGCGGCGCGACGATGCCAAGTCCATAGTATCCCCGAACTCTAGTTCGGGGGATACAATAACTTACCTAAAACCGGTGTTTTTGAGGGGTGGGGTGGGGTGAATAGCAACATTAGTTAGCTTTCGCATCAGGAACGGACGGACTGTAGTACGGTAATCTCAGACGAAAATCGATCTGCGCACGCGTCGACTTCGTTGTTCCGAGTCCGTCCTTCAATTGCCAACTGGTTTTGGCCAATTTCACGTTGGTGAATTCAGCAGCGGTAAGAAGCCGAGCAGCCAATCAGCGCTCTTGTTTCGTACGCGCGCGCGGGTAATCCATATCCGGTCGATCATGCGGGGCGTGTTCTCAGCAATTACGTCACGCAAACCGCTCGTTCTTGGATGTGCGAAACGAAAAATAATCGGTACCACGGTCGAGCGCAAGTACGTTCAAATCGTAATCGTCCTTCGTCTCTGAGTGAGTCCGCGAACGATTTGCGAAAGCTCTCTACTAAACTAGGATAGGTTATTTGAAGATGAAGGAAACTAGAAGATTTACTTCTTGTAGGCTTTAATTAAACTTACATTGCAAAAATGAAAAATGAAATGAATGAATGTATAATACTCATTCATATGTATGCATTCAACTACGGTAAAACATTTCTTCACTGCAAGAAAATTGAAATATGGGCAATTTCACGATTAAGAATATCACTTAAATCATCCAATGTTCTTGTCCCTTTGTTAAAATCAATTTAAAAGGGGCAAATATATATCCATAGACTCTCTAAAACCAGAATGTGAAAACAACTCTCAATCTTCTTCATCTCAGTCTTCTTCATGAAGTCATGCAAAGAAAATAAGAATAAAACACACAAGATTATAATATCCTGAAGTAAGAGATTAACCAGCCACAACATTAATTGTCCATGACAAGATGAAATATCTACATCACTTCACTACTATAGCATGTATCTAGGCAATTCCATAATGTTCATTTCTGGCCACTTCGGTATTGAGTGTAATAGGTTGAAGGATGGGTCAGTAATTTTTCAAAACTCACACTTTACACATACCTATACAGAGTGAAAGATGGTCTGAATGTTCATTAAGAGTAACCCGGTTTCCAGGACACAGGCTACATGATTCTTCTTGATGATTGGTCTTGTCTTGGTAGGTATTCAGAGGACATGGAATACATAACAAGCTTTCTAGATATGTCCCTGGCATGCATACCACTACATGAACAGATAAATATAAGAAAACATGTGAAGTGTAAAAACACAAGCACAAACACAGAATTATAAACATGAACATGTGTGTTCTCTTATGTAATGAATATATGTAAACATCAGTTAATTCAATTTAAGTTTGTGCATGCACAGTTTAGTTAAATCTGGTATAACATCATTCACATTTGAATCTAATGCAATATGTCCTTCAACCACAGAAACAATTCTGAATCTTACCACCCCATAATTTTATAAGAATTATATTAATGATAAAGTTTCATGAAGTTTCTACTCTCCTTACCAAGACATTGACTACTTTGTGAAGATCCATTCTGGAAGGTAAGCATTCCTGGAGGACACGGAGTACAGTCTTGTTCTTGATGAACATCAACATCCAGGTATGTATTGAGTGGACATGGTGGACACCGAGGATTGGTCTTGTCTGATAGGTCCACGTAATGCCCTGCATTACATACCGCTGTAGAAACACATTTCATGTAAACGATTATAAACCATATAATTTCAAAATACATTCCGATCTATCAGTTTACATTTCTTCTTTGTTTCAGCATTACAGTGTCATTATTAAACAAGCTTGATTGATAATGATTGTGATAAAAAATTTGTATGTTCTGAATTGACAGTGCATCTTGAGATTATGCTTTGAGTAGATCACAAAAGCAAGCTGATATAATAAATCATAAATTTATTTTGTCATGTATGATTAGTTCTTAGTAACATCACAAATAACACTATGTTACAAAGAACTGATGACTTATGAAACACGTTAACTTGTAATTAAACATATGGATGATTAGGTTTGGGCTAGTCGTAAACAAAGGGAGGGGAATGACCAAGACTAGCAATGACCTCAGAAGATCTTGATATTAGGAATTTTATCATTATGAAATAAAATATTTTTGTTAGACACTGGTTTTTCACTTCAATTAAGAAGGGTCATTAATATTTTACCATTTGAACAAAATGTGCATTACAAAACACTTAGTTATAAGTGATACGAAGTATATGAAGTAATGAGAAAGTGTATTTATGAAATAAAGAAATTATATAATCAAGAGGAACGGGAGTGTATATAAACTCATGACAAAATGCTGTTATAACGACACTGTGAGTACCATTATCAACGAGACAGGGAGAGGAATAATGGGATAGAAATAGAAAAGATGAGATAGAAAAGATGAGAGAGAGAGAGGAAGAGAGGTGAGACAAACAGAACGAGTTTGTGTGTGTGTGTGTGTGTGTGTGTGTGTGTGAGAAAGAGAGAGAGAGTGAAAAAGACTCACCAACACAGTCAGAGGCACCTGTTGCGCCAAGCTCGAGAGTCACGTATCCATTTGGGCAAGGGTAACAGCTTTCTTGTCCAGTTTTATTTTGGTAGCTACCAAGAGGACACTGGATACATGAAGTGTTGCTGGGATCAGACTGAACATCTTGGTAATAACCAAGAGGACAGGGTTCTACACCAAGTCAGAATAAAAGCAATTTAATTTTACTACATTAAAAAATGGAAAATCTGTGTTTTCGACCAGAAATTTGTTGAAAAAGGCCCAAGTCCATTTTAAGCAAATGGATCATTCAAAATAAGAAGTCTCCTCATTCAATACTTATTTTCATTTTCATATTTAACCCGTTGAAGACGGTAAAGCCCAGTGCGATTCCCCCGCTGGGAACGGTAAAAATCCTGACAAGCTCAACGAAGCGTGGTTGTCAAGGAGGGGGTGTGGTCTACTGCGTTCATAGCCAATCAGCGCCTTGATCGCTTTTGCTGCTGGCTTACTGAATATTCATAGTGTTCGGTGCACGAAACTGCGCGATACCTCATGCATTATTCATTTTCTTGTTTCCTTATTGGCTAGTGCCGACGGAAGTAATGAATAATTTATGAGGTTCCGCTGTAAACACGAATGTTTTTTTGCGCCGGTTGTATTTTACCCCCCCCCCCCCCCCTCTCTCTCTCTTTCTTTCTTTAGAAAGAGGGATACGTGGTTGGTGAATTTATACGACATATCATTTCCACCCCATTTTGTTTCCTCCATCTCCACGAAATTCATCTGTTTCATCCTAATTTTCTGCCTGTATTCTTTTTCCGAGAGTAAATACTTTTACTTCCATTCGTCTTTTTTAATTTATTGATTGTATTTCTTGTCTTCCCCATTCCCCTTCCCTTTGACCCCCTATTTTGTTTTTTGTTTTTTTTATCAATTCTGAATTCTCGTTGTAGCTTCCTATATCTCACTTATTCACATGATTCATGTCTGCTTTTTTTCGTAAATTTTATTTTGTTCTTCTTTTTTCGTCGTTTATCCTTGGGCTATTCTTTTATTTTTCCACATTTTCTTCATTTATCATAATTATAGTTATTCCTTTATCTTATCCTTCCGTTTTGTCTCCCTTGATTTGTTTCCTTCTTTCTTCGTCTACCACATTCTATCAGGGCCAGCCGAACGTTTTTGAGATTGGTGGGGCCCAAATATGGGAACGATGCAGGGAATGTTACTTATAATAAAAACAAAACAAAACGATTTTTCTCTTATTATAATCATCTTTACAGAATCGTTTCGTGTGGATTCTGTGTTATCTATTCTCGCGTTTTGGGTGTTTTTTTTGCCGCAGATTATAAGCTCTCATGAAGTGGTCGGAAGACTAATGAATTAACAGAGTTTAAACCTTATAAATCGGTTCGAATTTCGCTAACTTCTAAAGTCTAAATAGGGGAAATTTTCAATAATAATTCCTCTGTTATAAGTGGTACACTGGTACAAGTTTAAATACATATATATATATTCGGTATTATTCTTTTCCACAGCCACCAACTTTGATCTGCCTTTGGAAAAGAAAGTAATCGATGAGTGTTTTATTATGTTAGATCCTCTCGCCCCCTGGATTGGAGCTCCATTGACAAAATGGGGGATTATCTGGCGTGGCCTTGGCAACCTTCGTTGGTATTTCCTTTGTTCTCATCTGCGATGAAAAGACAGGAAATCCATTCATGCTTTTGAAACCGTTAGAACCCGAGCTGAACTCGGTTTATTGTTTGTAAAGTACGGCGACTAACTGAATATACTGTATGTAGTTCAATAAAATGTGAATAACGCTACTCCTTTATACAGAAAACAATTCAGCAGAGGAAGCAATAATGAAAGTATGATGCTGCATGATGATGACAAATCGTGAACTCCATAATAAACCTATGAATGTAAAACAAAAAGTAGAAGAAATGTCCCCAAAAGATTTTCATGTATTTATTTCTAACCTTTTGCTTTTATTTCATTATGCATTTGACATTTATTTTTTTTTTGCCTCATGAGTTTTGATCGTAATCTTTGTTTTCACCTTTCCTCTTGGTGTTTTTTTTCTGTTCTGTTCTAAACGAATAGACGAGCACAGAAGACGAAATTGTTGTTGAAGAGGGTGAGAGAAATATAAAATAGAGTGTTTATAATGGAGAACAAGAGACGGTATTAAAGAAGGTCAGAAATGAAGACAGAACAATTGATGAGAAAAGTGTAACAAAAATCCGATCAATGATAAAATAAACTTCCGTGGAAAATATATTAAAAAATGAAAAAAAGTTTCTATATGAAAATCAATCCGGTGGCATGCAAAGCTGGAGAAAAAGAACTCGGCACGCGAGGCGAAGTGGTCGATCGATTTAATTTGCATAAACTATGCAAATAAGGCAGAGATCGAGGGTAAACGTAATTCATATGGAAATGAATAGAGCGTGTGCGCACAAGCCTATTTTGATTGGTCGGTTCTCGGCAGTGAGCCAGAGCGTTGCTATGCGAGTTCGAGTTCAAGAGTTCAAGAGGAAATAAGGTTTTGAAACTGTGTTTTCTACCACAAATCGTTATCATTTCAAAGTAAAACAAAGCAAACCACTATGTCAAATGTATAATCATTCGAATCAGTAAGGATTTATGTTCATTCATGTAGTAATGAGTGAAATAAATGGTGTGAAAGTGAGCTCGCCTCTTCGATTTTCTCAGACCGCATATATGCGGGCTCAGTCCACGAGCGGGGAAAACTGAGCCCGCATATATGCGGGCTCAGTCTTCAACGGGTTAACATCAGACCTATTCATGCTAAAATCAAGGCAAAATTACTGATTTGGCACTGGGATACTTTGTACCCAATGTGGTGTATGAAATCTTGTACAGTTTCGAGTGTTTTAAGACCTACAATTTGTAAGAACGAATGTACTTACCTATACAGTCGTTGATATTATCAGATCCAGGATCATTTGTAATCAACCCTGGGGGACATGGAATACATTCAGTTTGGCTCTCTTGATCTTGATAGGTGTGTAACATGCACGAGGCACACAAGACTATGCTGGAGTTTGGTAGGAGGTACTGGAAAGTACCAACGGGGCAAGACACTATGAGAAAAGGGGGAGTTAAATAAACACAATGCATTGTTAGGAAAAGATTTCACATTTCAGCCTTTAGGCTGTATCGATTATGTAAAAGGCGCCTTGCTGGAATGCTCCCCAGGGAGTGGAGAAGGGTGCATACACTGTATAAGGGCAAGCCTAAATCCGATGACCGGGGTAATACTATATCTGTAAAGCACTTAGAGACATCAGAGATGTATTGCGGGCTACATAAATTCAGATAATAAATAATAATAACTCTACTTCCAGCTTTAGGGGGAATCCTTTTATCTCACCCTATATCTCACCCTATATCCCACGGTAATTCCATCCACGGTTCTTTCCCCGTAACGTCGAATATCTATTGTGACGGAATAAACCCATTCTTAGGATTCCCCCTAACGTAGGAAGTAAGCTTGTAATAATAATAATAATTATTATTATTATTATTATTATTTATTATTATCTACCTCTTTATCTTTGAATACTGCTTTTCATAGATAATGAAATAATGTTTGATGCATTACTTTTTGTACTTACTAAATTCATTAAGTTGTAAGTTATATGGCCAATAGACATAATTATGTCGCACTCTGCCTGCTCTGTCTACCAAGTTAAATGACAATAAGCAATGTGTATAACATCAGGAAATAGCTGGGCAACAATTCAACAAAATACTGCACAGTGGACGATAGCAACTTGCTTTATGTAAGAATCCATTTGGGGTCAAGGGAATGTAAATGCTGTGGTGTAACAAACAAAGGCTATCCAAGACTTTTGCAACATCAGATCGCAAATCCAAATTGAAAGCAAATTGCATATTCTACAGACAATGGCTAAGATTTGTAAAATCAGCACTGATTTTCTTATTTACTATATAAATCTATATACCTACCTATTATGCCTGTAGTCTTGACTACGGGACCCCTTCGAGAATTTAACACAAATGAGTCACAATATTGTGCGCACCCCCCGTAATCCTATTGTCCCCTTCGCCACTCACGCGCGTCAACACGCTACGGCCATCTTCCTCTTTTGCGAGCAATCCCAAGTAGAAACATGTTGCTTGCAAGGTGAGGGGAAGGAGGGAGGGTCATAGGTAGGTATATAGATTTATATAGTAAATAAGAAAATCAGTGCTGATTTTACAAATTTACTGCAATAAATCATATATACCTACCTATTATGCCAGACCAGCGCCAACTCAAAGACCGGGAGGCATGTTTCAAGCAGAAGTGAATAGGATTACAGCGAAGAATACAAAGACACAGCGGCCTTCAAGGTGGCTGACGCAAACATAGCCTCACCTGCGGGAACATCCCTAAGGTAGCAAGAAATGAAGGAATTGGGCGAACGCCAATAAGCAGCCTTCAAAATATCATCAAGCGCCACACCTTGAAACAGAGCCCAAGAAGTGCTGACACTACGAGTGTCATGAGCACGAGGCTTACTGTCGGAAAAAAGAGCCCCTGTGCCAGCAGCCCTAAAAGCCTCGACAATCCATCTAGAAATGAAATCAAGAGAAGCAGGAGAAACAGGCTCTCTAGTGATCAGGAACAACTGATCATCCTTACGATAAGACTTAGTCTTATTAAAATACCAATTGAGAGCCACTTTGTCCTCGCGCACTGACGAAAACCCAGAAAGCAGACAAAGAAAAATCTCAACAGGGCCAGAGGCAGCTGTCTGATTCTCGGCAATAAAAGAAGCCTTAGGAATCAATCTAACGCCCTTTCTCTCCCAGCGAACATGACCAGGAGTAAGGCAGAGAGCATGAAGAGTACTGCGCCTCTGCCCAGAGGCAAAAGCTACCAAAAAGAGCGTCTTAACCGTAAGATGATGAAGCGAGCTTCACCTAACGGTTCGAAAAGAGGTTTCGCCAAGGCCTCCAGGACCTTAGGCAGACTCCAAGACGGCACTAACCTAGAACAAGGAGGTCGCTTCAAAAAGAACGACCGAATCACACCACTTAACAGCGGGGAATTGGAAATCCCCGAACCATCTGAGAAACCCGAATGAATGGCCCCGATCGTTCCGAACGGTAGCCTCGGATAGCAGAGATGGATCTCCCTTTGTCAAATAGCGAGATTAGAAAATCCGCAATTGAACCAATAGGAGCCGATAAGGGGTTTGATTTCGCCCTTTACGCCAAAGGAAAAAGACCGAAAGACGGGAATTATAAATCTCCCTAGTAGAAACTCTACGACTGGACAATAAAAATTCCGCGGCTCTATCACAGAGACCCGACTGTCTTGCAGATTCCCCGACAAGGGCCAAGCAGTCAAAAGAAGGGACTCTGGATTGTGGTGAAGAATCCCCGAGAGGGGCTGCAACACCAGATCCACTCTTAACGGAAGAAGGAACGGTTGAGCCGCCAGAAGGCTCATTAGCTCCGGAACCAACTCCTCCTCCTGGGCCAAAAGGGAGCTATCACAAGCACCCGAGCCCGATCTTCCCTGATCTTCCGCAAGACTCGCGGAATCAGCTGGAAGGGAGGAAAGGCAAATCCTCGAAGATTCTCCCAACTGAGAGAGAAAGCATTGAGAGCCCAAGCTCCCCAATCGCGCGCACAGGAGCAATATATCGGAAGTAGGTGGTTTAGAACCGACGCAAAAAGATCCACTTCCAGTGGATCCAGATAACTGCAAATGCGGCGAAAGACCTCTGGATGGAGCATCCATTCCGATGGAAGACACCTACCCCGAGACAGAAAATCCGCAATGAGGTTTTCCAGACCGGGGATGAAAGAGGCCACGGGTGTGATCGCCATGCGACAACACCACCTCCACAGCTGTGCTGCTAGGGCATTCAGGATAGCAGAACGAGTGCTTCCCTGCAGATTGACATAAGCCGCCACAGTGACATTGTCCGTGAGGATCAGAACTGAACGACTGAAAAGTCGACTTCTGAAATGAAGCAGGGTTAAAAGAACTGCCATAAACTCCAGGACATTAAATATGGGGAAGAGTCCCAAGATGAGACCAATCCCCCGCGACCGCGCTGCCATTGCAATGTCCTCCCCACCCCAACCGAGAGGCGTCCGTCGAAACCGAGATCAACGGAAGGGGGGGGGGGTACGGAAGGACTTGCCTCGCGCAAGAACCTTTCTGGCCAGCATGAGTTTGCGAGCTGCCGAGACAATGGTGAGAAACCTGTCTCGACTGGGCCGAGCCAACTGATTCCAAATGTCCAACACAGCCCCCAGAAAAACTGGGCTGCAAGTAGGAACTCTGACTTTTCCCAAAATATTAGGAAACCCAAGTCTTGAGTAAGATTGACGAGCAAACGAGTCTCGTTCAACAAACAATAGCGCGACTCCGCCAGGAGAAGCCAATCGTCCAGGTAGCAAAAATAGCCGAAGGCCGCGTCGCCTCAGAGAGGCTGCCAGCACGGCTACAACCTGAGTAAGAACCCGAGGGACTGGGCGCAGCCCGAAGGGAAGAGTGCGAAAGCGATAAGTCTCTGAGAGGAAGGAAAACCCCAGAAGATCGCGCGAAGCGCGATGAATGGGAAAGTGGAAATACGCATCTTCGAAAACTATCAAGACCGCGTAGTCCTTCCTCTTGATCAACAGGAGAATGGAGGCGAGAGTCTCCATCCGAAAATGTACTGAAGTTTTTCCCGAGCGCTTGGGAATAACAAAAGTCGGAGAAAGGGAAAAAGACAGCCAGTCTCTCACCCTTTCTATAGCCCACTTCTTCAACAGAGATTCAATCTCTGATGAGGCACGAGAACGAGCTAGGGCCTGTGAGGTGACCGAGTTCCTATAGCCCCTCCGGTGAGCGGGGCGGACAGATCTATGAAGAATCCGTCTCGTCCGCCAAAGAGAACAAAAGCGTCCCCGGAGATGGCCTCCCAAGCGGGGAGAAAGGAACGAAGACAGCCACCAACCAAGACGCGGACAGAGGCTCGCATCAACTTAGGATGAGCATGTAAACAAGACAGAGACCTGTTATCGCGCATCGCCAAAAGCAAAGGACCCGAGACGGAACATCCGAGAGAAGCAGTGCGATGTCCGACTCCTTAACCCAAAGGGCCGTAAGAAACAAGACTCTGCGACGGTACATGACCGAGGCAGCTGCAGTGGAAAACTATGACCACTGCAAACCAAACATGACGCTTAAAAGAAGCGCCGCTTCAATGCGTCCATAATCCAGCTTGAAATCCTCCGCAAGAGAAATACCCTCGGAGGAATCCCGCTGCCTGAACCCAAGCAAAGTTGAACCCTGCGCGCGGGCTGACTGAAAGTCAGGGAAAGTTTAGAACAAAGCAATCGCTTCTACCCCACAAAGGGAGAGCGACTAAGGCTCTGCCTGCCCCAGCGATTCGGAAACCGAAGCTTGAGAGGCCGCTTCCAAACTTGGTTCCGCCTGAAATGATCGTGACAAAGGATCACGAACAAAGGCCGAAACAGTCGGATTCACGCATGAACCGCCATAAGCCTCCTCACCCGACGGAGCCCCGAGGCTGCGAGAATAGGAGGCGCATGTGATCCCGTCACAGACAAAGAAGAATAAACCATAAAAGGCTAATTAGTCTCGATGTCCGACTCAAAAAAGGAACAAAAGCAGGGGATGTGATGCCTGGTACAAGGGACCAACCCTGAGTCTGGGCAAAGCCCATCTCACACCGAACATCTCAGCTTGAGAGACCGGAGGGTTAGCTAAACCCGATGGGCAAGAGGCAGGCAAAGCCTTGCCTCTTTTAGCCCCTTCCCTAGGCTTCTGATTGGCCCAAAAAGAGCCTAAGTCGAAACCCGCTTTTCAGAGCGTTTATTCGGTTTCGTTCGGATCCCCGAAGCCCTTCGGGAACACGAACCGAACCCTCCGCTGAGGGAGAAGTGCGCTGAGGGTATTGAACCCAAAGACGCGCACCAATTACCCATATCGGCTGAGCAAGAAGATGCAACAGCCATGGGCCGGGCGCCAAGGCGCCCAGTGCAAGGGCGGACCGGGATGACCCGGCAAAGGAACGCCAACAAAGGACTCAGCAGGAATCCTGCTGCTTAAACCAACGCGAAGTCGAACCCTGCGCGCGGGTTGACTGAAATTCAGGGAGATATCTGGACAACAAAGCAATCGCTTCCACCCCACAGAGGGCGAGCGATTGAGACTCCGCCTGCCCAAGCGATTCAGAAACCGAAGCTTGAGAGGCCACCTCCAAATCTGGTTCCACCCGAGTGGAATGAGACAAAGAACGCTAACAAAGGCCTCAGCAGGCAGCGCCCGGCGGCGCCCCAAGGGCCGCGGGAATAGGAGGCACATGCGAATCCGACTCAGACAAAGACGAATCAATCACAAAAGGCTGATTAGACTCAAAGCGAGACCCCTGAATAGGGACAGAAGTCAGGGTTGAAGTAGCCGGTACAAAGGACCAACCCTGATTCTGAGCAAAAGCCCGCATCATGCTGAACATGTCAGCTTGAGAGGAGCTAGCTGGGTTAGCCAGGCCAGACGGGCAAGAGGCCGGCAAAGCCTTGCCACTTTTTGCCTTCTTCTTGGCCTTTTTCTTGGCTGGCTCGACAAGAGTCGTAGCCGAAACCCTTTTCTTAGAACGCTTAATCGGATTCGTTCGGATCTCCGAAGCCACTTCGGAAACACGAACCGATCCCTCCGTGGAGGGACGTTCACTTCCCATAAAGGGATTGGAGCGCTCATGGCGTAAGCCTAGAGAATCGCCCAAATCACCCATATTGGCTAAGCAAGAAGATGCAGTAGCCATGGGTTGGGAGCTAAAAGCTCCCAGTGCGGGGGCAGACCGAGATGACTCGGTATGTGCCCGATGACTACTAAAGGCGTGTGAACCCGCTATTGGACCGCTAGAAAGCGGCAATAGGGGAGCACTAGTAGTCACGCACTCAGGTGAAAACACCTGTTGCTCCGAAGAGCGTCCATAATTGTTAGCTCGAGCATTCCCATTAGCTGGCAATGTAGACAGCCCAGAAAGTACTCGTTCCCCCATATGGCGTTTGCCGGGGGCTAGGGTTTGAGAACCCAGACCAACATGGACTAAGCCCGTGGGTTGCCCTGCAGTAGTGGGGCGCGTCTCCCCTAACGGATCAGAGCGAGTGAACGCTACCGTACGGGAAACAACCCCCCCCCCCCCCCCCCCCCCCCCTCTGGTCTCCGCGACCGGGGGATTGGATTCGTTAGATATCCAAACCACTAGAATCTGACGCCACCCACCCCGAAACCACGGGCTTCGGAGTTGACAATCCAGACTCAGTTAACGCCACCCGTCCCGAAGCCGCAAGCTCCGAGACTGGCAAACTCTGCAAAGAAACACCACTAGGCAACTTACCCTTAGCCCTCCTCCCTCCCCCATGTACCGAAGTACTCGGGAGAGTTCTGGAAGGCCGAG
This sequence comes from Heliocidaris erythrogramma, assembly GCA_025617745.1. NCBI lineage: Eukaryota > Metazoa > Echinodermata > Echinoidea > Camarodonta > Echinometridae > Heliocidaris > Heliocidaris erythrogramma. The sequence continues at coordinate 37,568,644 of CM046870.1, read as the reverse complement.
TCGTCTTGCTAGACGACTCTTCGGAAGAAGCAGGTCTCCGTGACCTAGCTGCTTCTTCTTCCGAATTCAAACCACTGCAATAAAACAGACAATAAAGTATACTTTTCGAAATAAGAAATACTTCAACTGAATGCAGTAAAATAAGAGCAAAATTTATTTGGGAGATACGCACAAAAGATTTTCACAGCCAAAAAACCGTAAGAACAAACACCGAACCCAAAGGCTCGGTGACAAACGGAAACACCCGCAAACACACAGAAATATCTACGTGGGGCTGACCGTGAAAGGGAAAAATAAATGCCAAGAAAAGGATATCAAAAATCCCTTGCAATCGGCAAAAGTGACTACTAAAACACACAGTACTATAATCTAAGCGAATATAGGTACCTAAAAGTGCTTTAAATGTGCGAAAAAGCGCACCTAAAAGATACTATACGACCTGATTTCAGGAGCGCTGTGACTATACGTCCTATCTCGTCGGGGGCGAGCAAGAAAGAGGAAGATGGCCGTAGCGTGTTGACGCGCGTGAGTGGCGAAGGGGACAATAGGATTACGGGGGGTGCGCACAATATTGTGACTCATTTGTGTTAAATTCTCGAAGGGGTCCCGTAGTCAAGACTACAGGCATAATAGGTAGGTATATATGATTTATTGCAGTAAATTATAATTTATTATTCAATGTTTATTTGTCCTTCTTTTTTAGTACGAATGATGAGAATACTTCCAAACACTCACAAAACCACACAAAATTTTTATTGCGAATCTCATATATCTTTTGTGTAATAGACTAGGTCAGAATTCCCCGGAGTTGTCAATAAGACATTTAAGGCAAGACTTTCGGTTTGTATTTACCTTCCTCCTCTCATGAAGCAGATACCTACAGGCATATAACAGAAATGTGCTAAAAACATCACCAAAGGTAAGGATATCTTGTCTTTTTCGGTGGAAAATCCTATTATTTTATTTCAACATATCTGTTACTTAAATGCTCGAGAAATCAAAACGTGCAATTATAAAGCTGGGCAACACTTAATCTCTCATTAATGTACAATTTGTTGTAAATTCTAAATGTTAATGCGGATTTCTGAATTCACTTGACTTACCACAGCTCCCCTCAGCTGTCAAACCTGCTCCTGTTGGACATGTAATCTTGACCTCACCGCTGCTTTGATTAAGGTCAACTGAGATGACCTTACCATCGACCGTCAATGAAAAAGATCCATTTTCCAAAAGGTGCTCAAAACTGTTGCTAAATTCACTCAATGATTTATCCAGGGTTACTACGGGATAAAATGCATAAAAGTACATGTATACATCAATAAAGTAAAGAAAGAAAAGAAAAAAAAAGAAAATCCTGCTGGTAGTGCAGCATTTGGATATGCCATGTATGGTTTGAAATCAATATTCAACAATTATAATTACTACATAATTCGACAGTTTTAATATTGGAAAATAGCGTTAAACACGGACATAATATGTACTAAAATACTAAAGCTTTTCGACATGCACTCATCAGAGTCCACTGTTCCTTCGGCTCTATTATATTGTTTCGTTTTCTGGCGTTCTGTTCATTCATGCGAATGAATGAGTGCATGTCGAAAAGCTTTAGTATTTTAGTACATATTATGTCCGTGTTTAACGCTATTTTCCGATTTTGCAGTACCAAGCACTTATTTAGTTTTAATATTGTATTACTTGATATTACTTGACAATAATATATAATAATGTAAATAGATTTTTGGTAGTACTTGCAATACACATCATTATTTAGTAGTTTTCCATAATGCCAAACCTTTCTTTGCCACACATAGCATAGAACATGAATAAGGATCATATACATGCATGCATTTCTATTTCTCAAAATGATTCTAATGTCCCAAATAAAAGACTGCTTCAGTCCTCTTTGAAAGTTTCTTAAATTATTTTGATGAAAAAGAACTCGAAAATGATGTTATGATGCATTAAAACATCTATATGAAATTGAAAGCAAATCTAATAGAAAAAAGATTATAAAAGATCTCGAAAATAAGAGAATGTGATAAATCTAATATGGCCAAATATATTATAGAATCATAATGCAGGATTTGAAGGCGTCGGATCATTTTTTACACCAAACTTCATTAATCTCCAATTCCCAATGTCTTAAAAAAGATGCTTAGATTTTATCGTTTCTACCTATACCTCAACCCTTAAAAAGCTAATAAAGAACATAGAAATTTATTAGTATCTGTGGCTCACCATTACTGAAATCTATGTTGAATGAGATGGTGACGGGTGATTCTTCAACTGACCTCTTTTTTGACAGACCACAATTGTTGACCTTAATTGATTCAAGAAAGAAATACAAGTAATTTAGGAACATATAGTAGGAGATAAATATTATAAAATAAGTACTCGTTTATGTATAAAGTAAATTTACTATGCAATTTGGATGAATTCATAAATACATTAATGGAATTTGGATTACTGAAAAAAGAAAACCAGATGCTAAATTGATAATTTAATGATCATCATACATGTCCTAGTTCAACACCATGTGTCGAGGTGTCCTGGCCTAATAGCTCATTCACTTGACTTCTAGTCAAGAGGTTGATGGTTTGCATTCAAAGGCATTAATATACAATTGCCTCTGCACCCATGTGCACATGGGTACCAGATATGCGGGAGCACCATATATTCGAGACTCGCCTGTCACCAGGATTTATATATATGTGTATTTTATATATATATATATATATGGAGTGCTCAGAGTGTCACTGCTTGACGGACTTGAGTCCCTTTATAGAAAGTGTTACCACATGAACCTCCGATATTTCGGGAAACAAACTGGCGTTCAAATTCTCTTTATTCAAAATAATCAGGTTCTCGTCTCACTTGAATAGAAATTTTACGTAATGGCAGAAACAAAATCATTGGTTGTCGAAACTCTTCCTATAAAGAGACTCTATGACGGACATGATCGCTCTCCACGAAACCACTATTATTTATTTTCATTATTTTGATACTCTTTACATCATAGTATAACTGATTGTTTTACCAACCTGTACATCTGATGGAGCACAATCTGCACATCCAATTTCATTCAAGTTGTCCAAAATGTTAAAGTTGAATACTACCATTAGGTTTTCTTCGTCTGCCTCCGAGGCACATGTTGCACCTGGATAAGTTAAACTGACCTGTACCTCTAATGAATCTGGAGGAATCGTTTCTACAAATTTGCAAAGAAAAAATACCAGTGTAAACACTTTAAATAATGATATCGTAAGGCATTAGCCTATTAATTTCAAATAATACAACTGATTTTTTCCATTTTTTTTAATGAGTTTTCAATGAATGATCATGCAAACATGACATCTAGCTGCCATTACAGGCAAATTGACCTGGTACAATGCAACTCTTACTATTATGTTTATGTCACTACCCTGTCAGATTTTTTTTCAAATCATGCTGGATGTAATTTTGTTATTTTAACGTTTGTATTTTGTTTCGTACTCTTGTTTAATGAAGAAATGATTTCAACAACAAACATTACTATTCCACGTGTTATAGACAGCGTGACCATAAAGTTCAAATCAGCTTCATTAAACACGTACATGTATATTGGGTAATGAAATAAAGACATCCATAGAAAAGGGATTATTAAAACTTACTTATAACTTACAACTTACCCCTACAAGGAGGTAAATCTGCCCTGCGGTTGTAAGTATTTTCATGGTTCCATTTATAATCCGATTCAGGGCTACAGGAATACTCGAAAAGGTAAGGCTGAACAGGGCTAAAATCAGTTGAGTTACACCTAGCTGTGCACTTCTTAGTTTCACCTTCGCTCCAGCAGTCAAGAGTGGCATTTTCTGGAGTCTGTAAGTGAATACAACCTTTGAAATAAAGAGAAAATCATTTGTAACTCTTGTCAACCACTGATACTATTAACCATGTTATTAACCATGTTAATATGTTATGCACAATGTAAATCAAAACAATTTTTACAGTACAAAACAAATGTTGAACTATCATTGTCTGAATTATAATACATACATTTTTTTGACGGATCCAGTAAGAAGTTATTGATAGATTTTACATACATTTTTATAATTGTAGGCAACGTATACAGTTTGGGTATTTTGCATTCAAATTACATATTCAGGCACTTTCTTTTAGATTTAGGCACCAGGTGATGATCAACATCATGGGCCGCTGCAGCCCCCCCCCCCCTTTTTTTTGAGTAGACAGGTTTCATAAAAGCTTGGAAAAAAAAAAAAAAAATTGGCATAAATAAGTTAAATCAAATCAGCCCCCCCCCCCCCCCCCCCCCCCACTTTCAAAAAAAGCTCCTGAACATGACTGCACATTGCTTTAAAAGCATGGTGGTAGTTTAATTTGAATAATGCAAAATAAAATTTGTTTAATATTAGCAACAAATTGTTACAATTACCCTAGAAAACCCAATATGAGAAGAAAGTTACTGAAGGACTTAATACGAATAGTATACAGGGAGGTGGGTAGAAAATATACAATGTTGAGCTGATCAATACCTGGGCAGTCTTGAGTATTACATGGTTCAGCATTTGTATCCTCTCCATTGCATGGTTGTCCATATTGATTAGGAGGTGGGTTAGTACATTCCCTTGAAGTGTTACGAGCACCACCTTCACAAGATGCACTACATGGACTCCATGGCAACCAATCACTCCAACCACCATCAACTGAAGATAGGGAATAATTCAATATTTCAATAATTATAATATGAATGAACAAAATAATCAAAATATAATTTAGAAGATCTTGTATAATATTCAATAATTAGGGAACACTTTGTAAGTCCAATGTAGAAAGCCTTTGAAATAATGGAGGCCTATGCCTAGAATGATAAAAAATGAGATTACCTGTATTTCCACACCAAGGCTGCAGACAATTAGTGAATAATACCAAATTGTATTACAACCTTATTTCTATTTGATAGGCATCTTCTACAAATCTCGAATCCCCAAAAAAATTTCACAGCATTTACGGCAGAATGAAATATCTTTATCTCCATTTGCTATAAGTACTATACATTTTAATTATGAGTAGAGATCACACTAAATTTACTACTCACATATCCTGATGTAACTTATGGTGATAGGGCATGTATTTCAATGACTAATACATTTTCTGTTTTCTCAATACAAAAGATAAGCTTCCAATTAAAAGTGATCGAGGAATGTAGACCTACCTTGTAAATGGAAAATACTTGAATCAACTTACTTATTTCTAGCTCACAAAACTCTCCCAAGAATTTATCTGGGCATGAACAATGAATCGTTCTCTTCATGGTAGTACACGATCCTCCATTCTCACAGCTCTCATTGTTGCACAGGTCAATGAAATTTTGACAGTTTATCCCTCCGTAATCTTCAAGACAGAGACAGGAATAGGAGTGCAGTTTGTCCATACAAGAGCCTCCATTTTGACAGGGGGACAAGCTCTGACATTCATCATTATCTACAACAAACCATTGGAAAAATGAGTTGGAAACAAAGTTTAACCTACCACCTCTATTCCCCCTGTTGTTTAAGTGAGCCATCAATTGCTGAAATTACTTGACAGTTCTGAATATTTAGCCTTATTTTATTCCGGAAAAAGATATCTTGAACCAACACATTGCAACAGCACCACGTAAACAGCAACCTAGCCTGTGTTTTTCATATCACAAAACAAAAAATGCAATTGTCACTTGAGGGCTAATCAGAGATGAAATACATGAAATGTGGTAATGTTAATAATAATGATAATGATGATGATAATAATAATAACAATAATAATAATAAGCTATTGTTCATGTAGCGTATTTTGGGAGGATCATTTACCTTTTCAGTCTTCTGGAATCAAATACACAAGGTCACACTGAGGTAAGACAAAAGTTTGCCAATTATATGACAAATGTGAAAAATTCAATATCAATATCACAATTAATATCAATAAATATTTGCCAATATGTTGATACTTTCTTTCCTTTCGAAATTTTAATGGCTGCAAAAGCTATCCTTACCATCACACACCGAAGGAGTCATTGAGGTGGTAGCAAAAGCTTCGTGGAAATCAAAGTCTGTCCATGAAATGATGTTCCCATAAAGTTGTGGTAAGCACTCTGATGAGATTCTAGACAAGATTTCTTCCGGAACGTATCCACCCCATACGTTGATACCAGTCATGAATACAGAATCTTGAAAAAAAAGGGGAAAACACACATGCAATGGATAGAATTTTCTCATTGTTCTTGGGGGAAAAAAGAAAATGAGATTAGATTATATAGCATAGAAAGTAATTCCATAGTTTCACATCAAACACATCTTACATATTTTATCATGTAGTTGGAATGCTCTAGGGCGACCACAAAAAATGAAAAATGACACAAAGCTGAAAATTATCATTATCGCTGAGTGGATTATTTTGTTTAACACAGATCAGATTAAACCTTTCCAAAATAATTATTTTTTACTTGAACACTGAAAATGAATGGCTAGAACAAGCCTCTGTATGTCGATTCTGTGTCCTATTCATGCTCATAATATGAATTTGGAAACGGCCTATGTGATCATAATTACAATTTGTAATACATATCCCATGTTTCCCTGATGGTAAACACGATTTTTAAAAATGATCATTTCTTTTAGAGCATCCTGATTATGCATCTTTTTCTTTCTTATGATATGAGAAATACAGCTCATTTGAGTTGACTAATCATACCTGTTTGGTCAAATTCATTAGCCCCAACATCAATTTGCAAGGTTCCTGAGAGACTATATTGATATGAATCATCATCGACACTCAGAATCTCAGAGCCATCTAAGTGAACAGACCATCTTCCAGTATCAATGAACAGGAGCAATGCATGATGCCAGCGACCATCACACAGGGTATACCCATTAGATGAATAATTCTGACTGGAACAACAATAAACAAAGAGAAATTTAGTAAATTTTACTCTGCATCGGGATGAAAGAACCACTGGTTATCATGTATTCATAATTTAATGATGAAGGCTGAAGTTTGGGCTAAGTATCATTGATATTACAGTATTTTCTTCCATTTATCTCTTTCATTCAGGATGATTTACCCACCGAAAGCTTGATCGCTGAATCTCATTTACATGTCTATAATGGGAGTACACTGAATCATAAATATACATGTATATCATTTAACTCATTCTAATGTGTAGGTATGATGAAGACTGGAATATCATATGTGCATCTGTAAAATGCTTGCCAAGCTTGATTTCAGGTAAACTTTCACATATGAAAAGAGCCTTGCAGATACTCTTTAATATACATCCATGACCTCAAATGACCTTTGACGTCCTCATGTGACTTCTGACAACACCATAACATAAGATACCCCTAATGCTTCTATCTCCCATGTTTGGTTGCCATTGCAGCAACAGTTGCCAATTTATGCGTCCTAAGAGAGTCTTGCAGGTAAACTTTAACATTTGTGACGGACGTCGACAGACGTCGACGGACGGACGCCATTTGGATCTCGTACTCTCGCCTTCACCTCCGGTGGGCGAGACAAAAAGAGAGGATAGAGAGAAGCAATTTAAAAAAACTTCCATCAAAATCGGTTACGAAATGAAAAAGTTACGAGGGTTTGAAAAGTCTCAATTTACTTTCTATGGCGATCCTCAAATCGGCAATGTTGCTTTCAAAATGACAGGTTTAGTAGTACAACTCTCAATATGTATTGTACACACAATTTCTTATTTCTCTATTATATCTAAAGATGCTGCTTGTCTTTTTGTGAACTCAGCATAATTATGTTGGGTAAAATACATTTTCCCATGATATATCTTAAGCTAAGGAGACAAGCTGCACTTTGAAGCAACATTGCCACTTTGAGGATCGCCATAGAGAGTAAATTGAGTCTTTTCAAACCCTCGTAACTTTTTCATTTCGTAACCGATTTTGATGAAACTTTTTTTTAAATTGCTTCTCTCTATCCAGTCAGACCGTAGGTCGTATGCAAATGAGCAAAAATCGCGCATTTTATTTCCAGTGCCCGAAATGGACTCTCTCCCTGCACCCAGTCGGCTGTATCGCATGGTCATCTTTAAAGTTATGTTCTTAAATAAATATAAATGCTATGCTCATTAGACTTTCTGCAAAAATAAATGAATAGTTAACCAACACAGGGATATTTTGTTTTAGTCAGAATTTTAGAAATAAGTTGTTTAAAATAACTGATGAAATAGTCATACAAAAGCCTTTTTTTCACAAGATTTCAAGTTGTTAAAAGACATATAAAAAGTATATGAGCCGCCATCAAGACCCATATGTATGGAAGCGCTGGAATCTCATCTTTTTTATCGTTACATTCAAAACATCCATAGACTTATGACAGAGTCAGGATCCAGCAATATTCAGCCGCAGATCATCCGTTGTCAAGACCATGGTCAAGACCATAGAATCTTAGCCCTGTGATTGGCAAGCAAGCCATCTGTAACCAAGTGCGCGTTGAATGAAACAATGCGCAACCTGTTGCTTCATCCTTGCGCAAACATGCGCATAGCTGTTGCCAGGCTGCGAGAAAAACATCTTGCGTGGTGGTAACCAATCGGAATGCTGGAATTTACTTTTTTAAAGACAAAGTGTGTACATTGGTTACATATTGCTGGATCCTGACCCTGTCATGAAGTGCACATTAATGTTATTTCAATCTTTGGAAAGTACAGAAAATGCCCTTTACGTTCATGTCAAATTTGCCCTGGCTCACAATAAAACTATGGTAGTTTTGGCCAGATTTATATTTCATTTCATTTCCATTTTTTGTCATAAAAGGAACACCATTTTTTACCAATTTCGTCTTTTATTTTGAAAACAACAAAAGCATGTCACAAATCTCTGATCCCTCTTCTTTTATTTGATGCATAACTCATGGCAATTGGTGAATGATAAGTAGTCTATTCAATAGTTTGCAAATGAGATGTTCCTGGCTGTTCTTGCTCATTATGTATTCATAGTCAGGCAGAACTGGAAATAAAATAGCGCTCTTTTTGGGGACCTGCGGATTGGCTGTATCCTCTCTTTTCATTAAAATTGATTTTTTTCCCCAGGGCTTCATTCTCCTTTAATGTATGATTCTCAAACAATTCTCGCTACCCCAAATACGCAATTTCGCCAACAGATGGCGTTTGTCATGCAAACCACGCATGCGCAGTGCTGACAATATCCCGATTTGGTCGACAAGTGTTTGTCTTTTTGCATTGAAAATGTACACAGGTATTACAAAAATCCTCGAGTTTGAGTTTAACCGACATGCTTGAAAAGATACCATAATGATTTATTGAGACAATTGGATGCATTTTCAAAATTTGAGTGGTTTATGTCATGCGATCCAAAAATTTGGAATTTTAGCACTCATTTTATTCATAAACCGTAGTATTTCAATATGGACTGGAAGTGAAGTTAATGAAGATGCGGACATTTTCCATTCGGATTTCCCTGATAATGCAGAATGGAAATGTAACAGATGCACTCACCCAGCTTGCATGAAAACAAGACTGCGTGGATTGTAAATGCTGAACTGAAGATTATCAATCCCAAAGTGAATGAGCCGTTTATCAGAAGATGTCATTTCTGCCTCCACCCAGAGAGAAACAGTCATATTCTGTAACTCAGTGTTTACGTCAGCAGAAAAAGTAATAGAAGATATCTCGTGATCCAGTTTGAGATCGTAGTTATCAGGAATAACTGAGGAATAAAAATATCACAAGATATTTGTGCTGTGATATTTGTCACAATTTATGGAAAAGACAATGATTTTTATACAATAGTGTGCAGGTGAAAGAAAAAAAGGTTCCTCTTCCTTCACGTTGCAATTATAGTTCACGATAGGGTCATTTTGTGTCAGGTCACCCAGTGGGTTAAACCATATACCCTTAAAATTGGCCAAAATTAAGTATGTGGGATAATTTACTCTTCCCAAGCTGAAATTTCAAGTATTAGCCCCATCGGCCAAACCTTTTTTTCTTTTCCTTTTTTGCGCTATGGCAGACATTCAACAGTCATGTCGGCCAAAAATGGGCACTTTTTCAATTTTGAGATGACCATATCTCTGTTACTACTGGGTCAAAAGTGTCGATATACACATATTTACAGAGGTATTTACTAAATCTGTCATATTCCATGTCCTAACAACTTAGAGTTCAGTGACCTAATGATCTTTGCTTTAACCTTGAATTTTACCTTGAAGTTCACGTAATATAAAGATGAAGTTTGGTGAATTTATACGTCAACATATTTTGTACATCATGCAAAAAACTGGGGAGGAGTATTTTTGGTTTTCTTTCAAGTTTCTTTGAAGTTTGCACAGAACTGATTTTCACTGTTTGACCAATCAAGTCTAGAAAGTATGAGTATCAGTAATTGATTCACAACATAGCAAGCCATTGTGTATCACACCTGTCATTCACAAATGCTTTACCTGCCCAGTGCCATCAGTTATTTACAACGGTGTTGCCTGAATAATATTTTGTGGAATCGCAGATATCATGCACAATGGTTTTTTTTTACTGCTGTGAATAAATTGATGGCAGTGACAAATTTTGTGGACTTGATTAGTCAAACATTAAAAATCAGTATTTTTCAAACTTTAAAAGAAGCTGGAATGAAAACCAAAAATGTTACTCCTCCATATTTTTTGTATGATGTACAAAATATTTTGACCGACATGCCTGTTGAATGCATGCCATAGTGAGAAAACCGTCAACCGATGAGGCTAAAAATTGAAATTTCACCTTGGGAAGAGTCAAATACCCCATATACTAAATTTGGTATGAAGTTTGTGTAAGCTCAGATAGCTGCAAAATTTAACCTTATAGACACTTCAAGGACACTTAAAGGACACTTCATACCTGCTTCACATTCGTCCCCTGTATAACCAGGATAACAAGTACAGATGAAATGCATGAAACCATCTGTACAGGTGCCATTATTCTTGCATGGGTTGGACACACAGGAGCTTATCAACTCTTCACAGGTTGTGCCACTGAAATATATAAACAAATGTGATAAAAATGGTAATACCTCATCTAACACATATTATGCAGTGCTAGTCTAGGGATCAGCTCTCTGTCTTCATCTACAACTGACTGGCAAACCCCGGTTCAAAACTGATCACATGTTTCTGATGGTGACGTTAAAGGTCAGTCTAAAAAATAAAACAATCAGATCTGATGCACTGCTGTAAAAGCCACAAGCACTAGCCCACACACACATACGCTAGGCACACAAACCTTCTTGACCCTTCATATTATACATTCAACCTAGACACCTAGTAATGGCACATTTATGACACGTGATAACGAGGGAAAGTATTTTTTTTTCAACAAATATGAATATGGAAACTGTGAAGTTCTGATGCCTTCTTCTAATTCATTTAAAATGTATATTGGCTCATCAACTTTTACGCGTAGGAAGTATTTCCCTAAACCTAATTACATTTTACTTATTAAAACCTGACTTCTCTTATCAACTACGTATAATAGAATACATACAGCTCTTACCGATAACCTTCAGCACAACGGCAATCAAACCGATCAGTTCCTTCAACACATGTACCAAAGTTGGCACAAGGGGAAGAGGAGCATTCTAGAATGTCATCTTCACAGAACCTTCCTCCGAATCCTTAAAAATAAAACACAAACATTAACCATGCAACAAAGACCATAAAATATGCATTTCTGCCTGTTTTACAAACTACGGCGTATATTCAAACACAAAAACGTATAATATTAATGCAAAAATATGCGAATTGTGGAGGCATTGTTATCACATCTTTCAAAAGGTGTTCAATTCTTAACTTGACAAAAGTGTCCATAGGAATTCATGTGTAAAACATAAATGTACATAGTGCAACAATATATGCAGGCTACGATCAAAGTTTGTGGGAAAATTATTCCTGACAATGATAACATAACGCATCATTTGCAATTAACTGTTAAATGCCCTTGGGAGAGACATTGGGGTAGGTATGGGTGGGGGCACATACAATTCTTATAGAACGGCTATTTCTCACTAACCTCTTTGGCAGATACATTTAAAGCTTGATCTTTGATCGATACATGTCGCTCCATTCTGACAGGGATTAGAAGTGCAGTCATCAATTTCCCGATCACAAAGGTCTCCAGATACACCAAGAGGACATTTACAGCTGTAGCTATTCCACTATATTGGAGTTAATACAAATTTACAACATATTTTTAAAAATGTGAAAACCTTGCTGTAAATCAACTCACCTTTTTTCGATGCTACATAATGGTATTACAGCGAAATTAACAACTGTACAGACTATTTCTATAATGAGATTACTGAGAATTGTTCCATAGGCCTATACTATGAGTTTAAAACTTTGTATGCAATGAGTATCGTATTCAAGTCAAAGTTCATTGTTGCTTGATGTCCACATCAAAGATCACACATTTTACATCTAGGATCCCAAGGATTTAACATTCTCTGATATCCTGATGACAAAAATGGAGAAAGTACTCTCATTTATTTCTGAGAGCAGGCAGCGTAATATTAGATAAATACAGTTTACAATGGAATGGAAAGTGGAGGTGTCGTGGTATAGTGGTTCATTCACTTGACTCTCAATCCAAGGGATGAGGGTTCGAATCTCAGCCCGGCACTAGCGTCTTTTAGTAAGACATTAATCCACGTTTGCCACTCTCCACCCAGGTGTTAAAAGGGTACCTGGCAGGATTATTCCTTGAAATGCACTGTGTGCCGATTACGGCAGGGTAATAATATCCAAACCCTTTGGAAGCGCATAGGGACCTTATATCATAATGTGATATGCGCTATACAAGAACAGTTTATTATTATTACTATTATCTTAGCCACTGAATATACATCATTCTGGAGGTGTTTGAGAATATACCTGGTCTTCACACGTCGAGCCGCTAGCACAGCGATGAGTGGCACAGTCATCAATGTCAACTTCACAGGTAGGTCCAGAGAACCCAGGCAGACATGTACAAAGGAACCCATCAGCGTCATCTCGACGGCAAACACCGCCATTGGAGCAGGGATTGTTATCACAAGGTGTCTGCTGCAACTGGCAATTTGGCCCATATGTTCCTTCAGTACAAAGACAGCTATAGCTATTGATGCCATCTACACAGGATGCCCCATTTTTGCAGGGGTGGCCCAAGCAATCATCAATGTTAATCTGTAAAAATTAGTTAAATACAGGTAATAATATTACTTCCACATTCATCTAAAGATATTAAGAGGCACTAAAGAACGACATAATGTACATGTTAATTCACAGACTAAGAGAACATACTTTACACTGTTTGCACTATGGCTCTACGTAGATGGTTAAAAGAGTGACTTTCTGCATTTAGCAATCAATCTGCCATTATTTAGGCTTGAATTAGCAAGACCAAATTTCAGCACACAGAAGCCAAATATCAGACAAGGTATGTACAAATGCATGCACACATCATAAATAAAGCTTATGCAATTTTTAATAATGTGTTGTCCACCTCCAATGCTCCATTTTAACCAAAAAATCCATCGTATGGATGAAGATTTAAATTGCTTTGATGTGTTACTTACATCACACAAATTACCAGTGAAGCCTGGTTTACAAGTGCAGTCAAAGGTCCCCAACTGGTTTCTACAAATTCCACCATTCTGACAGGGGAACATATCACATTCGTTGATCTCAGATTCACATTGTGAACCAGTGAAACCAGACTTGCAGACACATGTATAACCATCGATTGTATTTTCACAGCTCTCCGTACTGCCTTCTCCACAGAGATGGCAGTAGTCTTCTTGTTTATTACATGTTTTCCCTTTGAATCCAGGGGCACAAAGGCAGCTAGATTGAAAAGGGATATTTAGAGCATTAAGATCATTCATCATTATTTCGAAAGAAATGAATGCATTGTGAGAGATTTGTATAATTTCAGTGAAAATGCTCCCATTGTAGCACAATCAACAAAAAATAATAGTTTTTAACTGTAAAGTAAAAAAGGGTTGACAAAACCTGATTCACCCCCCTCCAGCAATATGCAGTATTGATTTCATGGTTCAGTTTTCCGTACTTAGCTCACACCAAAATTTATAAGTGTATATCAGGCTGATTTTACAAAGTGATCGCACTACAATATTGCACTACAATATCTAAGTCTAATCTTCTTTCATAGTCCTACTTTGACCGGTCTAGAAACTTAAACCCCATCAGTGAATTGTTAGGTTGCCGGACTGTACTCATTCCCTGTTTTCGAAATACAATTTTCAATTTTATACCAAACTCAAATACGATACTTTTTCAAATAAAGTATACATCAAAATAGATTACCGATATTTTGTGTTCTGGTTCTCACAAACTCCTCCATTTTTGCAAGGATTTGGCTCACACAGCATGTCTTCAGCGCAGGTGATTCCTGCATATCCAATTTCACATTCGCATTCAAAAGAGTCTACACCATCTATACATGTTCCATGCTCACATGGGCTATAACATAACGAGGAAAGACAAATGTTGTAAAATAAACATATAACAAAGAAATATATGGAATCTATAGAGGCATGTGAAACAAGTTATTCTACTTTAATAGAAATAATGGCAGAGAATAAAATCAGAAAGTAAAACCCGTTGAACTTTTTCTAAGCAGATAATAGGACTCTATATCACATGGTGGGAGCATCGTGTAAATTGATGATGGTTCTTGGCTCTCATACGATATCAGTTCCAATAAGAGAAGAAATTACATGTAGACTTAGTTTGAAAAGCATCTAAAACAGGTAATAGCCAAAAATGAAATTTTCTTAAAACATAAACCCTTATTTCGTTCTATATCTTTGTTGCTTAGAGTAGTTATAGAACAGCTCTTGTTTTCATCCGGGTTCTGTATACACTGAATTGTATACTGTACAAGGGCTTTTCAGTGTCGGCATTCCTTTGCACATGTCATTTCACCAGATCATGACTTAAAGAAAGAAAGTATTTTAATAATGTACTGAAGGGGAAATATGGCTGTAAAGATATGTTAGAACCAATCACTCACTTGCTCATACATTCATCCTGATCTACCTCACAGTGAATCCCTTCAAACCCTGAGGGGCAGACACACTGGTAAGAGAGTTGTTCTCTCACACAGGAAGCACCATTAAGACATGGTGAACTGCCACAAGGGTTGATCTCATGCTCACATAATGATCCTGTTGAGTAGACAAATAGTTTTAAAACAGATAGATATAACTCTAGTTTGTCTTCTGAAGAAGGATAAGTAGGAAATCAGACAAAAGACTTTAATAGGTACATATTTCATTTATATGAATTTGTATAGAAGCAGAAAATTTAAAACTATAATTAAGCAAAGCATCGCATTAAACTGAACTGTACATATACTTAGTAAAGTTTATCCTACACATGTATGATAGTATCAGATTGGTTTCAAGTTGCAAACACAAATTTTAAGGCGTTGCATTTGGGCTGTTTCAGATTTACTTGTTTGGCATCTCCTAAGTAAAAACAAACAACACAGTATACAAAATGCTCAAATTATCATATCCAAGTGTATCATTAATGTTATTTATGATGAATGGTTTGTTCTTAGAACCCTGTGGTATGTATCAAATCAAAGTAATATACTTTGTTCTTAGGTGTCATGATTAAGCCCATGAGCTATTATAAAAATAACTGGACAATGACCTTGATATCCTGATGCACATTGACAGTAGAATGTCAAAAAGTCTCCACTACATGTAGCACCATTGAAACAGGGATCATCATAATCACAGACAGTCAGTTGTTCTTCACATCGCTCTCCGGTGTAACCTACATCACACAGGCATCTGAAGGTAGAAGAATCTTCAATGCAGGTTGCGTTCAATCCGCATGGGCTGTCATCGCAAAACCTTATTTCCTGAGAACATGTGTCTCCTAAAAAAGAGAAGAAAAAAAGGTCTTCCAAATGCATACGTCCAATGTATAAAATAAGATCCAAGTTATTTTGTCTATATCTAAGATTTTAGTATATCTGAAGATTGTAAGGAGATTGCCCTCCTAGAGCTGGATCAAAATATCAATTAAAATGATATTCTTTCAACAATTTACGTTTACAGTTCCATAATACAATTCAATTTTACTAGGTACCATACTAGGTAACATACTAGGGAACATACCTCGGGCCCATCCATAAGTACAAATCTAAATCTATTACATGACATCACAAGGCTCTATTGCCAGGGCGCTGTTAATCATTACCACACTGTTTTACCCAGTTTACATCTTTAAAGGGGAATTAACCTCAAAATATAAATGTGCTTATATTCAAAAATGTAATCTATTCCTTCTTGTTGTCCTACGTAGTTTTGCTTTAAAATATCAGCAAAATTTATCGTCTGCTAGCGATACCTGGGGGCTGCCATATTCTTGATGTGTACATAAAGATATTTGTAATCCAAAAGTTGTGTTTCTTCCTGATACAAAATCCCATTTGAGATTTAGAATATTGAACAGATATATACATATATTCTAAAAACATAAATGTGGTTTATATTTCTTTCAAAATTACTATTTTACTAAATAGAAATCTATTTTCTTGATACTATGACATACGCGACAGAGCAAATTAATTCAACAAACTATGTATTCACCTGCGTGAGATCATGGACTTTTCAATAGTCAGAATGCGCATTGTATAAATTATGTTCTGCTCTGTTAGGCAAGCCCAAGAAACCAGAGAATTTAAAAAGAAATCTATAAATTTCAAATTTTAGAATATATGTATACACCCGTTTTGTAGTTTTCATCATATATGTGGTTTTTGTAATGAAGAGAAGCAATTTAGCTCTAGGATTAAAAATATCTTCCTGACCGGAACGGTTTCCAATGGTTCATGTATAACTCCATATCATCAGGCAAATGGCATCCCCCATGCAAAGTGTTAGCAGATGATACCGTGTGCAAGGATGTCTTGATTTAAACCCTTTTCTGATATTTTATTTCTAAAGTGATACAGGCCAATGAGTAGGAATATAGTACACCTTTGAACATATATTTTGCGGTTAATTCTCCTTTAACAATTTATCAAGAAGTAATGCTATTCTGACAGGGAAATTAAATTTTATACACAATCAAAAAATTATACAACAAAATGAATGAAACAAGGAATGAAGATGCCCCACACATCAGAGAAATATAAACCTTTGCAAATGAATATTTTTCAATAGAAAGATGTAAATGGGAATGGCGTTCACAAAATATGGATCAAGGAGAGTTGGCCCGATGGCTGAATCAGATACCTTTAAATCCGTTAGGGCAGTGGCAGGAGTAGGTGGTAGCCTGATCTAAACACTCAGCTCCATTCCTACAAGGATCTGATTGACAGAAGTCGATCTTGATCTCACAGGTCTGTCCCATGTATCCCGGGGAACAGGTGCAGTTGAAGGCCAATGAAGTATCATCAACAGCTGCACAGGTGCCTCCATTTATGCAGGGAGAGTCACTGCATGCTGTCCTCACTTCATCACAGAACTGTCCGGCATAAGCCTCAGGACAAGCACAGATTGCTCTGTCTCCTAGATTTTTGCAAGTACCCCCATTTTGGCAGTTCCAATCAGTGCACAAGTCAATGTCCTCATTACATGTCTGACCCCGGAATCCAGGTGTACATGAGCACGTGAAACCGTTCATCGCATCAACGCAAAATCCGTTGTTGAGACATGGGTTGTTCTTGCAATCATCTATGTTAGTAGAACATCTTACTCCTGTATATTCCTCAACACACTGGCAGAAATACCCAACTAATGACAGCTCAGAGACTATGCAGGTTGCACCGTTTTCACATGGATT
Organism: Heliocidaris erythrogramma; assembly: GCA_025617745.1. Lineage (NCBI taxonomy): Eukaryota > Metazoa > Echinodermata > Echinoidea > Camarodonta > Echinometridae > Heliocidaris > Heliocidaris erythrogramma. Next base: position 37,550,794 of record CM046870.1, on the reverse strand, counting down.
ATCAAGACAATAATCTATTTCCTCCGAGCATGTTTTGCCACCAAAGCCAAATGGGCACGAGCACACAAATTTGCCTTGGCCATTTGTGCAGGATGCGCCATTCACACATGGTGATGGATCGCAGTAGTTGCTTTCTGTCTCACACAGGGTGCCTGTCAATAATAATAAAATAATATAGGAAGTTAAAGCTACAAAGTAAAAAGGAAAATGGACAAAGATTATTGTATAAATACAGCCATGGAAAAGTATATTAGACCAAGAATGGTTACTGAAAGTGTTATATTTGTGGTAAGAAGGAAATAAAATATCATAAAAGCAAGGTACAATTGCTGGAATTTGTTATTCATGCAATGAAATACAAAGACAAATAATTTTCATTAGTTTGAATGCATCTTATAGTACCTTTATTACAGAAGCTTGCTCTAATAATTTTTTCCAGGGCTGTAGATGTGTGGAAATAGAGAAATGCATTCTCAGAAGAGAATATACTGACATCAGGGAAAACTGACATCAGGGAAATGCTGGTACAACCTATGTAACCTTTCACAACTTACAGTGTGCATTATAAGAAGTGCATTCCTGTCATACATCTAAACCACCCAATAACCCGGACAAGCCAAAAGATTATTAAAGTTAACATGCACGCCAAGATTAACTACTGGGGATTCAAGAATCTTTACAGAACCATCAACTATCTAATCTTACTTTACAGATCAAAACAACAAATGATATTAACTTTATTATGTAACTGCCTGAAAAGACAATCCATTTTCCGATACCCCAGCAGAAAGTTTAAGTTCAGTCTTGTTGACAATAAAGAAGAACACACAATAATCATATTTATACCTGTATATCCTAGAGGACACATGCAATTAAACTGACTGAGTTCATCCACACAAGACCCTCCATTGAGGCAAGGACTGGAGTCACACCATAGAATCTGATCACTACAAGTACGCCCTCTATAGCCCAGTCTACAGATACATGTGTAAGAGTTGATTGCATCGAGGCACGTTGCACTGTGGTGGCACGGTTGGCTCTCACATTCATTAACAGCTGTGTAAAAAGAAATCATATTCATTCATAAGGATAAAGATATATATATATTCAAATATAATCAATACAATCAGTGTTTTATTTGCATGATAGCCTTACCGACACACATAGCTGCATCTGTAGACCCTGTCTGTAGTGTTGTAGTATCAGCCGGGCATTCATGACAGGTACTTTGTTGAGTTCCACTCTGATAACTACCAGCTGGACATGCCATGCAGGGACCAAAGCCTGATGAAGAGTACTCTCCGGCTATGCAAAATTCTGCAAAACAAAATACATACTCCAATAAGCAAATGTCATAATAATTCAGTTGTCTCTTTTGACACATTAATTGATAAGGTTTAAGGTGTGTATTCAAAGCTAATGTAAACAGTATAAATAATTTCTCATAACAGAAGACTTAATGAAAGTTATTTTTGAATAATCAGGAATAGAAATCAAGTAACAAATCATGTGTATCTAAGTAAAAAATTATTTGTTTATGCAGCTCAGTTTTGGACATGAGAATCCCTTTCAAACCAAAACAGCCACATTTTACCCAGAATATTAATTAATGTTATTCACGTTGTTGTTGTTTTTTCTGCAATTTCCAAATACATACAAGTAGAGATTTCAGGGTAAAATAAACAATCAATCATTATCTAAAGATTAATTTAATGTGTAAGGGTATACCAAATGCTATTCTGATCTTGGAATTGTAAAGGTGAATTCAAATTTACATCAGGCTGTTTGAAAAGGGTAAGTGATGAAACTTATCATATACACCTATCACATACTTACGAAGACATTCAAGAGGCGAAGTAGAGCCTTTGCTTTGCGTGGTCATGCCAACAGGGCAGCTATTACATTCAGTAGCATAAAAGTCATCTTGATAGGTTCCTATTGGACAATGGTTGCATGGCGCAAGACCAGTGCCTGAACTATAGCCGGGCTGACAAATATCTAAAAGTAAAAGGTTTCCAGTATTAATGAATAGGCCTGGTCAGACTTTTCCGATAAAGATAACGATAACTATACCTATAAATCGTTGCCAAATTGCTCAGTAGCATAGAAGTCATCTCAAATTGCTTATGTGGAAAGTAATTAGGAAATCGTTATGGCAGGTCAGAACTCACTGACATGTGCTAATGAACCTCCCTCACTGAATTTATGATTTCGGTGCAATCGCTTGGCCACCTACTTTTTTCAGGACAGACCTCCCCAATATTTTCTGAAAGCCAATAGTTTTTGCTCCTTCGAAGATGACGTCAGTTCAGAAGAATCATGTGGGCAGTGTCCGTCATGTTTAATTGACAGAACCCCATCGATTTTATCAGTCAGGTGTGACCAATTTTATCGTCATCGTTATAGGTACATTTTATATGTTATATCAAAAGTTCATGGATTTGTTGAACTTTCTTTTCTCTGTGCATATAATTGACCTGAAGAAAAAAAACGAATTGGATATTACTCCTTCAATTATTGACAAAATTTATACAATGATAACAGAGGCTGGTTTTACCTGTCTGGACGTATAAATATGTTCTTTTTTTATATACCATCTGGTTTCCTTTCGAATTAGTACAAATTTTATGTTTTGTGATTTTGTCATTAATCCATATCAGTAATCAACTACATGTATCAACACGGCTCTTGTTGTGCGTCTACATGGGGGGGGGGGGGGGGGGGGGCTTGGGAGCTAAGAGTGTGTGGGTGTTTGCGGGTTGAGGAAGATGGTGTCTTTATGTTGGTGTTTGCATGGTGTGTGGTAAATTCAGGGGAGGGGCGGCGTGTTGTGTCGAGTCGTGTCGTGTGCTTTCGGGGTGCGTTTGGTGTGTGTTTGTATGCGTTTTTCTTTTTTTTTTTGTTCACAACACCTTCACTCCATTTTACTATCTTCTTTCTTCGTTCTTTTTTCCCCTTTCTTTTTTCCTTTTTCCTTCCTTTACTTTGAATTATTAACTATTCTCTCTAGATATAACAAAACAAGAAGTGCAAAAGTTGATGTACACATTTTATTTTTTACCCAAATAATGTATTCTGAATCATTTAATTATGGCAAAGTATGATTTGTGAAATTTCATTTGTAATTCTGTTTATGAGTTATTACAATTTTGTATGAAAGTTGAAACTTAATTTGCAATTTTGTTTACATGGAAATTTATTTGCAACTGTGTATGAAATGTAAATTTTACTTGCAATTATGTATGAAATGTGAAAATTTATTTGCAATTTTGTTAAGAGGAAAGAATAAAAACTAAAAAAAAAAAAAACTATAACAGCGAATAAAAATAAAGAAAGGCAATGACTGAAAACAATTACTATTGTATACGTACCTAGACACTGGCTAACATTCTTAGATCCGACTCCAATGGTAGATTGTCCTTCGGGGCATTGATGACATGTAAACTGTCCGTGTGTGTCTTGGTATGTCCCGATGTCACACTGGGTACAATCCCGAGTTTCATTGGCATAGTAGAAGCCCCTGCCACATGGTACTGCACATTAAAAAGAATAAATAAACTTCAGCTAATTTCGGTTTCAAATCTAATTTCCATATACCATGCATACAGTCAATTCTGTATTAGTAAGCCCTCTCCGTAAATCGATCCCTCTCTAGTGTCCAGCTATATTCTACCACTGAGAATGAATATGTTTTGTAAACCCTGTCTGAAAATGCCAGTTCTCACTATGAACACGATGACAAAGAAAGCGGACAAAATATCCAGCTCCTCACTGTACCCTCCACAATTGTTCTGGTAGACAAAAGAACATCCCTTCATTGCTATTATGTAAAATAAGTAGAACAGGTGAATATGCATGTGACGCCTGAAGGATGTTCTTTGTCTACCAGAGCAAGTGTGGAAGGTACAATGAGGAGCTGTATATTTTGTCCCCTTCTTTGTTCGCCATGTTCATAGTGCTATACTTTGGTCACCTTTTCACTTTCTTGTGTGGTCTGTAAAGTATGGTTCGACTGTACATGTTATAAAAATTTCACGTTAATTAAAGCGATCTTAATTCTTACCACAACGATATTTGTCATTATTTGCTGTATATGGAGGATCGCATTCCAATTCTGCATATTCGTAGTCAAACGAGCTCTCATCTAGGTCCAAAGAGACACCATCTACACTTGAACTCAGGTCCAAACTGTTGTTTGCAATGAGCATCTCCACAAGTCTTTCCATCTGATCCTCTGCATCCAACACTGCATCGTAGTGGTCTTGACCTTCACCTACGGTTAGCTTACGTCCAACTTTAAAGTTAATGATGAACCTGAATGATGAAAAATTACATTCATATGTTAATCATATCAATTCATATCGTAGTCAAATTACAACAAATCCCTCATTTCTCCTGAATTACGGTAATTTTCTCACAAAATTTGCTTAGAAACCGCAGGACATAATGACTCCACTACCAATGACAGGGGGATTAAACCAAAACGTTTGTTAAGATATAGAGATAGTAAACTCAGCTAGCTTTCAAAATTGTTTATGTGTAGAGGTGTCATGGTCTAGTGGATATGTCACCAGACTGTGGATCACATGGTTCGCGGTTCAAGTCCCGACGCAGCACTAATGTCCTTTGGCAAGTCATTAATCTACAATTGCCACTCTCCACGCAGGTGTTAAATGGGTACCCGGTAGGATGCGAATGTCACTGTGACTGGAATCGTATATTTGCGCCTGTTAACCCTTTCAGGACAGGAATTATTTAAGAGCTAAATTGATCAAATTGGCAACAATAATATTTTTCTTTTAGTGTTACATAGTCCTAATAAGGATTAATGTCTTTGAAAGCAATAAACAAGGTTAGAAATTTTGTCGAAAATTAGAAAATATTGTCAATTTAAGAATTTAAAAGCTTATTCTCCTTTTCAAAATTCCTAGCATCAAACGCAATATGTTCATGCAACCAAAATGGACATAGTGTGTGCAGAAATTGTCTTTCTTTTTAGTCACGCATGTGGTATATTTTATAGAGCTCTGAATCAAAAGTTCTTGAACCAAACCACGAAATGTGGTCAATTGTCTCCAAAGGGTTAAATGGCAGCCAGACTGGAATGCTCCCTTGCGGAGTGGATAATGTGCACTATATAAATGCAGAATCGTAATAGGATCCAATAACCGGGGTAATAATACACTGTAAAGCGCTTTGAGCAGTTACTAACTGGAAAGGTGCTATATAAATGCAGATTATTATTATTATTATATTAAATATATATTCATTAAGAGTTAAAACTGCCAATGCAGCACAAAAAAATTGTAAAAAGTTGACTGCAGTAGGTTGAAGGGGTCGTAAATCAAAAATCCCTGGAAAGTACACAATACGTGTGTAGTCACGGTTTAGTATTAATGATTTATTGGAGAATTCATTTGCAGCCTAACTGGCTGAATTGTAGAATTTGTAAATGTAAAAAGAACAATATAAACATTTTACATAATAACTAAACAGCACATATTTTAAAGTAAATCGGAGAGATATATACATCGAGATCAAATAGGATAAATCATTTATATGCACATAAGTTCAGTTAGAATACAATGCATACAACTAGAAACATTAGTAAGAAACATAAGTTACTTAACCTATGGAAAAAATAAGCAAACGATCAAAGACTAATGTGCATATTGTATTTCATACATGTAAATGTAAACATTCTTCAGAGGAGAAAAAGAGATCTGGAGGACACAACAAAGGAGGAGGTAGAAAATAAAAAAGGAGGAGGTAGAAAATAAGGAAGGAGGCGGAAAGAGAAATGGGTAAGGATAGAGAGAGAAAGAGAGAGGAAAGACGACTGGGAGGACGAAAAAGTGTGATATTAATCTGAGATGACAGCGATTATAATACACATTTATCTTTAAATCTGTCATAATACTATGATTGTATATCCTGATAGCAGTATCATATTAGTTTGAGTGTTGAATAATGATACATTTACCAGGAGCAGCAATCTACTCACGCAAAGTCAGAAGTTTCTCTCTTGTGTACTTTCTTCAAAGGATCTTGTAAAGTTTCATGCTTCCCCCGTGCTAAGCCTCGTCTCCTTCTACCCAGTAGTTCGCTGGTAGGACCACATGTCACCTGAACATTGCCCACTGTGCATTCATCATTGTCATTGCAAATATTACCAAACTGCGAAGACAGGAATGCATCTAGGAATGCTTGAGCAATTGCCAAATTTGTTTCATTTGTGCCACATGAACCACTGTAGTAGAATAATTCACTCGGAAGATTGATCCTGTTTCCATCCCTTGTCTCTATATAGGGAACCATACCATAAATTAAACAAGATGAATGCAACAGCATCTCCTATATGCCTCTGTTTCAATTCAGTAAAGTTCATGACTCAAATTGTTCTTGAAATATTGTGATAATATAAGCAGAATAGACCAGTTCGTAGTTTACATATGTCACAAATATCCACAGATATATTAAACATGGAGAGGTCCCTTTTTGTGCACTTTGGAATAATCACTCTTGAAGTGATAGATGTGCCTCATGAATAGCTTTTGTTTCGCCTTTTGGAAAGTATACTTCCACCTGGGTATCATGGAATACACCATTGATGCATAATTGTATAATGATTTACATGAGATTCATGAGCACATATTATCAAGTATTCGTGTCAGTGGGTTTTAGAATTCGTCAGAGACGACCTTTATCTGCTCATGCTCAGATTGTATCTACGAACTGGCTTTATTATTAAGCTTACAATAACATGTTAATTGAAGATCACAGATCGAAAGCTTGACTGCAAATAAAGGAGGATAATAAAAGCTATAACCGTCTCATAGTCATTTCTTTCACTATATACAGTGTGTCCAAAAAAAACGAAACCCAGAAACAGAGGCTTATTGTGAACAGACTGCATGTATATAGGATGTATTAATTATAATTCTTTGTTTTTCATGAAATAGAATAATATGCTTTCAAATGATGCCATGATGACACTGATCAATGCACCTTTCACTGAACAACATTGTTTTGAAAATAAAAAATAAAAAACATAAAAATCCACTTGTACCAGATTTGGGAAAAGCCATGAAAAGGTACATGCAAGTATCACATGCGAGAATCACCTTAGGGAAATCTAAGCTTTAACAGATATGATACCCAAGATTCTCATAGTGTGATGATATGCATTCAGTCAAGGGCTTATGCCAATTGCCGGTGGTCGCAAAGGAGTACACCCTCATATTTTCAAAGATCAGTGAAAATCAGTGAAACTATAAACCATGCAAATGCCAAGGATTGCCTCGCCTGCATCTCACTATGCGAATGAGAATGTATTCTTTGTTCTGGCAGCTATGATGATGCTACATACATTTTATCCCTGGAAAACAGTCCTTGACGAAATTTACAACCATAACGTGCACCTTCAAGAGATATACCTGACATGTGTTTTGAATTTGGTGATGCCACGTCAAAGGTACAAAGAGTTATGTGCTCAGTGGCTTTCACTGAAGTTTACTGAGCTTTTGACCTTTGACCTAGGTCACATATGACCTATTTTTCAAACTTGACCTGTGCCTTCAGGGATGTTACTGTGGTATGAATCTGGTGATCATACCAAAAGGTATTTTTTAAAAAGCGTCGCTAATGTTCAGTGCCGTAATCACTGCGACTCTGCTATTCGTCAGCACTTGCTGAATAGTCCAGCTTGTTCCAAGGCGTATAACCCTGCTCAGTTCACTATTGTTGCCAGAGCAAGCAGCTCTCAGCATCTTCGCTTCTTAGAGGCGTTGTTCATTCAGTCGAGAGAGGCTCTTCGATTATTTTAGCGTGCCCGGATAATATCCGGGTCGCTGTACACTCCCTTCCTTGACTTTCACATTTTCTTGTATTCTCTCATTCCTGCGCTGTGACTCGATGAGTGCAGCTCGAAAAGCTTCGTCACTATGAATTTGTTAAATGTTATCTTTAAGTTTTGTAGTACCAATCGTCTGTTTGTGTATAAAAAGTTATTACATGGACATGTAAAGTGATTTTCACTGCAAGTTCATTGACCTTTTGACCTTTTACAATGACCCATTTACAAACATGACATTCAACTTCTAGAGATATACTTTAGCTTTGTAACAGACGACCTGATAATATGGACTGTAACTATTTTTGTCAAACAGTGGTCCACAAAATACAAGCAATGCTTTCTTGATAGAACCTTCCACTTATCAATGGGTTAATATTGTGAATTACAGTTACCCAAGTTTATTGAATTATAATCTGTTATATGTGTCTGTGTATATAACTGTTACGTTCCTGTTCTTGATTTTTATATGAAGGGGTAAAAAAGAAAATAGACATATGTGGAAAAAAAAACTTAAAACAAAACTTTGAACTAAAAGGAAATAAACACTTTCTGATATTTGACACAATACCTAAGAATGGTTAATATTGTGAGACATTTTAGGAGCGCCAGGCAGTGACGGACACCAGCGCAATACATTCATGCAAGAAGTCACCATCATCATCATGATGTATGATGTAGAATTTCACTTGCAAATATAAATAACTTTCATACTCAGTGTCCGAATGATCAACCTTTTTTCTCTCTCTTCTTTCTTGCCCAAACTTTTCATGAAGGCATAAATCCCCTTCTACTTTGCTATTTTAAAGAATGTTGATAACAGACTTATGGCTTGTCATTTTGACAACCTCAGCACTCTGCTTTTTTGCTAATAAAATATGTGACCCGACGCCTCAAAACCTACAATCAGTGGCCAAAATTATTATTTTTGTTTTATGCATTTTCTGAAAGTAGAGATTCTCAGCTTTCCAGTGGTATATGCCTAGTCAATGATAACACCTTTAAATATCACATTTAGAATCAGTATGTAACCAGCAATCAATAACTCCTATTCAGAGAAAATTGCCATTTAAGTTCGGAACAAAAGAGTGCTAAACCTTCACTCTCTGTGTGCGCCCAAGTAAAACTGGGTATTCAAATGGCCATAGCAACCGGTATGAAGGGATTATTAGATTAGGCTGAATTTTGGCACGCTGCTCAAGGAGGACCTATTCATTACTCACTCCAAAAATCAATTTAATACCTTTAGAGGTAAAGTAGTAATTTGGCATTGAATGAAAGTATTACAAAAGCTCTCCAAACATTCATTAGCTGGACAGGTGAAAAAAAGGAGTCATTTTAAAATGCCCCAAAAACATATTTCTAAGTCGAATTACGACTCACAAACTTGAGACATGATAGAATGATAATGAAACTACCCATCTCTAACAAAAACAGAAAATCGACTGATCCAAGCAAATTTACTATTTTGGGCTGTTTGCTACGTTGTGGTCCGTGCGACTTATTGTAGGTTTTGAGGCGGCGGGTCACATATAAAACAAACAAGTAGATAAGCAAGGCACTCTTACCTGAACAGTCCGGTACTGTCTCATGAGGATTCCATGTTCCTGATATTCCACACACATACTGATTAGGGACTTCCAAGTTTGTTCTTGCAATGTCAAAATGTTCATTACAATTGATGCGGCAAAAAGTGCCATGGGTCCATCCATCGCAGATCAAAGCTCCGTTCTGCGGGGGCTCAAGGTTTAGACAAGGTACTCCTGAAAAGAATGTTTTTTACAGATAAGAAAACCCAAGGTACGAGTTAATTGTTTATGGGCAATTCCAGTGAAATGAACATGACAGTCAGACCAATTTTGGATTATTTAAAACAGTTTTAATCAAAACCAAGAGTCCTAAACATATTTTAGTAACTGAATCATATTTGACTATCCGGGACATACAAAGCAAATTTCACAGTATGTCACTGAATAATTGAAGAGAAAATGCACTCTTTGTAACCGTAATGGAAATGACACCACTGGACATGTACATTATTTATTTTTCAAAGTTTTATTTTATCATGTTTCGGATCATAGCGACTTCTCATCTAAGAACCTGCCCCTGGCACTGGCTGGCAGCGATCATAGCATGGCCCATCCTGGGCATCCGGCTTGTGAAGTTGTGTAGGCAGTTGTGGAGATAGTCAATGGAGATAGTCACTGGAAATGTCTTTCCATGCCTTTTGAAGATGAACAAGTATTGTCTTTCAGCAGGACAATGACCCCAATCATTTTTCAAGGCTTTGCTAAAACTACCGTGACAAAAAAGAAGAAAAAGGGTCCTGAAAATCATGGTCGCCCCGATAGAGCTGATATGGGCATAGCTGGACAGGAAGGTCTGATAAAAATGCCCTTCATCTTCGGAAGGCATTGAAATACATTTCCAATGACTACCTCAACAACTACCTCGACAAGTTTGTCTTCCAGCAGAAAAATGACCTCAAGGCAATGTAAAAACGGTTACATGTCGTTTTTCCGAAGGTTCGTATTTCCGAAGGTTCGTTTTTCCGAAGGTTCATAATTCCGAAGGTTCGTTATTCCGAAGGTTCGTTACTCCGAAGGTTCGTTTTTCCGAAGGTTCGTTTTTCCGAAAATGAAATAGGGTTCATAATTCCGAAGATTCGTATTTCCGAAAATGAAAAAGATGATAATCCAAACAATTAGAACATTTTGAGTACCTTCCCGCCCACAGTTACAACCGCTGACCTGAAGTTTGAAATAACTTTTACAAGCATAACGAATTACAAAACACTAAAAGACATTGAGAGTAAAACAATCCTCATCGTAAAAAATAGAAATAAGGAATTACACGTCATGTAGAAGAAAACATTCTGACCTTAATGGCTTTTATCAACCAGTGCCCCGCCTTATAAGGAGTTGAAGCGATTTATTTGAAACAATCGCAAGTTAAAATAAATCGCAACTGTGTACTCAACATAGGCATAGGCATAGGCGTACGAGAAGGGGGGGGGGCTGCAGCCAACACCCCCCCCCCCCCCCACCCCCGATTTTGAAAGTGCCGATATTCCGGCAACTCACACCTCATATTCAGGGAGTGAGGTGCCCGAATATCCTCATATTTCAGTCATTATATGCCGAAATATGTTATTTTTATGATTTTTCACAACGGAAAGGCACAATTATTTTTGGTCGCTAGCTTCGCGCGCTCGTAAATTAAAAAAAGGAAAGTTGCTATCATTTTTTTTTACAACAAAAAGGCCATAGGTGCCGTACCAGGGATCAAACCCCCAACCTTCGCGTTTCCAGTCAAGCGCTGTAAACCGTTCGACTACGACACCTCCACACACGCACACACACACACACATAAACACTTATTCGATTCTTCTAATCTCGTCCTCTTATTTTCGTCTCTTTTCTCTTCTCCTCTCCTTTTTTATAAACCTTCCCAGTTTTGTGTCTCCATTTCATTTTTTTATTCATTGCGGGGGTGGGGGAGGTGCTTTTCGTCGAAAAGAGATCTGCTTTTTGAAGATGGCAATTAAAACCATAATATCCTATCGTGACCCTAAATTTTCCCTTTAACAGTGGCGTAACTAGAGTCTAGCCATTGTGGGAGCACTGGCACCATTGGAGGCACAAGTCTTTTGGAATAATCTTAAAGCTAATCTAAGACGCCATCCGATCCCCCCCCCCCCTCCCCCCGTTGCTGCACCTCTGCAGGACAGAGGTGAACAACAAGTGGGCCTCATCAGTTGTAAATTCTTCAAAAGGCATGGAAAGTCATTTCCAGTGACTTCCTCCGCAACTTCATGTACTTCCACAATTTGACCAGCTAGGATGTGCTGTGCTGTGGTCGCTACCAGGGGCAAGTTCTCTGATGAGAAGTCTTTATTATTCGAAACGTGATTAAATAAAACTTGCGCATCTCATGCAAGCTATTATTAATTTAGGCACTATTTTTCTTGAAGAAGTAACACAAATGCAAAGAATAAACAATAAAATATGATTTTCCATGAGCAAAAAAGAAAACAAAAAGCATTGTGGTGATCCCAAAATATTGATATGTTTATTAGATGAAAATATTAGTTTTCTGCATGAGTAAAGGAATGATTACTGTATATTAGTCAATAAATTTGTAATATTCATCAGTACAAACAAGGGGCAGATTTTGTAGAATGCCAAAAAGGCAAAAATGCACAACTGGCACAACTGACCAAACCAATGACCTCATATTTTCCACTAGAAATTATATTTTGGTGGGTAGGTTGCCTTTTTGATACATGACTGCTTCCTGAAACGCTTTTCATATATTTAACTGGTGTCAACTTGAAGGCTGATGTCTGCCCTTCAGTTTGATACCAAATTGGTACACTGCCAACTAGATGAATTCTCGAATGCGCGCAGACGAATGTATTCCTCCGCCCTTGCCAGATCAGAAATATTGTAGTGTCCAAACAACTATTTAATGCGATTTAATGCACTATATGAACATAACTTAAGACGATATAATGTCGTGTGAACATTATTTGAGTTGGATACAAAGCAACGTCAACCACCTGTGTTTTAAAGAGAAAAAAATCCAAAGTACTTAATTCTAAAGAAAGCATTTTAAAGACATTATTTCTAAAGGTTCATATCCATTGATGTGCACTCTTGTAATTGATTACTACTGTATGTAAATTTTGTTATTCTTGGTAACGTAAAGTAACCAGAATTAGCCATTTTTGGACGGTGTCGGAGATTTCATTACGAATTTTGAGAAGTCACCAGATCACATCCAACCTTGATCGCTGCAGGACGCAAATTTTGCTCCATCAAAACTTATAGCAGCATTATTTTTTACGTGGTTTTGAACCTTGGTTTCCCCGAGCTGGAGAGCCAAACCGGCTAATTACGTTGCTGTCCCGGTTTTTGGCAAAGCTCTAAAGCACGGGTCATTTTCCTGATATATATCGGGTATGTACTTTGGTATTTATGATAATTATTTATATACTTTATTGGTAATTTAACTATTGTAAATAGAAAAGAACGAATATGGAATGGATCGACGAAGTTATTTGATTTATGACAATTGAGTTTTATATATTTAGACCATATTTCTCTATTTATAGGAAATAGTTTTGTTGGTTTAAAAAGGATATAATCATTACAATTGTCGAAACTGATTTATACTGGTTTCCTATTTTGAGGATTTAATAGTGACAGTAGTTGCTGTCATGATTTTCTATTTAACAAACTGTTATTCGTCTTTGACGTTTTTTTTTAAGGTTAAACTTGTACCACTACCAGTTATCGGTCATTTCCATGGCAATATAATTATAATCTTGTTTATGGAAGTGAATAAGGCAGTTATGTGATAAGTATAGTCACAATATATATGTCTATATATATATATATATATATTGAACGTTGTAGTGAATTTTATAAGTTTCGAGGACGATATGAGTTGATTTTTAGGGGACAACGATGTTTCGTTATTTCTTTGGTAATAGGTCCAAGTGACATCTGACACAAGGGTCATTCTACCACCAGTGTCAGCACACAAGCTGACAAGGGTCATCGCCCCAGATCTCACTCCTGACACCAGAATTCACCGTTTTCACCACAGCCAACTCTTCGCCACAATCTTTTCTTCGGCAGTCTTCGCTTTTTTCACTACGTTCAACACTCAACTTTTTCCATGATTATGTACTAAAGATAATTTTTATTTATTATTCACTGCCTTATTTCAATACAATACAATTTGAGTCAACCTATAGAAGTCTTTATACCGATAGTTTGTTTTCAATACATTGATCAGTTAGACATTGATTTATTCAATTTGAACAAAATATGTTTGATCAAATGTAAATAGTCAAGATATGAAATAATATACCTCAAAACCATTGAACCTTAACTGTTCTGTTTTCTGCGTATTTTATTTATTTATCTTGTATATAACGTATCCTTTTTGTTTCCTTAAAATGTTGAGATGCTGATTGCCGTGTGGAATTGATATTCATTTGATTGTTTGATTTCTGATTGATTGCTGAAATTTAAACAAGATAACAAATATTTCTTTTCCCACCTATATAATTTAAAAACATCCAAACAATATATTGCACATTCATGTTGATTTGTTTTAAACTGTACTAAGAAGCGTTTCATACCATTTGAAATCTTAGTACATGTACTATTTATAAATGTAATTATTTTTTCGAGACCACGCCCCTAAAATCCAGAGGGCACTACTGAAAAAAAAATTGTTTTACCAGTAAAAGGCAGTCAAGGTGATCTTGACCTACTACACAATACATTACAGTACTGTCAGCCCCCAAAGTATTCTGACATGCTACAATGAATGCAACTATAACTATGAACATGGCAAACAAAGAAGCGGATAAAATATACAGCTCCTCATTGTACCTTCCACACTGGTTCTGGTAGACCAAAGAACATCCCTTCATTGCTGTTATGTAAAATATGTAGAACAGGTGTCACATGCATATTCACCTGTTCTACTTATGTTACAAAATAGCAATGAAGGGATGTTCTTTTGTCTACCAGAACAATTGTGGAGGGTACAATGAGGAGCTGTATATTTTGTCCGCTCTTTTGTCATCGTGTTCATAGTGTATTAAATGTACACAATATTGTAAACTTTGATTATTCCATTAGGGTGCACGAGTGCTTTAAAATTGATGTAAAAATGGTTAATAAACTTCCATAAAAATTTGGAAAAAGTTAAAAATGACTTTCACACCCCACCATTTTATATTCTCCGTTAGTAGACCTTTACTCCACCTTTGGTGAACAAAGCCATAAAAAGCCCATAATTTCATGATAGTTGACCTCTTTGACCTTAGACCTTATAACCCAAAACTGATCACTTTTCTCCTAATCATGCATACAAAATAGTTGAGATATGAAAACTAACAAATCTTTCATTTCATGCGTAATGACCTCTAATGACCTTTGACCTACTGATCACTGTCTCACTATGGTGATGCATTTCATTATCAACTTTGAAGTTAAGAACTAAAATTAAATACATCAATTTCACATTGACCTCTGTGACCAGTGACTGTTGACCTATATGTATGTACCCCCAAAATCTAATCAGATCATCTTCCTATGGTGATACAAACTAGCACCAAGTTTGAAGTTCATACATTAAAAGGTTCTTGAGAACAGGAATAAAAATTGAAATTTTACATATGACCTCTATGACCTTTGACCTCTGTACCCTAAAATCTTACCAGATCGTCTTCCTATGGTGATACATACTAGCATCATGTATGAAGTTCATACCTCAAAGGATTCTTGAGATACTATCACAAGAACAAGATAACACCTGAAATTTTACATTGTAACCTATGACCTTTGACCTACATACCCCAAAATGTAATCAGATCGTATTCCTATGGTGATACAAACGAACACCAAGTTTGAAGTTCATACATCAAATGGTTCTTGAGATATCGGGTTAACGAGGTTAACACCTGAAATTTCAGAAATTGGCCTCTGTGACCATGACATTTGACCTACATTTACGTACCCCAAAATCTAACCAGATCATCTTCCTATGTGATACATACTAGCACTAAGTTTGAAGTTCATACCTCAAATGGTTCTCGAGTTATCGCTAGAACAAGGCACCTGAAATTCCAGAGATTGGCCTCTGTGACCTTGACCTTTGACCTACGTACCCCAAAACCTAATTAGATCGTCTTCCTATGGTGATACATATTAGCACCAGGTTTGAAGTTCATACTTCATGTGGTTCTTGAGTTATAGCTAGAACGAGAAAGCGGGACAGACAGACGGACGGACAAACGGACAGACGGATGGACAATCCGAAAACATAAACAGAGGCATAAAAATCGAAATGTTGGTAATTTTGAGGAATCAGTTCTGAATACAGGTGTACCCAAACTTTTGGAGGGCAGTGTATATCGATAAAATGAGCAACAAATGTAAACCTTTTCAGCATTAGTTGTTTATTTTTCTATTCTCGGACATTTACCATGTAACCTACCATCCCGGACATCTACCCCCTGGAATAATTAGCTCTCAGACGTCTACAATCTGAACAACTTCCCCTACCATCAACCATGCCAATAGAGGGTAGTAATTTAGGGATAATCCCTATCTGAGCTATATCTGATTGTCCACAAGAGAAGCTGTATGGAGTCAGGAGCTCAAGGAGGGGGAGGGGAGATTTCTATGTACAGTCCTAATAAACAGTCCTAATAGTTCTTTTTAGTAATATCCCAATGACCCACCAATCCTGATTTATTTTTGAAAAAAACACTAGTGTAAGATAAATAAGTTGGTAGTAAAGTGACACCGTGTCAAGAATTAATACTCCGCCGTAACTTCTTCAATTATTCCTACACACCATGAAAATATTATAGGACATAAAACTGTGACTTACTTCTAACGCTTATAACGAAGCTGCACGTAGTTGTTTTAGCATTATCAAGGTTTGTGGCTCTGCATTGTATTAAATGATCCTTGTCAATAGCCAAGCTGGCCATGCCATCGTCATAGTTACATGAAATATCCAATGGATCTCCTGTAGGGTCTGTGAATTCAGGTGGATCCCATGTGACCTCTGTAACTTGCTCGCTGGTGTGTACTACGGTATCGTTAGGACAGGACACTAGAACTGGAGAAAGCTCATCTGCATTTTTAATCAGAAAAAACATGTTACCAACAAGAGTAGGCCTATCCTCTACAATTTTTTTGTATTAGCTAAGATCTAGCTCTCATGACAGCTAGCTAGAACCTCCCCTTCCCATCCCTCAAACAAAATAATGGCGTAGAGATTGCCGACAGTGGCCCCGACTATTGTCAACACTAGGGGCAGCATCACCAAAACAATGCGTGCAGATTAGAGTATAATGCATTTCTATACAATTACGAAATTCGAAAAAAATCTGTAAAGAAATGAGACCTGCAGAGCGCACACAAGATATCCACTAAAAATATGACCTCTGACCCTATGAAAGACGGAACACTGGGGCCAGCATCACCAAATACTGTAGAGGTCTAGAGTAATATATGATGGACCTCCATAAAAATCTGAAAGAAATCAGTCAACAAATGTGTCTTCCAGAGTGCATGCAAGACAGCAACCAAACTATGACATTTGACCTTATAAAAAGGTGAACACTGGGGCAGCAACAGCAAACACTAAAGATGTGTAGAATTCACTAAGACACAACTCCATATAAAATTTGAAAGAAATCCGGAAAGAAATGTGGCAGAGCGCACAAAAGACATATGACTCTTGACCCTATAAAGGACGGAACAATGAGGGTAGCATTATCAAAAAGAAAAGTTGTGTAGATTATACCAAGATACATCTCCATACAAAATTTGAAAGAAATCCATCTAGAAATGTGGCCTGCAGAGTGCACTCCGCCATCCTCCAAAGTATAACCTTTGATCCTATAAAAGATGAGAAACTGGTGGCAGCATCACCAAAAACTATAGGTGCGTAGACTTTACCCAGATACACTTCCAAACAAAATTTGAAAGAAATCCGTCAAGAAATGCAGAAGTAAGAGTGCACGAAATGGACAAATAACCTTTGACCCTATAAAGGATGGAACAATGAGGGCAGCATCACCAAAGAGTAAAGATGTGTAGATTATACCAAGATACATTTCCATACAAACTTTGAAATCCATCCAGAAATTTGGCCTGCAGAGTGCACTAAGCTCACGCCATCCTCCGAAATATAACCTTTGACCCTATAAAAGATGAGAAACTGGTGGCAGCATCACCAAAAACTATAGGTGCGTAGACCATACCAAGATACACTTCCATACAAAATTTGAAAGAAATCCGTGAAGAAATGCAGAAGAGTGCACGAAATGGACAAATAACCTTTGACCCTATAAAGGATGGAACAATGAGGGCAGCATCACCAAAGAGTAAAGATGTGTAGATTATACCAAGATACATTTCCATACAAACTTTGAAAGAAATCCATCCAGAAATGTGGCCTGCAGATCAGAGTGCACTAAGCTCACGCCATCCTCCGAAATATAACCTTTGACCCTATAAAAGATGAGAAACTGGTGGCAGCATCACCAAAAACTATAGGTGCGTAGACTTTACCAAGATACACTTCCATACAAAATTTGAAAGAAATACGTGAAGAAAATGCAGAAGAGTGCACGAAATGGACAAATAACCTTTGACCCTATAAAGGATGGAACAATGAGGGCAGCATCACCAAAGAGTAAAGATGTGAATTATGTGAATACTTCAATGCGCTTTACAATGTTATTTGTTATTACCCCCGGGTCATTGGATTTCAAGCCTGCACAAAAATGTGCACCATCTCCACTCCTTAGGAAGCATTCCTACCATTTTGCACCGTTCACATGCATGTATCTAGGGCAATGGCAAATACAGTCACATTGACTTTTGGCAATCCTCACAGGTACCCATTATCTCCTGGGTAAGAGTGGCAATGTAGATTAATGTCTTGCCAAAGGACGTTAGTGCCGCGGCGGGACTCGAACCGCGAACCATGCGATCCACAGTCCGGTGATGTATCCACTAGACAACAACACCTCTACAACTCTACAAATACCAAGATACATTTCCATGCAAACTTTGAAAGAAATCTATCCAGAAATGTGGCCTGCAAAATGCACTCACGCCATCCTCCGAAATATGACCTTTGACCCTATAAAAGACGGGACACTGGTGGCAGCATCACCAAAAACTATAGGTGCGTCGAATTTACCAAGATACGCTTCCATACAAAAGTTTAAAGAAATCCATCAAGAAATGCAGAATTAAGAGTGCACGAAATGGACAAATGACCTTTGACCCTATAAAGGACGGAACAATGAGGACAGCATCACCAAATACTGTAGAGGTCTAGAGTAATATATGATGGACCTCCATAAAAATCTGAAAGAAATCAGTCAACAAATGTGTCTTCCAGAGTGCATGCAAGACAGCAACCAAACTATGACATTTGACCTTATAAAAAGGTGAACACTGGGGGCAGCAACAGCAAACACTAAAGATGTGTAGAATTCACTAAGACACAACTCCATATAAAATTTGAAAGAAATCCGGAAAGAAATGTGGCAGAGCGCACAAAAGACATATGACTCTTGACCCTATAAAGGACGGAACAATGAGGGCAGCATTATCAAAAAGTAAAGTTGTGTAGATTATACCAAGATACATCTCCATACAAAATTTGAAAGAAATCCATCTAGAAATGTGGCCTGCAGAGTGCACTCCGCCATCCTCCAAAGTATAACCTTTGATCCTATAAAAGACGGGACACTGGTGGCAGCATCACCAAAAACTATAGGTGCGTCGAATTTACCAAGATACGCTTCCATACAAAAGTTGAAAGAAATCCATCAAGAAATGCAGAAGTAAGAGTGCACGAAATGGACAAATGACCTTTGACCTTATAAAGGACGGAACAATGAGGACAGCATCACCAAAAAGCAAAGATGTGTAGATTATACCAAGATACATCTCCATACAAAATTTGAAAGAAATCCATCCAGAAATATGGCCTGCAGAGTGCACTCATGCCATCCTCCGAAGTATGACCTTTGACCCTATAGCGTAACGCTGCTGAATCCACAGTATAATATAAACTCTATGAAGGATTAAAATCAAGAAATATTAACTTTAAGAAATAACCCCGCATTACCTTGAACATAAATCGGGAAAGAGCACGTTACATTATTGCCTGCTGTATCGGCGAATGTGTAGATAAATGTAGTGTCTTCAGTTAAGTTGTACGGGGATGTCAGATTAGATGGTGACTTCACGACAGTGAGGCTGCTACCATCGAGAGAATCAGTTGCAGTGGGTAGAGTAAATGATACTTCCACACCCCAGGCTTCAGTCCGAGTGATAGTAATGGGAGATGGACAGGATGTCAAGATTGGTGGTATTACATCTGTAAATTATTAACAGAGAGAGGAAAGGTTTAATTTCTGTGAAATGTGCTGAACGATCTGTGATCATCAATAGTTCTCAACGTTGCTGATGAGGGGGGACCAAATCATTGTTATTAACACCAATTTAATTAATGAGTTCTTTAGTTACATCTATCTTTCTGAACACATGGATCCTACCAACAGAGCTTCAAAGGAGGTTGCAAGCAATAGAGTGTCATCATACTGGAAAATTTTTAATCTCTTACAGAAATCATTTAACCAATTTAGTACACAGTAAAATATTTTTTTTTTGCAAATATGAAGACCTCTTAATATACACTGTTGGTCATAAAGATGGAATAAAATATTTTTGACATGATTCCACAGTTTTTGGTATTTAAAAGTCTGCATGTTAACAATAGGGTAACTGAGTGCTTACATAATGTTCCCCCATTACACATGTGATATGATAACATTGAAAAAATGTGTATTACATAATAATTTCTTTTGTTAGGGACTATAAAAGCAAATGCATGCGATATTCTGTACCTTTCCCTGATTCAACACTGTGTTCAATGACGCTGTTCTTTTTTCAAGTTCCTTTTACCGTTTGAAGGAAAAGTCGGTAGAAACGTTCCCTGGGCTACGCCTGGTCCAGCGGAACCAGCAATACGCGAGAGAGTGGTAGAACTGCGGTAGGAGGGCTACAACAGAGTTATATCGCAGCTGTCCTCGGGATATAACAGAGTACAGTCTGTAAGATCCTGCAACATCAACGTGAGACGGGGAATGTGCGGCCACGGAAACCTCCAAGACATCCAAGATTACCGTAACCACGAGGTGAGGTGATTGCCAACTGTTGAATCTCTGCAGCAGAAACCAGAAAATGCCGACGAGTCGTCTTCGTCACTT
Source organism: Heliocidaris erythrogramma (assembly GCA_025617745.1). Taxonomy (NCBI): domain Eukaryota; kingdom Metazoa; phylum Echinodermata; class Echinoidea; order Camarodonta; family Echinometridae; genus Heliocidaris; species Heliocidaris erythrogramma. The sequence goes on along the minus strand of CM046870.1, from coordinate 37,530,107 downwards.
GTGGAGGAGACATCATGGGATCAACGTTTCCCGGTCAACCGTTAATCGGAGATTGCTCCAATATGGTTACCGAGCACGACAGCTGACTATAAAATGTCCATGCAACGCTGTTTACCACAGAGTTGCTCGTCTTCGCTGGGCTAGGGAGCACAGAAGGCGTCATCCTGGAAACTGGCGACATGTTGTCTTCACGGACGAGAGCCACTACATTCCTGACCGTACAGATGGGAGACAACAAGTTTGTTGATTCCCCAAGGAGAACCTTTGTGATTACTGCATCCACGAGACGACTCATGGTGGTGGCAGCTCAGTGATGATATGGGCCGGCATCCATTATAGAGGAAAAACACCACTGGTGGTTCCAGACAGTAACATCAACGCCGTCGTGTACCGGGATATATTGGAGTACCACTGCCTTCGTTGAGGCAGAGGACATGGAGAAGTTGCAATGGCCAGCTTGCTCGCCAGATAGGAACCCCATAGAGCATGCATGGGATACCCTAGGTCGAGCCATCAACGACAGACGTGTTTAATATTCCTCAAACTTTGCAGGATCTGGTCGACGCTCGAGTGAAGAATGGGATGATATGCCTGTTGCCTGTTGACGTCATCAACAAGCTAGTGGACAGCATGCCACGACGTTTGCATGCCCTGATTCGTGCCAGGTGTGGTAATACCCGCTATTAGTGACAAGGACTGTGATGCAAATTGATCCATGAAATCACAAAAAAATATTGACAGAGATTAAAAAGAAATGTTTTCTTGCTATTTTGGACCCCCGTAAGTGATGTTTTCCTGGCATCTACTAACGCAGTAGAGACCATAAAAAGCCGCGGAGCGGCGATGTCCGCGAGCCGCATAGCGGCGAGCCGATTTTTTGCTATTTTGAACCCCCGTAAGTGATGTTTTCCTGGCATCTACTAACGCAATGGAGACCATAAAAAAGCAGTCCATGATAACATGTGGGTCTGGACATATTATGATGGCGTTTTTCTATGCACATTAAATTTTTACTTGGCAGCCCAAAGGGGGGGGGGGTTAAACCCCCGTAGGTGTCTATTGTACAAATTAATATACGTATTTCCGCGAAGACTGACGTCACTTGCCCGATCAATTTGTGGATTCTACATCTGGCGGGCGAGCGAGCGAAGCAAGCGAGCAATTTTTGGCCCTTTAATTTTACAGCCTGTAGAGGAAATATTCTTACCAAAATATACGAGATAATGTATTTACATCTGATTGCTGATTGCAGTTCGCTCTGCTGCCCGAACATCGGATGACTTTGTTTGTTTGCTTATTCATTGGAACATACAATTCATTTATATACATTTGAATTCTGAATGTGAGCATATTGAAAATTGATTAACAAAAGGAATCAGAACGCAGGAGACCGTCGTCATGAGCGAATTGCTTGATATCGACGAATTTTGCACTGTCATCCGACTCACCTTTATAGATGCCTGAAAGACATCTTTCGAGGATGGCGCTGGGCCAGCGCTACAGGGTGGGGGAGGGGGGGGCAAGGGGGCGGTTGCCCCCTATGATTTTTCAAGTGACCACCCTCCCCCTAAAAAGAAACAGAAGAAACAAAAAGAATATATATATAGGCTCTATTTTATTTTCATATACATGTATAATTCGTTGGAATGACCCAGTTGTGGGTCGGTCAATGGAGGTGCACACCAGCTTTGATTTTCATTAGCAGATTGTTCATCAATTGTCTATTGTTGTGAATTACTTTGGTTATATTTTTTGTATTATCATCATCATTATCGTCATCACGACCATCATCATCATCATCATCATTGTCATTATTTGTTCATCTAAACCATGAATAATCTCAGTTGTGGGCAAGGGGGCACTATGCCTGCCCACTTATATCCAAACTCGACTCTTTGGCTTGCTTTAATCGCACGCAGTTCATGAGTAGAGCAGAACTGCATATTATGCAGTTCTGCAAGAATAGAATTAAAAGAAAAAGAATAGAAAAAATTAATATGTGATATTAAAGAGAATGTAGGAGTAGGGTATAGCAAATGGAACTGATGAAAAAGAAATTTTCCATTCTCATTATAAGTTCCATCTTTCCAAAGGGTGTGCGTAGGCTTAATAACGTTGTCTGCTCGTCGTCTTGCCCCTCCTATGAAAATACCCTTGCCCCACCTCTGACAAAGGAGTCAATGAACGTTTCAGTGAGTGTGTTCTAACCATATGAGCCTGTGCATTGCTTTAAAGGAGAATTAAGCCCTGATTACAAATTAACTTATATTGGAAGGTGTAATATATTCCTACTTATTGGCCTAAATCATTTTCTAATAAGATATCAGAAAAGGGTATAAATAAAGATATTCCAACACCCGGTATCGTCTCCTACTCATTTACATGGGGGCTGCCATTTTCTTGCTGATTTGGAGTTGTACATGAACCATTGAGAAATGTTCCAGTCAGGAAGATATTTTGAATCCAAATCCTAAATTGATTTTCTTCATTACCTAAAATCCCATATGTGACGGAAAATATAAAGTGGGTGTTTACATGTATTATAAAAATTAAATCTTTATAATGATACTTTTAAATTGTCTGGTTTTGCTTAACAAAAATCTATTTTCTTGGGTTTGCCAAACAGAGCAGAACATAATATATGCAGCATGCATTCTGACTTTTCAAGTCCATTATCCGAAAGCAGGTGAATGCATAGTTTGCCGCTATAGATGCTCAGGGAAGAAGCATCCATAAAATTTGAATTAATTTGCTCCGTCCCATACGTCCAGTATCGAGAAAATAGATTTCTATTAAGCGAATATCGGTTTTCAACAGAAATGTATAAGGAAATCTTCAGTTTAAAAATAAATTGACATCTATTCTATATTTTTAATCGCAAATGGGTTTTTAATTTTGAAAAAGGCAATTGAGCATTTTGATTAAGAAAATCTTCTTGTACACATAAACAAACTGGCAGCCCCCATGTGCTGCTAGCAGACGATACATATTGCTAGCAGATGGTAAATTTTGCTCAGAAAAAATTGATTCGTATCGATCTCGTATATTTTGACGCGAAGCCATATAGTCTAACAAGTAGGAATAAATAACACCTTTGAACACTATCGTCTTTATTTTTGAGCGTAATTCTCCTTTAATGTTCATGGTTCAACAGCCCTGCTTATTAGTCTGAATTCCTTATCAATTGCCGGAAAGAATTGTAAGGACATTACATACACACAAATTGACTCCTGTACAAGGGTTGAAAATTTGACAAAATGTGGAAGCTACTTTCAAAAATAATCTTGAATTTAATTAAACTGATTTATATATAGATTAAATCACCTCCAACCAGGGGTGTCGATGCGTGTTCATGATTTGGGGCCGGCGACCGGCCGGCGAGGGAAGTGAAGTCAGTGGCGTATCTAGGCATTATGGGGCCCCGGGGCAAACAATGAAGTTACCACCCCCCCCCCCCCCCCCCCCCCTCCCCAGAGTGCCTAGACTTACCAATGTTATTGTACAAGCGAGGGAGCAAAGCGACCGAGCGAAAAAAAAATTATAACCGGAAACAACGCAATTTCTTGTGCATTTTACCCAGGAAATTTTGCAATTGACCACTGCAATTGAGCGGTACAGAAGCTCAAATTGTATACATTGATAAACGGTTTTCTGTTCACTCACTTCTATATCGGGAGCAAAAGTAACAAAAACCCTAGCCTATAGGCTTGAGAAAGAGTCGATAAAATCAGCAAGGCTACCTGAATTTGAGATTTCTTTCAAAAACTTGAACCTTTGCAAATGCTGTTTTATACACTTTATCCTATATTGGGGGCGCAAACTATAGCAGGAGTCATATGAAACTTACATAATATAGCGAGCAAAGCAATTACATCTTTATTTTTTCAAATTCTGAACCCTTTAAGCTATTTAAGAACTATACTGGCCAGTGGCGTATCTAGGGATTATGGCGCCCGGGGCAAACAATTAAGTTTCGCCCCAACCCCCGAGTCCCCAAACTTATTTAAATTATTGTAGAAACGAGGGAGCAAGGCGACAATTTTAAAATTTTTAACCCTAAAAAACGTAATTCCCTGTGCATTTTACTCAGGAAATTTTGCAATTGACTACTGCTATTGAGCAATCGAGAAGTTCGAATTTTGTACATTGATAAACGGTTTTCTATTCACTCACTTCTAAAACTGGGAGCAAAATTAACCAAAACCCTTGAGAAGTAGTCGAGAAATTCAGCAAGGTGACGGAAAGTTGGGATTTCATTCAAATGTTGCAAATGTTACAAATGCTGTTTTATAAAGTTTATAGCAGGCGCAATATATCTAGCAAGATTCAGATGAAATTAACTTATTACATGATAGCGAGCAGAACAACGACAATTAAATTTTTTCATTTTTCAAATTTTAAACCCTTTAAGCTGTTTGAGAACTATATACGGGGGGGGGCGCAAAATTACGAGATCCTTAACACTAATAATTAGACAAGGAAGCAAAGCAACTGAGCTTTTGAAATTTTTGCATTTCCAACCCTCCAAAACTGTATTTCTAATGCATTAACCGTTCGAATTTGGGGGGAGGGGCGCATAATCCGTAAGCATTATGATTTTTCTTCATTAACCCCGTTTCCTTTCTCTTTTGCGTTTTTGCTCCCCCTCCAAGTGCGGCCCGTCCCCTCGTCCCCCTAGATTTCTTGAGTGCTTTTTGCATATCCCCCATAACTTTGCTAGACTCCTACTCAAATGTGCACCCCAATGCGGAGCGCAACTGAACATGTGCACACCCTACCCCCCCCCCCCCCCCCCCACCCCCATTCATTTATCCAACGCTGCCGTCACGGCCGGCCCCCTCTTTTCAAAAAAATTCTTCAGGAATGGCCCGAAATTTCTTTGCAGGGGCATTATCGTCAGCGCATTTGCACTAAGCATTTCAGACACTGCGTTTAGGCTGAGATTTTTTGGGGAAATAGGTTGCATTCCGACTTAATTTTCCACAAGCCAGGACCGGCCCGGGTTTCGCACGTGCTTGACCTCCTTTCTTTTCCTCCTTATCTTTTTCCTTATTTTCTTTCCCCCTTTTCTCCTTCTTTCCTTCCTCCTTTCTTCTTCTTCTTTTCCCCTCTTTTTTCTTTTTTTTTCGCCGCCAATAGGGGGGGGGGGAGCCGCGGCCGATTCGGCCCCCCTGGATCCGCTAGTGCTAAAGAAGAGTGACCATTTATGAGCGCCTAATCTGTGTCCTAATGTTTGTTGTACAAAAGGTTGAGTCAAAACTCTCTAGCATACACTGAAGTACTAACTGGATTGGGTTGAAACTTTACCTTCAGAATAGATATATTTCTTTGTTTCTTTAGATTTTGAATATCAGACAGTGCATAATTTTAAGCTATACAAGAAAAGCAATGTGCAGTACAATCCCAGCAAGTTGACAGAGTTTGAATGTCCAGGAAAACATGGTCATTTTGAATGAGTAAACACATATTTGGTATTTTAACCTGAAATTTTGTCAGATGGTAGATTAATATTAAAATGAACTTTCAGAAAAAACAAAAAAATTAAAATCAAAATTTCCACCCCAAACCACCTTTTTCAGCCGTTTACGACTTATTGGTCGTTTTGTGGTGGAGGGTCACATATAATTTGACTACTCTCGAGAAAGCAATACAATTTTGACAATTTAATAATTTATTAATGAAATGATCATCACTAAATTGCTCCCCAAGAAAGTTACAGTACTCAAAATTGCACTTTGTAAATTTGACCGGAACTGAATGAGATACATTATACAGAGTTATTGTAAGGTCGTAATGCCAAAAAATGAGGGGGGGGGGGGTCATCCAGAGCATTTTGGGTAGCAAAGCTTGGTTTAGGGGCACTTTGGTGGGTTTTTTTCAGGGGCGTGTAAAACCCCCTTCCCGCTGGAAAATTTTGTCAGTTTTTATATTTTTGTAATGTACACCCATACCTCTTCCTTCCAACAAAATTTGGTCCATGGGCCTTGAGGGGAAAATTTTCCCCAAGTATTAGGGGCGGTCTGACAATCCAGACAGAAAATTTTGTTTGTCAGTTTTGGGGTTTTGGTAATGTATAATCATATACACCTTCCTTCTGACAAAGTTTGGGGCATATGTTAAATGGGTTGAAATCGTCCCGACTTTGGGGCCTTTTACAGGGCCTCTGGGGGCCAAACCCGGCAGCTGACAAGCTCTTTGTGGATGACATAGATGGTCTAAGTAACTTTAAGGGGTCAAATCTCATAGGTAAAATGGGAGCTCAAGACTCCAACCGATAAGGACTGATAATTAATAAAAATCACTGTCACATGTGCGTAAGAGACAGAATAATAAAGAACAGTGGTTATATGCACCACAAATGCTATTGTTAATTTAGACTGAAGTAGTGATGCTATGAAAAATTGTTTTAATAAATATTCTGCCTTTATGACCAACAGTGTAGTAAATATAGGTAAATGAAAATGGTATGGACATGTAACACGGCATTGCAAAAAGGGATTGAGAACTGAAAGCATTTGAAAAGATGCATGTGGGAGGCCTATCTTTGGAAGTTCCCAAAGGGTGGAAAACGATAGATCAAGATGTCAGGTAGTAGTTAAAATGTATTCAGTAGTGACCCCATCAACAAGTTGGTTACAGGAGATGATGATTAAGATGATGATGATGATGATGATGATGATGATGATGCAACTTGTCCAAATAAATTTGATTACTTTGCCAATTTTGTTAAATTTTATGGTGAATTTTCTTCATGGATTGATGTTAAATCTGGTGTTGCTCAAGGTACAATTTTGGGTCCGGCGTTATTTCTATGTTTTATTAATGATATATCTAATAACATCGCCTCTACCATTAGATTATATGCTGATGATTGTATTTTATATCGTCGTATTTCTACTTTAGATGATTGTAAAATTTTACAAAATGATCTGGAAGTTTTAAATCAGTGGTCTAAGACATGGATGCTTGATTTTAATTTATCTAAATGCAAGATCATGACGATGTCTCGGAAGCTTCATGATATAACTTACGCATATACTATTGGTGGTCAGGAGCTACAAAATACAATGTCAGAGAAATATTTAGGTCTTATGATCAACAATACTTTAAATTGGAATGATCATTGTTCTGAATTACATGTGAAGTGCAATAGACTTGTTGGTATCATACGGAGGAACTTTATTGACTGTCCAAAATCTGTTTTAACAAATCTTTATGAATCTTTAGTACGCTCACGTTTGGATTATTGTTGTATAGCATGGGATCCATATAGAAATTCACAAAAACAACAGGTTGAACGAATTCAAAAGCGCTATTTAAGAATGATGTGCAAAGACTGGATCACTAGTTATGATACTTTATTACAAAAGTTAAGTATGAATACATTAGAGAATAGACGAAAGTACTTCCGACTGGTGTTTTATTATAAGCTTGTTAATGGTTTAATAGTTATAGGACATAAAGACAGGTGCACACCTGCGAACAGAATTGGAAGAAACGATCATAACTTAAAGATGCATGTACCCTTCGCAAGAACAGATTATTATATGAACTCATATTATCCTAAAACCATGAATGATTGGAACAAACTTCCGAAGAATGTAGTCAATATGAAAACTCTTAGCATGTTTAAAAAAGCGTTAAATAACCATCTCAACCCACATAGTTAATTTCACAGATGCTATACCTCAACTAATTAATTTTGTACTCTGCAATAATACAGTGATTTTACTTGCAATCATTATTGTCTATCGTTTACATCTTTTAAATAATACTTTGTGCAATATGTTTATGATATTGAACCTACTTGTTGTTTATATCCGGGAAACAGACTTGTATGGGTTGGCCAAACCTTTTTTGTTTTCCCGAGACATGTTTTTATAATGTCTGAATAAATTCAAATCAAATCAAATCAAACCAATGATGACTGAAATTTCTCATTCCCGGCCCATAGGCTTAACTCTTTCCGGACAGGAATTATTTGAGGGATAAATTGACATTTTGTTCTTCAAATTGGCAACAATAATATTCTTTTAATGCTACATGGTTCTAATAAAAAGTAATGTCTTTGAAAGCACCGTACATAGTTAGGAACTTTGTTTGAGAAGTTGAAATAATGGCCAAATTTGATAAAAAATATTGATTTTGAACTTAAGATGTTTATTATGTCCAATTCAATAGAATTGCACTTGAATAGCAACGAATTGCAAAAGAACTCTTTCAAGAAATTCTAAAAGAAATACTGTTGTTTAAATTTGCTTAGACAAATTTCAGGGCCAGTACACCTACTGTGTATTGCAAAATACACCCATATTTAAGACTGGTGACAAAAGACAGCTTACCAACTATAGACCAATATCTGTTCTATCGGTTTTTTCTAAAATTCTTGAACGCATTGTATACACCAGGACTTACGAATTTCTTGTTAAACACGACAGTATTTGCAAAAACCAATTTGGATTCCGCCAAAAATTTTCTACTGCTATGGCATTATCTAAACTAACAAACGATATAATTGACTCCTTTTAGAAAAAAAAAAAATATTCAATTGGAATTTTTATAGACTTATCGAAAGCCTTCGATACCATTAATCACTCAATTTTATTAAAAAAACTTTATATGTATGGAATCCGTGGCATAGCGCACGATTGGTTTGCCAGTTATCTTAGCAATCGCCTCCAGCGCACTAAATTTGACTCGGTCGTCTCTAACATGAGTAATATCACATGTGGTGTACCTCAAGGTTCGTTGCTGGGTCCGTTACTTTTTATTCTTTATATAAACGACATTTTCAAATCAACAGCAACATTAAATTTTGTTTATGCCGACGACACGAATATTTTATGTAGCGGATCTAATCTTAATCCACTATGCAGTAATGTTAATCAACAGCTAACCTTTTTATGCGAGTGGTTTAAGGCCAACAAATTGTCTGTCAATTTTTAAAAATGTAACTATATGATCTTTCACAACAATAAAAACACTGATTTAGACAGCATTTCCATATATCTCGACAACGTACTACTACCTAGAGTTGAAAATACAAAATTTCTAGGTGTACACATTGATAGTTCTATGTCTTGGAAGAAACATATCCTTGAAACAGAAAGCAAAGTCTCTAAAAACATTGGCATTATTGCTAGACTGCGGCACATTTTACCAAACAACATCCTCCGTATGCTTTACAATTCTCTTATCCTACCATATCTATCATATTGCAACCTAGCCTGGGGGAACTCTACAATATCCAAATTACACAAATTAATCACCCTACAAAAGAAAATAATTCGTATAACTACAGGTACTGCCCCCCGGTGTCACGTCGACCATTTGTTCAAACAATTTAACATACTAAAATTTACCGATATAAATAAACATCAACAAAGCATTTTTATGTACAGATGTACAAACAATTTATTTCCTGACGAATTTTGTAACCTCTTTCAATTAAATTCTACTATTCATAAATACGAAACCAGACACGCAAATCACATCCATTTACCCAAGCACAGACACGCAAATCACATCCATTTACCCAAGCACAGAACCTTATTATTCCAACATAATAACATCCGGTACTCGGGACCTAAGCTGTGGAACGCTATCCCTGACATAATAAAATACTCCGCATCTTTTGCCAGCTTCTCAAGAAGGATAAAAAACATTTCACTTCATCTTACAAATAATATGGTTTAAGATTCTTCCTAACCCTCCATTGGGTCTATTCTCTCCCTCTCTTCTCTCTGCTTCATTGTGAATACATCTCGTATCCGTACTCATTGTATGTTGCACCTCCATCCTTCCCCCTTTTTCCCTCTTTTTTTTTTTTCTCTCTCTTTTTCCCTTTTTTCTTTTTTCCCTCCAATCAAGCTCAGCGGTTAAGGAATGTTATCTTTTTTTTTTTTTTTTTTTTTGTATGTAGTTATTAATATAGGATTTGAAGGTTTGCATGGTGAAGTTGTAATTCAGAAAAAGGTTTGCGGTACAACCATGTGAGTTGGAATAACTCCACGTTCCGGTCAGAATGCTCTGGCCGTCGTCAGGAGAATGAGAAGAGCGAAAAAATCAGCAGAATTTATATATGAAGCAGCAATTCAATAAATAAAATGGATGCAAATACATAACATAGAAAGAAATAGTAACCGTAACATCAAAGTACCTACATTGAAAGGATAAATAACATCAAGGTACCTGCATTGAAAGGATAAGTGACATCAAACGAATCCTGTGTTGAAAAGAAAACATTGAAAGCAAGTGAACAATAGGACTAAGAAATCAATTAACCGTCTGGATAAGCTGGAAACAAAAGGGGGATTGGGACCGTAGGTAATCTGTGGAGAGAAACATGACATCCTGTTGGGGAAAGAAATTAAGGTTAAAACATACATATGGAAAAGGTGAACTATTGACAACAGAATGAGTATACTAATAATAATTGTTGTTATGAAAGAAATTAAGAGAAAATGATAATGAACAAATTGAGGAGAGAAACATGAAATCCTGTCGGAGAAAATCTGAGGAGAGAAACAAGTCATCCTGTTGAGGAAAGACATTAATTTAAAACAACCTGTGGAAAAAAGGGTGAAATAATGACATCAGAATGAGTATTCTAATGATGAATATAATGAATGAAACAACAAAAACAAAGGTAATGAACACGTTGAGGAGAGAAACATGAAATCCTGTTGAGGGAAGCAATAGTGGTTAAAATACATAAAAAATTATAGCACTAGTTATTATTGGAAGAGTGAAAACCATATGTCGCTGATCTGTAAACCCTTATCCTGTGTAACTGTGTCATGTTTGTGAATCTCGATGGCTTCACGGACCCTCCTGGTATACCAGTTGGAAGCGGGGGCTACAAGTTTGGTGTCTTCCCAGTTAATCTGGTGATCACGAGTGACCGAATGATTGATAATGGCAGATCGGTCGTAGTGACCGAGTCTCCCATGGGCACGGTGTTCCTTGATGCGAGATTTGGTCGTAGGGGACATCAAATCTCGCATCAAGGAACACCGTGCCCATGGGAGACTCGGTCACTACGACCGATCTGCCATTATCAATCATTCGGTCACTCGTGATCACCAGATTAACTGGGAAGACACCAAACTTGTAGCCCCCGCTTCCAACTGGTATACCAGGAGGGTCCGTGAAGCCATCGAGATTCACAAACATGACACAGTTACACAGGATAAGGGTTTACAGATCAGCGACATATGGTTTTCACTCTTCCAATAATAACTAGTGCTATAATTTTTTATGTATTTTAACCACTATTGCTTCCCTCAACAGGATTTCATGTTTCTCTCCTCAACGTGTTCATTACCTTTGTTTTTGTTGTTTCATTCATTATATTCATCATTAGAATACTCATTCTGATGTCATTATTTCACCCTTTTTTCCACAGGTTGTTTTAAATTAATGTCTTTCCTCAACAGGATGACTTGTTTCTCTCCTCAGATTTTCTCCGACAGGATTTCATGTTTCTCTCCTCAATTTGTTCATTATCATTTTCTCTTAATTTCTTTCATAACAACAATTATTATTAGTATACTCATTCTGTTGTCAATAGTTCACCTTTTCCATATGTATGTTTTAACCTTAATTTCTTTCCCCAACAGGATGTCATGTTTCTCTCCACAGATTACCTACGGTCCCAATCCCCCTTTTGTTTCCAGCTTATCCAGACGGTTAATTGATTTCTTAGTCCTATTGTTCACTTGCTTTCAATGTTTTCTTTTCAACACAGGATTCGTTTGATGTCACTTATCCTTTCAATGCAGGTACCTTGATGTTATTTATCCTTTCAATGTAGGTACTTTGATGTTACGGTTACTATTTCTTTCTATGTTATGTATTTGCATCCATTTTATTTATTGAATTGCTGCTTCATATATAAATTCTGCTGATTTTTTCGCTCTTCTCATTCTCCTGACGACGGCCAGAGCATTCTGACCGGAACGTGGAGTTATTCCAACTCACATGGTTGTACCGCAAACCTTTTTCTGAATTATGTAGTTATTGGCTTTTTATATATTTATTATGTAATATTATGTATTATGTTACTAAGGGCACCCTCGCCTCAAGCTTTTGCTTTTAGAGGTGTGTCCTCCAACTATGTATGTACCATATGAATGTGTATTATGTCGTATTTTTTGTTAAATACATTATTACTTTGTACACTTATATTGAAAAGTTGGAAATAAATGTTTTGAAATTTAAAAAATTGAATTGAAAATATGTTCAGAATACATTTTGTTATATTTGGTGTTTAACGTCTTAATTCTCATTTACAGCATGAAAAGTTTGGCATACAACCTGTACTACTCTTTTTTTGTAAAACACATAATCTCTTAAGTAACTCACCCAAACAAGCCACATCTTGCGATGTACGACTAATGATCCTGCTCCATTGACCGTCTCCTCCACAGACAATAGGGGATCCATCTCCTTGTAGATCTCTACCGACAGGGCAATATGGAGTGCACCTGGTTCCTACACTCACACTAACTGGTCCAGCACATAAGGGCGGATTAATGTTGACATGTTCAGGTAGTGCTAGTGGATCACACTGGATGGCTGGTCAACCAAACAACAACAACAAATTAATACAGATACCATGTAGGGCCTATGTCAATAATATATATGATGATTATAGTCCACGTATTGGCAAAATTACTATACAAATATAACACAACAGTAATGCATTAATTGCCAACTGAAATATACATATATATTTATATATATTTATAATGAAAATAATGTGCATGGCTGACATCAGGGGTCGTACTTGTGATTGTGAGGAAAAAAATCCCGGAATCAAACCCGTATCTCTAACTCAGAATGCTGATGCCTAACTACCGTTGGGGAAGCAGGAACTGCTTACAGTTAAGACGGCACAGAATATTTCTTTCCATATCCTTGCCATTAATTCTTCTGTCCTTTAATTATGTATGTATATGGTGATCAATCTTATTTGTTTTAAATAAGTGCTTGGTACTGCAAAATCGGAAAATAGCGTTAAACACGGACATAATATACAAAAATACTAAAGCTTTTTCGAAATGCACTCATCAGAGTAAATTCGCATGAATTCATGTGAATTTACTCTGATGAGTGCATGTCGAAAAGCTTTAGTATTTTTTTATATTATGTCCGTGTTCATGCGAATTTACTCTGATGAGTGCATGTCGAAAAGCTTTAGTATTTTTGTATATTATGTCCGTGTTTAACGTTATTTGTTTGACTGTTTCCTACCATTCAGGTCATGGATTATATATAAGAATGTCACTTTTTTATAAATACAGTTCCTGTTATTTCTAGCGAAAGTGGAATGGATATTACGCTGGATTCCGCATTTGGGAGACACGTAACAATGCAGTTTATTTCGTCATAATAGAAACCACCGCTTTACGGAGACACGAAACCGCTTTAGGGAGACACGCGGAACAATTAAAATGACAAAGCTGTGTCTCCCAAATGCGGAATCTAGAGAAATATATATTTTTATACACAAGTATTATGCAAAAGAATACAAAGTATAACTCTATGTTAAGAATGAAGAACTCGAGGACATTACACAAACACATTCCAAAATACTAATGAATATTAAACTAAATTATTTTAAAGGAAAGGGGTACTATACAGAGTTGCTCTCTACAAACAAAAAATTTGCTTGAGGCTTGCCCCATGTAACAGAACCTCATGTAGGGTACGAGGTTTCCATCAATTCTAACAGTGCCATCATCAAAAAGATCTGTTGACCACATTAGAAAAGCGGTCTATTTCACATCATTCTAATAAAGTCATTACCTTCACATCGTGGTGTCTCTGGTGCAACCCAATTTGATGTAGATCCACCAAATTCACAGGTAACCATGCTAGATCCAGTCAAACGATAGCCAGGATAGCAGTTAATGTTACACTCCGCACCCCACATCGTATCACATACACCAGCAAACTCAGCATAGGACGGCAGCAGGTACGGACGGCATCTGTGAACTTTATTATACATATTCGCATCAAATGCATTAGCCGTGTATTTACCATGACAACTGACAAATGACTTTATATCTTTCCTGAAAAGAGTGAGAATAATCCCTTTTTGCATATAGGAATGCAATTGCAGGTTGAATGACACAGGTGTGTTACAAGAGTGAGAAGACCTGAATCGTCATTGACCTGGTTCGATTCTTCAGGGGCGTCGTTAAATTGTCCAGATGGAGAATTAGAGGATTGCATATGATAACTGGATAAGTATCATATCACGCTGATCTTTATTTCTGAAGCAAAAATACATCAATAAGATGTATAATTATAAAGTAACTACAGAAACTTGCACATGCTTTGCAGTCTGTCCTTGCCATCGAAGTTAGGTCCAGCCCTATAACAAGTTATATGTATTTATTATATGTATTTTGCTTTTCAGGTCTTCACAGGGAGAAGGGTTCATTTTAGGAAATAATTTATGCACGATTGACGGACAAATTAGGTAATAATAACAGGAAATTGTTTTCCAGATTAAGTGCAGAAAATTACCACATGAATATATTAATAAAGATTATTCTACATCATGAACATTGTAAGTTTAAAATGTACAAGCTAAACATTTTAATAATCACAAAATATTGAACATAAAGAAAAGAGAAAAAAAACACAGTTGAGTCTGGCCCCATTATTTTATATTTTTTTTTGTGATAAGGATGGCTTATTCATCAAAGCACCATGCCGGTCACATTTGATGACAGTAATCTGCCATGGGAACCACATCTGCCATCACAGCAGACTGCTTTTTGACACATTTATCCCTTCTACTCATTTGGTAATTAAGCTTAAATAATTCCATTTCTAAATCTTGAATTATTTTTTTTTTTTATTTATTGTACCCTTCATGCAATGCTGTGGGGCCTCAGTCTAGATCTCGCTCTCGGAGGCTCAAGGTCTCAGTCTTGGACGTTACAGTCTGAAGAAAACCGCTTGAGACCTCTCCAGACACGACTTAGGCTTCTTACGGAAAGTTTTGTCACCGTTTTCACCGCGGCCAAAGTTAAAAAGGCCGATTAGCGGGATTATCTCCCGGATCCTGTCATATCCATCGGCGACTCTAAGAAGTCGCCGTTCAGCGGGATTAGCGCGAGCTTTTGTTTAGAGACCCACCCTGCGATTCCTTCGATTTCGCCGACTTCCTGTTCTTTATTTTTGTTCTGCCTTGAAGGAAGTTGTATATTTAGTGTTTTGAAAGAGCGCCACTTACGGTTTAAATGGTGACTCATTCTGCTTCATTCTGCTTATTTTCTTTGGAAAAAGTACGAATGTATTGAAGTCTCCGTCAAAGTACCGTACGTATCATTTGTCATAGTTTTCTGAGAAAAAAATACCTAGGTTTGTGCCATGACAAAGTCGGCCCCTAACATTTAATTTTCCCACATCGAGCCCACCACAAAAATATATAGTAATGATAAACGACATAAAAATTAATACACGAATAAATAAAGGACGGACAACTATTCAAAATATTGCTCTATGTTCCAAACCAAAAAAACCCTCAACTAATAACAATAAAAATCCAATCCCAAAAATACATTGTGTAGTTTCCAAGCAATGCAATTATAAATTCACTTTCACATGTTAATAGCTGTTGTATGTAGCCGTCATGGCTGCGAATAAAAAAAAATGAAATTGAAATATCACAACGAAAAACTTAATGTTCTCGAGTTAAGACCGGATTTCTGAATATAAATACAACTTTACTTTTGCATGGGTCGCGGAACCAGAACTGGGGACGGGGCCTGGGGGCTGCAGCCCACCCCCTCCCCCCTCCACCCTTTTTTTAGTAAACACATTTCATAAAATGTATGAATTAGCTTAATATATTATCATTAATGAGTGAAATCAAATCAGCCCCACACACACACACACTTTCAAAAACGCCCCTTGAAAGAGTAGCCTTTCTTTCTTTCTTGGCTTTGCCCTATATTTTTAACGTTTTCGTTATATATGTCAACAACATCTATTGGGTAATTCGGAATATACTTAGTGCTTTGGGTAATGTTGTTACAAACCAGCATGATTGGGCAGTTATATAATGAGCGCTTTATTGAAATTAAAACATTATCGATGTGTTTATTTTTTGAAATATCGATCTCGATCAGCCGTCTGGTCTTAAAAATGAACTCCAAAATATGGGGAAAATGGGGAGAAAAGTGATTCGATAAGTCCGTTTGTTGTATTAAGAGGGATCGAGTAAAAGAGCGAGAGAGCGAGGTAATTTATTAAAGTTATTAAGAATTCCGGAACGATTACAAACTTTCGTGATTGCGCCTGTCCCCGGATAAGGTTGTTGACTTTGATATGTACGTCGTTAACCTTCATAAGGATCTTTTTCATCACCATGTTTGGTGAGATGCCCTGTCCCATAGGAAACTGTAAGTAACATTAAAAATACATGTAGATTAATGTAGAAGATGGATGGCATAAAGAGAGGGAGAGGGTGGAGTGAGGTGGCAGAGAGACAAGGGGGACTGGGTGGCAGGGAAAGAAAGAGAGAGACTGTCAGGATGAAGGAGAAATTGACCCTGTCTCGGAGAAGTGGAAGTCGTGAATTCGTGAATGCTTTATAGGTCGATTCATATTTCACCCCCCCCCCCTTGTCCCCCGCAATTTTGAGATAAAGATAACGGCTCGTAGAAAACAATTTTTTAGGCGGAAAGTTATAGTTATTTGGACGTAATACTGCACCGTATGTAACAGGGGTGGGTACAGGGAGGGGAGTCCCCCCCCCCCCTTCCCGCGCGAAGCGCGAAAGCTCCGAAGTTTTAGCATCTTTTTTTTTTTTGGCGGAATATTAGTTCACCGCCCTGGCTGCTTTTCAGTTATTTGGGGCGCAATACTGCATTGTATGTAACAGGGCTGGGTACGGGTCGTAAAGCCGTAACGATTATAATGTTTCTTCACTCCCCTATTTTTCTTTCTCTCCTTTGCGTTTGCGCCCCCTTCAAGTGTTTCCTAGTGCACGTGCTCCCCCCCCCCCCCCAGACACACCACTGAGCGAAGAAAACCGAGCAGGGGTGGGAGGGAGTATCCCTCTCCTACATCAGGGAATCTGTCTATAAAACTTGCATTTTAAAGCATACCAAAATGTTTTTAATGAAAACAATGCGAGTGAACTAATTTTCTTCAATATTTTCGTATTGAACTTATGGCATTTTTTTTATTTCCTTTCTTCTAATCATTAAAGAATGTGTTTTTTTCAAGATTAAACATCATTAGTTTCAAGTTAATGCATCATAATTCTTATTTATGTTATCCAAATATATTGGGAGTGATAATACAGGCCATCCTCCCACCTCAAATATTTTGGGGGATATTATACGTCCATCCCCCCGGGATCGACACCCATGGTACAAGGGTGGGCGCGAAAACTTTTACTTTTTTAGCAAATTTTGAGAGCCAGGATAATGGCTTGTAGTGCTTTTTTAGGCATTTTTTCTCTCACTTCCCCCGCTTTTTCGCTCTCGCTTTTTTTTTGTTGTAGTGGCTGAATAGGGAGGGGGCATGGCCCCCGGTGCCCCCTGTCTACACCAGTGATGATAGGGTTTCCCCGAAGGTATCAGAGGGTAGTGTTTTTATATAAAGTGTGTACAATAATTGTGTGTGGTTGTGGTGGTGGGGATTGCATCCACCCCAGTTCCTGTTCTGTGGCCCATGCGAACCATTTGTATCTGCAAGACACTGGAGAACTAGAAAGGCCGTCAAAGGCGGCGCTACAGAGTAGTTGCATTCTTTCCCTAAACGATTCTTTCCTGTCACTATATTTTATGTTTTATATTTTTCTTCTTTTTTATCGCAATAAAGACTTCTAGATTTGGCATAATCTAGTATTTAATACATGCATGTAAAATATTATGGTTACTTATTGTTATTATTATGTAATTTGGCACGATACTGGGTGTGAATATATTTGTTTGTGTATTTTACCTCGATTATTGTGAAAAATGTTATTTTGAAAAAGGAAGTAATAAAATATTCTTAAAAACGAAAAAAGAACTCTCCGAACTGAAGTTTCTATAATCGATCATCACAAAAAAAAATCTAATCCATTCTTTTCTTAATCGATTCTTTCCTGTCACTATCCGAAATGAAGTTGGGGTCAAAACTTCAAGGTCACACAGAATTTGCAGGGGTCAACCAATCATCACCAAAATCTAATCGATTCTTTCCTGTCACTATCCGAATATTCCTTGAAAATTTGGTGCGAACCCATTCTGTTGTACACAAACAAACAAACATACGGAGCCCTTTACATAACTCTCATCGGCGTGGGTAATCACTAATAAAAGATGGTCATTTCCATTCACATGCGCTGTTGTAAAGAAACTCCATATGCACATGCAGACCTCGATCACTATACCGATATGCATCTTTTGAATCCAGACAAGGAGATAAACCTTTATCTTTTTACAGCAGAAACTGGGGAACTTCCCTCTCTTTATACCCCAGTGAAATCCCCTATCTTATTTACACAATATACTAACTGAATGTTTGTTTGCAAAGTTTCAAATTGCAGAACCTAAAATTGTATCAATTTGTTGCAAAATAACATTCAGATTTATTTTTATCAAAGGCATTCACTATGTTGAAAATTTGTTATATGATATAAATGAAAAGTCTATTTTTCGGGGTATATGGGGTATTGATATCTGAAAAGTGTTATTTTCGTTTCTGGTACTTAAAGGGGTAATTTAAATTCTCACTGACTCAGCCCCCTCATTTTCTGTTTTTATTCATTGAATGTGGAGTGGAATAAGAAAATTGTTGTTGGACAGAAGATTTTCTTCCCCTGAAATTGAACGCCGCAGTTACATCTATAGAAAATGTGAATGCCTTATTTCACCTTTGACTTGTAAATCTCTATTGTATAAGAAGATCAAGGGAAGCGAGCATTCGTGCGTTATATTATTGTTTCAATAGAGCCGGACACGCGTCCGTGATTTGACTCTTCGTCACAAACAATGCGGCATATGCAAATTTGACCTGGCTTTTGGATCCTTCCGTGGTTTATATAAAGCAGGATATCTTTTGACAAGCTTTTCACCATGGATAGCATCGTTTCTTCAAATCAACAATCAAGCGAGAACGAGGATTTCAACATGGAGTCAAGCTGCAGCGACGACTGGCACTTGGAGCTGAGCGAATCCATGGACTCCGATGGGATGACGTCATGTCATTCGTTCTCATTGTAGTACATGCACAAGTCTATACCAATCCAAAATTATAACATGAAAAGAATTATAATATGAACTGAATTATTAATTATTTATGATAAAGAGTGTCGGTACATTTATTCAAATCTTAATTCAAGTCTATACAAAGAAAGTAACAAGAGGGGGGGGGGGGTGGTTGTCACATGTCCGAAAAGTCTTCGACAAGCAACAGCAAAAAGAAAGAAAGAAAGAAAGAAATTGCTGGTGCCCTTTTGTAGCGAGCTCCAGCCATGGGGCGATTTTGTGTGTTGAGTATCCCCCTTGACCGGACCGTATTTTGGCTAGTTCGACAGTCCATCGTTATGTGTTCTTTATAAAGGCCGATTGATTGAAAAATAAAGTAAAAGAGAAAATGTAAATATGAACCCTTTACACTGCTTTCTATAAACTAGATGTATATTCTACGTACATTGAGGAGATATTACGAGATTCTTTGAGAAAACAAATCCGAGAGAGCTGCCAAGCTTCATTTATTTTTTCATCCGAGGCCTTAAAAACACTGTTTCTATAAAATATGCATTTTATTAATGATTTGGGTGCGTAGTAATCCAGGACCACACATTTTCGTCATTGTCTTTCATTTCCATTTCCCCCCCCCCCCCCCCCCCCCCCCCTGAAAGTGCTGCCCTTGGCATGTGCCCCCTCTATCCGCTCCGTTTAATACACCACTGGACCGTGCGAGACAGAAGAAAGGTTGATGTAGCAAAATCGGATTATATGGATTTCGCTTTGAATTCTGAATTGTAACTTTCTATATCTCACTTATTCACACGATTCATCGTCAAGATCTCTTCATTGCGAAGCTGGTTTAAGCCATCGCTGTTTAATCTATGGAAAGTAAAGAGGAAATACAAAAGAGTTGGCTTTCAAAACAGAAGTAAGAAGAACTGGGAAGATGACTTACGAACAACGAAACTATTGATACACGATAATAATAAGGGGTAAATTATGTAATCCTTTGAAAAGCCGAAAAGAAAATAAGCCTTTTAACCAGAAAGAACAGTACATGTATCTGTGTAGAGATTATGAAACAAGGACAAAGAGAGAGAGAGAAAATCAATAATCGTCTCTTGCTGGAGGTGACTTATAATCTTTGTTCTTTGAAAGGGGCGAATTCTCTACCTCTTTAAAACATGGCGAAGAAGAAAAGAAATTAGCTATTAGACACCAGTAGATTATACACATTTTTTTTGGAGTAAACTATAAAGCGGAGAGACTCGATGACTTTCAAGCTAAGACGCGCGTTATCTTCATCATGTTCATACTACCTGTTAGCCAGGGGTGGATACAGGATTTCCAGAAAGGGGGTACACACTGAGGAACCCTCCGTTTGACGAAGCCAAACGGCCATCTGGGGGGTCTGGGGCATACTTTGTCAACACAATACGCCCCTTGCGCCCCCCCCCCCCCTCTGCTTATAATTCTCTTATTCGTTAAAGCCTAACAGACAAATAGTTAGCTTTCAAAATAGAATTAAGAAGAACAGTCGAAATTTGGATACAGGTGAAAGATTTAGAAGGAGAGAGAGAATTGTCTGGGTGTCAATTTTTACGAAAAGCAGTTGTCATTATTATTTATATTTTAAGCTCTAGTTAACTAGAGCGGCGCTAAGAAGCAGTTTATATCTATCCCGCTTTTGAACATGACGATAAAAAGCGGCCAATTCTATAACTCTTTTTAACAGCCGAAATTAAAGAAAATTATTTTTTAAAACTAGAATGAAAAGGCCCTCGGTTGCGATAATGAAACAAGTATCTGATTTGTTTTAAGCTTGAGTTAACTATTGGGCGGGGAGAAACGATGAGTTTTAGCTAAGATGCAGTTTGTCTTCGTCATGTTCATACCGCCAGTCAACATGATGATAATTAGCAGCCAAATCTCTTATTCGTTAAAAAAGCCGAACACACAAGACAGAGTTACCTTTCAAAATAGAATTAAGATGAACAGTCGAAATTATGATACAGGTGAAAGATTTAGAAGGAGAGAGAGAATTGTCTGGGTGTCAATTTTTACAAAAAGCAGTTGTCATTATTATTTTTTAAAGCTCTAGTTAACTAGAGCGGCGCTAAGAAGCAGTTTATATCTATCCCGCTTTTGAACATGACGATAAAAAGCGGCCAATTCTATAACTCTTTTTAACAGCCGAAATTAAAGAAAATTATTTTTTAAAACTAGAATGAAAAGGCCCTCGGTTGCGATAATGAAACAAGTATCTGATTTGTTTTAAGCTTGAGTTAACTATTGGGCGGGGAGAAACGATGAGTTTTAGCTAAGATGCAGTTTGTCTTCGTCATGTTCATACCGCCAGTCAACATGACGATAATTAGCAGCCAAATCTCTTATTCGTTAAAAAAGCCGAACACACAAGACAGAGTTACCTTTCAAAATAGAATTAAGATGAACAGTCGAAATTATGATACAGGTGAAAGATTTAGAAGGAGAGAGATTGTTCGGGCGTTAATTTAAAAATTAACAGGTGCAAGATTTAGAAAGAGAGAGAGAATAAAATTGTCTGGGTGTCATTTTTTACAAAAAGCAGTTGTCATTATTATTCATTTTTTTTAAAGCACTAGTTAACTAGAGCGGCGCTTAGAAGCAGTTTATCTCCATCCCGCTTTTGAACATGACGATAAAAAGCGGCCAATTCTATAACTCTTTTTAACAGTCGAAAATAAAAGAAAATTATTTTTTTAAACTAGAATGAAAATGCCCTCGGTTGCGATAATGAAACAAGTATCTGATTTGTTTTAAGATTGAGTTAACTATTGGGCGGGGAGAATCGATAACTTTTAAGCTAAGATGTAGTTTGTCTTCGTCATGTTCATACCGCCAGTCAACATGATGATAATTAGCGGCCAAATCTCTTATTCGTTTAAAAAGCCGAACAGACAAGAAAGAGTTACCTTTCAAAATAGAATTAAGATGAACAGTCGAAATTATGATACAGGTGAAAGATTTAGAAGGAGAGAGATTGTCTGGTGTCAATTTTTACAAAAAGCAGTTGTCATTATTATTCATTTTTTTAAGCTCTAGTTAACTAGAGCGGCGCTTAGAAGCAGTTTATCTCTATCCCGCTTTTGAACATGACGATAAAAAGCGGCCAATTCTATAACTCTTTTTGACAGACGAAAATGAAAGAAAATTATTTTGTAAAACTAGAATGAAAAGGCCCTCGGTTGCGATAGATTGAGTTAACTATATAGAGTGGGGAGAAACGAACTTTCAAGCTAAGATGCAGACACGAAAGAGTTAGCTTTCAAAATAGAATTAAGAGGAACAGTCGAAATTATGATACAGGTGAAAGATTTAGAAGGAGAGAGAGAATTGTCTGGGTGTCAATTTTTACAAAAAGCAGTTGTCATTATTTTTTTTAAAGCTCTAGTTAACTAGAGCGGCGCTAAGAAGCAGTTTATCTCTATCCCGCTTTTGAACATGACGATAAAAAGCGGCCAATTCTATAACTCTTTTTGACAGACGAAAATGAAAGAAAATTATTTTGTAAAACTAGAATGAAAAGGCCCTCGGTTGCGATAGATTGAGTTAACTATATAGAGTGGGGAGAAACGAACTTTCAAGCTAAGATGCAGACACGAAAGAGTTAGCTTTCAAAATAGAATTAAGAGGAACAGTCGAAATTATGATACAGGTGAAAGATTTAGAAGGAGAGAGATTGTTCGGGCGTTAATTTTAAAAAAATTAAAGCTCTATTAACTATAGAGCGGCGCTAAGAAGCAGTTTATCTTTATCCTGCTGTTGAACATGGGGAATTGATGATAAAAGAAATGAAGCTTTTTAACTATACAGAAAAGGACCTGTGTGGAGATTATGACACAAGCTCGTGATTGAGAAGCAGGGACCGCGGAACCGGGCTGGGGGCTGCAGCCCCCCTCACTTTTTTCAGTAAACACGTGCAAACGTATGGCAGTGCAAAAATGTGGTTATACACGCACCCCCCCCCCCCCCCCCCCTTAGCCCCTCCACTTTCCAAGACGTTCCGCGGCCCCTGAGAAGGACAATGGGAGAGAAGAAAAATCAATCGTCTCGCGAAGGCAGGATGTGACTTAATCCTTGTTCTTTGAAAGGGGCGAATTCTATACCTCTTTGATATGGCGAAAAGAAAAGAAAGACGCTTTTATAAACATTTTTTAAAGGTAGAACTAACTAGAGCAGGATACAATTTCTTTATTATGATTCTGTTTTATTTTATCGTTGTTTAATCTGGTAATAAGTAAAGAGCGAACCGAAAAGAGAGTTAGCATTCAAAAGAAAGAAATAAAACTGTGGAGATTATGAAACAGGCGCGTGATGTATAAGGAGAGAGAGAAAATCGTGTGTTAATTCTTCAGCTGCGATTTCTATTGCTCTTTCACAAGACGAAAAGTAAAAAAAGTAAGCTTCATACGCAGACATCAACGATCTCTGTCAATATTATTCTTGGTACAGACTAGTATAATCAGTAAATTTGCCAAAATTGAATGACTTTGCGACAATCGAATCCAAGCTATAAAAAGAAAGCAAATAACATTGAAAGAAATCAAGTTTACATGATTAATTTAGAAAAAGATATAATGATATAAAAACCTCTGAAAGTTTGAACCATAATCTAATAAATTTCCCCGCACAAAATGACAGAATTATAAACCTTTTGACTATAGCTATAGGTTAATCAACCCTTTAAGAAAATCATACCGGCATAGGAAAGGCTCAACGAAAAAAGCATGAAGTTGATGCGGGAAGCTTTTTCAGTGCCGTGAAACTACTTGATTTGTTACCCTTTAAAGCGTTAAAATTCATGGCTTAAATGAATTAAAATTCATGTTTTCATGAAAAGAGATCCGAAAGAAACATAAGGACTAGTTTTTATTAGAATTAATAAACGGTTGCTAAGGGCTTTATAAAAATCTAGTTGACATTACAAACGAAAATGCTGCATGACTGCAAAACGGAAGTCAAACTTTGGAAGCGTTTTTCCCGAAGAAATACTTTGCCACAGCCCTACTTTACTCAAGATTCAAAAGCTATTATCTCCACTAATACTCACTCTCTAGAGTTGAACTATATACCAAATTAAAGCTTATGAAACGGAGAATAATAATCAATAATAAAATGCAATTTCAAAAAATGCGACTTCTGTCTCATTTTGACGTGACGGGTCACATTTATTTTTGGGAAATGTGTTTTATTATTTTAGCGAGACTAATTCCACTTTTCTGATTCCTTCTGTATTTTCCATTTTTTTTTTCTCGATTTTCAAGCTGTTCAACTTTGTTGATGTATTTATAAAATATTATAAGATATTAATATTTATAACTTTAGCCGCCTCGTAATAAGAAAAGAACTACGGTAACCATTTTTACAGTATTCATGTGTTTGTTTGTTTTTCTTTATTATAATCATTTTTACAGAATCGTTTCGTGGGTATTCTGTCGTTATCTATTCTCATTTTTGCCACAGATTATAAGCTCTCAGCGGTCGGAAGACTTATGAAATCAGAGAGTTCAAAACGGACTAAATCAGTTCAATTTTCGCTAACGTCTAAAAAATATAAAATAGGGGAAAATGTTCAATAATAACTCCTCTGTTATGATTGGTACGCTGGTACAA
Organism: Heliocidaris erythrogramma; assembly: GCA_025617745.1. Lineage (NCBI taxonomy): Eukaryota > Metazoa > Echinodermata > Echinoidea > Camarodonta > Echinometridae > Heliocidaris > Heliocidaris erythrogramma. The sequence continues at coordinate 37,505,241 of CM046870.1, read as the reverse complement.
GAGTATATATATATATATATATATATATATAATGCGAAAGGAAATGAGAGAATAATGATTGCGTAGCTTAAAATCAAGGTTCCCCAGAGCTGTCCTCCCTTTTTGAAATTTTTGCAAAGGCTGAAAAAAAGTCTCCACCGAGAATCGAACCCGGGTCGTTGGCTTAGAACGTCAATGCCTTAACCACTAGACCACGGAGACGGGTTAGTAGTTTCGGCGACACCAGATTCAATTGACCGACAGATTTGACAAATCTTCAACCTTATTAATTAATTCCTTTGTCGGGGCAGGTGAGTTTTGAACAATGACAAGCCGCATGCCTCAGCTGGATCCAAGCGAATGCTTTGAGATACATGTATACATTAGAATAATTATTAACAATTGTAAGGAAATAACATATACAACATATATATATATATATATATATATATATATATATATGGATATTTGACTAACGGGTACATTAAGTCGACACCTAACAATGCAGTTTATTCCGTCATAATAGCGACCCCTACATTAGGTCGACAGTTGAACAAAGAAAAAGAACAAAAACTGTCCTCCTAATGTACCCATTAGTCGTTTATATATATATATAAACTTATTTATATATTCGGGATTATTCTTTTTTATAACCACCAACTCCGATCCGCCTTTGGAAAAGCAAGTAATCGAAGATGGATATATTTTGTTAGATGCCTTTTGCTGAGTTATATGACTTTCCCAAAACGGGCGGGGGGGGGGGGGGCAATGTTATTACAACATGGACCATGCCCATACAGGAATTTACAAAATGGGCCCTGAAAAGTAATCAACTTTCGAACTCAGAATACCCGAAACAAGTATTGTGTAATGTGTTCACCACCCTAAACATGAAGGGGGATAATGTCAGGCTGTGAAAAGTATAACCCCCCCCCCCCCCCTGATTTTAGCATTTTTTATACCCATTTCACTGTATTATTATATCATCATGATGGGCACGTTCATCGCCGGGTATTGAAAAGAAAAAAAAAAAACTTTTAATGTGTTTTTGTGTACAGGCATGGCATTGCCCCCCCCCCCCCCGGAAATGGATGTGTAGCGACAATTTGTAGAACACTATTCAACGTGTAAAATGCCCGAATTGGAGCTCCATTGACAAAATCGGGGATTAGCTGAACTGCTTCGTTTGTATTTTCTTTGTTCTCATCTGCAATGAAAAGACAGCAAATCTATTCATGCTTTTGAAACCGTTAGAACCTAAGCTGCGCTCAGTTTATCGTTCGTAATTTATGTCGCTTGACTGAATATATTGAGTTCAATAAAATGTGAATAATGTTACTTTTTTTTATACAGAAAAACAATTCAGCAGACGAAGCAATAATGAAAGTTTGTGTGATGCTGATGATGAGAAATTGTGAACTCCATAATAAACCTATGAATGTAAGAGAAAAAAGTAGAAAAAATGCCCTCAAAAGATTTTCATCTATACTTCATTATGCATTTGATTTTTTTTTTTGCCTCATGACTCCTTCCCGCGATAAAAAACAGCTGCATGATTCCATTGCACGCGCGATCACTTCAGGAGTTCAAAGTTGAAAGTGTAATTACGAATACAGTAGGCCTCGACCTACTACTACTTTCATTTGCTCAAACTTTACTCTGTCAGCTCCAACCCGTCAAAAATAAATCCGATCAATGATAAAATAAACTTTCGTGGAAAATATATTAGAAAATGAAAAAAAGTTTCTATATGAAAATCAATCCGGTGGCAAAGCTGGAGAAAAAGAACCCGGCCCGCGAGGCGAAGTGGTCGATTGAGCTAATTTGCATAAACTATGCAAATAAGGCAGAGATCGAGGGTACACGTAATTCATATGGAAATGATAGAGCGTGCGTGCACAACTAGCCTATTTTGATTGGGCGGTTCTCGGCAGTGAGCCTGAGCGTTGCTATGTGCGCTTTTAGATTCGAGTTCAAGAGGTTTTGAAACTGTTTTTCTACCCCAAATCGTTATCATTTCAAAGTAAAACAAAGCAAACCACTATGTCAAATGTACAATCATTCGAATCAGTAAGGATTTATGTTTATTCATGTAGTAATGAGTAAAATAAATGGTGTAAAAGTGGGCTGGTCTCTTCGATTTTCTCAGGCCGCATATCTCAAACTTGCTAAAACGTCGTAGCTTTCGCGCTTTTAATACTGGGAAAGGAACTTTTTTTAAAGGGAAATTAACCTCAGCGTATGAATTAGCTTATTTTGAATGGTGTAGTATATGCCTCTTATTTGATACATGCAATTTCATGTAAAAACACAGGATATAGATATAAATCACTATTTTCCAGCCAAGTTATCGTCTGCTAGCAATAATAAGGGGGCTGCCATTACTTTATGTGTACACGAACATATTTTTCATCCCAAGTAAAATTTCCTTCATCGTTAACTTGTAATTGATTTTTAGAGGACAAATATATATTAGATAAAGTCACATATTCTGAAATGTAAGTTTAGTTTTATATATTTTTTAAAAGGTCTTAATTTGTTCATAAAAAATATACTTCATAAAAAATATACGTCAAGGACGGAGAATTGACGTCAAGGACGGAGACAATCGTAACAATACCAAAACAAAGCGAGGAATCTGCTTTACAGGATGGCTATTAGAACTCATGGGTCGTCAATTATCTAGGCCCATGGCCAATAACAATCGTAATACAATCAGAACAAAGCGACGTATCTGTTGTAAAGGTAGGCTATTATCAATGCATATGGTACCTAATGATCCGTGTCATGCACAAAATGGCAGCCTCCATGGAAAGACGTAGCAGACAATAGGTGCATCTAGAATATCACGTGGGGTTAATTGTCCTCTTCTCCCTTTTCGTACATTTCTTTGTTTTCCCTGTTTTCTGTACTCTTCTCTTTCCTAAAACATTGTATAGTTCTTTTGTTTCCCCTTAATCTATCCTCTTCTCTCTCTTTATGTATTTCTGTCTTCAATATTTCAGCACGGGCAATGGAACAAATTTTTCCGCGATATGGCTAAACAGTTGTGTACAAAAAAAAGGCGCGGCTGGGGTACGTGCCACCTCCCCCCCCCCCCCCCCTCCTCCCGTAGATATGCCACAGAAACGAATAACATTTGTTATCAAACACAAACAAATGTTCTTATAAGCTACTGTAAACGTTAAACTTGATTGGATTAGATCAAATTTTTCATAATAAGCCATTTCGGGGATGCAATCTGAGCATGAGCAGATAAAGGTCATCTGTACCAAATTTCTAAAACCTACTGACACTAATATTCGATATGTGCTCATGAATGTCATGTAATCATTATTCAATTATGCACTAATGGTGCATTCCATGATATCCAGGTGGAAGTATTCCTTTTAAAAGGGGAAACAAAAGCTATTCATGAGGCACCTCTATCACTCCCAGAGGTATTTTTCTGAAGTGCACATAAAGGGACCCTCCATGTCTAAAATATCTGTGGATATTTGGGGTCATTTGTACCATGCGCTAACCCCGAACTGGCTTATTAGAATAGATAAATATCTAAATAGTAAAATTCAACTTCATCTGGGGGTATTTCATAAAGCAGTTCGTAAGTTACGCACGACTTTACGCACGATTGGTGGTCAGTTTTTGTACTAAATGATTGAGAATCTGATAGTATAGCACCCAAGAACATGTTCCAGTTGTTCGTAAAGTCATTCGTAACTTTACGAACAGCTTTTATTATGAAACACCCCAGGCATAGATTAAGCCGTCAATAACAATATCTCCGCCATAATGCGAAAGCGTCATGAGCGGTATAAAACTTTAATACACAATGAAACGAACGCGCTGTACATGGCCAACGATTACATTAATATTTTACAAAAATATATCAGCATCAAGGCAGAATAGTAAATATTTGGTCATAAATTTAGATTAGTAATTAATCAAATTAGATTTTCTAGTACCTATTTCTTCATAGCTTATTTAGTTTTGTGTAATCCGAGGGAATACCACCAAACGAAAAATACATTCACCCTCTTTTTGTTCGTAATATTTTATGGTAAAAAGAAAGAAGAAACATAAAATAGTTAAGAAGAAGAAAGAACTCATGGCTGTTGTATTAGTGATTTCATTTAATTTGAAATAACTCTTTTAAAGCAGGGAATTACTCGACATACTATATAATTATATTATTTTCTATTCATGAGTGTTGCACTGCCTCCTTTTGAACAATTAAGATGTCGGCATCTTTTAATAGCATAACTATAACCATAAACACTAGTACTAGATATTTAACAGAAGTAAAATAATAAATATACCAGTTGACATGTATCCAATAAAGTCGTCGCTGTTCGCCGTATTTTTCATGTATTAATTTGGCTCTAGCATATGCATAAACCAAACACTAGAGGGGGGTATTCAACAACCGCGATCTCAAAAACTATCCAACAATGTCAGGGCGGGCTATTTACGGCGATCCACCTGCTAAACGAGATGAATAGAACTTCCGCCGCATCGCTCAGTCGGCGTGTTGAGAACAAAGCCGGGCCGCAGGCGCGCCGAATCAATCGGCGCCGCCGAGGGCCCGCCGATGTAAAAACTTTCCGTAAGAAGCCTTAAGAAACTGCAAACAACTGACATCACTATTTCAATCAAAATGATGTCTCACATGAGCGAATGGCTAGCAAGGAAACTGCAAATTTTTGAGAGATTGTTTTCCTTGGTTAGTCATGTTATTAATCAAATAGGAGTAATTTCAATTTCAATTTTAATAATGCTATCAGCTAAAGTTTGCTGGGTATCATTATCCTTTAAACTTAATAAGGTCATGGTTTAAAGATATCGGTCTCTGGAGAGGTGGTCTCTGTCTCAGAAAGAAAATTCTCGGTCTCGGTCTCGGACCCCGAGTTCCCGGTCTCGGCCTCGGACCTCGAGGTCTCGACTACAACACTCTCTTCATGTACTTACCCTGTACTGTAACATCAAATATACATGTTCTGTAGTTTCCTGCAGTATCTGTGGCTGTGCATCTAACCTCAAAGTCACCTTCTCCCATGAGGCCTTGCTCTCTGTTACATAAAATCATAGGTTCATCGCCACTGTTGTCTGTAGCTGATAGATCCCAGGAGACGTTTACTAGCGTTTCCCCACGAGAAGGGTTAAATGTCAGATATTGAGGACATGTAGAAAAAGATGGGCGCTGTGTGTCTGTGTAAAATGTTGAGAGAAACAAAAAAGGGTAGAAAAAGGTGCATTAGGTTTCATAATTACACATGAAAAAAATCCAATTCAGCTAAATGAACAAAAAGGTGACAAAGAACAGAAAATTATACCTTAATCAAATGAATAAAGTAGGAGGGAAAACTATGTTCGTCGTCCTTCCTACTGGAAGAGGAAGAGGACCATCTTCATACATCATCCGTCTGTGGGGTGGGTACGGAGGTGGCTGATGAGGCCAATCCGTGCCTTGAAGATTCTGAGACAGTAGGGGCAAGAGAGTCCAGCAGCAGCTTGTGGTGGAGGATTGCCGATGACAAGACTTGCGTGCTGTGCGCTTTAAATTGGCAGTTTTGATGCGCTGTGCCTCGTACACTGCTGCTCCTTTCCTGGTTGCCCCTCGCCATGCTGGACGATCCTGGGCAAGGGTCTCCCATGAATTGTGATCAATGTCAAAGTCTTTCAAAGAGGCTTTCAGGGTGTCCTTGAAACGCTTTTTCTGGCCACCCTGGGAGCGTGCTCCGGCCAGCAGTTCACCATACAGGACACGCTTGGGAAGGCGGTCGTCCGACATCCTTGTGACATGCCCCGCCCAGCGGAGTTGAGACTGACGAAGCATAGTGAAGATACTGGGCCTGCCCGACTGTTCAATGATCTCTGTATCAAGGACTTTATACTGCCATTTCACTCTAAGCACTCTGAAAGCGATTGAGCTTCTTTGCATGCCTCTCATATAAAATCCAAGCCTCACATGAATAGAGTAAAGTTGTGAGGACAATGGCTCTGTAGACGCTCAGCTTTGTTGAACGGCTGATCCCTTTGCGTTCCCATACTGAAGATCGCAGCCGGCCAAAGGCAGAGCTGGCCTTGGCTATTCTGGTATCCACCTACCAATTTCTGCCCGTTTACTGTCACTGTAGGTCCCTGATTGGGTTTTCCAGGTGCAGGTTGATACATCACCTCAGTGTTTTTGGTGTTGATTGTAAGACCAAAGTTGTTGCAGGCAGTGGTAAATAAGTCCATGGATCTTTGCATGTCTTCGATGCTGCCAGCATTCAGAGCGCAGTCGTCAGCAAACAGGAAGTCACACAGCATGTCAACATGGACCTTGGTCTTTGCCTGTAGACGTCGCAAATTGAATAACTTGCCATCTGTTCTGTATCTGATGCTGATGCCTGGGTCTGTGTCCTGGAAGGCATCAGTCAGCATCGCTGAGAACATGATGCTGAAGAGTGTCGGCGCCAGCACACAGCCTTGTTTCACTCCGTTTGTGACTGGGAAAGGGTTGGATGACTCTCCGTCATGAAGGACCTGGGCCTGCATGCCATCGTGGAACTGGCGGACCACTTGGATGAAGTGATCCGGACATCCAAATTTGTTCATGATTTTCCAGAGTCCATTTCGACTGACAGTGTCAAAGGCTTTCGTCAGGTCAACAAAAGTGGTGTAGAGGTCGACGTTTTGTTCCTGACATTTCTCCTGCAGTTGGCGTGCAGCAAACACCATGTCAGTGGTGCCGCGCTCCTTTCGGAAGCCACATTGGCTTTCTGGTAATAGACCATTCTCTAAGTGTTCAGTGAGGCGGTTCAGGAGAATTTCGGCCAGGATCTTTCCAGCAATGCAGAGGAGTGAGATACCTCTGTAGTTGTCGCATGCCTGTTTATTCCCTTTTCTCTTGTAGAGATGTACAATGGAGGCGTCTTTAAAGTCTTGCGGGACTGCCCCCTGTGCCCAGATGGTTTGGAAGAGTTGCGCCATCTTGTTGCGCAATTGTGGTCCAGTGTGCTTGTAGACTTCTGCTGGGATTGCATCAGCTCCTGGAGCTTTGCCATTTGACATCTGGTGAATGGCTTTCTCAACTTCAAGAAAGGTAGGAGGAATGTCTAAGTCTCGATTGGTGTTCAGCCCATCTGTCCAAGATGCTCGATCTCTCAGTCAAGAGCATTTGTCCATCAGCGCTGAGTATTGGAGAAGGGGTAGCAGGTTTAGGACCGTACACTGCTTTGATCGACTCGTAGAAACGCTTCATGTCTTTTGTGTCTGCGTAGTGCTGAATTTCCTCTGCTTTCTGGCTCAGCCACGAGTCCTGCATCTGGCGAAGTCTGCTTTGTACCATTCTGCGGATGATGCGAAAGGCAGTTTTATTTGCAGGCGAGTTTTTGCTGAGGTAGACTTTGTGTAGTCTGTGTTTTTCTTCCAGGAATTTTTGATTTCTTCATTGTTTTTGTCAAACCAATCTTGGTGTTTGCGCTGGGTGGGGCCAAGCTTCTCGTGAGCTGCTGCATATACAGTGTCGTTGAAGGAGGCCCAGCTGTCTTCCACGTTGTCTGTGATCTGTATATGTTCTGCATGCTCTTCCAATGTCTTTGTGAGTTCTTTACTGACCAAGGGATTCTCCAGTTTTGAGACGTGCAGTCGCTTTTGTGCTGCCCTTCCCTGGGGACGTCGCTTGGGAAGAATCCTGATTTTCATCTTAGAGACAATGAGCCGACTGTTAGTTCAGCATTCCGCACCGCACATGGACCTAGTAATACGTACATCCTGCCTATCCCTTTTCCTGACTAAGACATAATCGATAAGATGCCAGTGCTTTGAGCGAGGATGCATCCATGTTGTCCTCTTACGTGCAGGGAGGCGGAAGACCGTGTTGGTAATCAGAAGTTCATGTTCAGCGCAGAACTGTAGGAGTAGGAGGCCGTTACTGTTGCATATACCTATGCCGTTCATGCCGATGACAGTAAAACAATACTAGCTTGCATAGCATCCAGTATCCAGTCAGCTCCCACTTCCATGAGATGCCAAGCAAGCTGGAAAACATTTGCTCTAAAGGGCAATCCAACCTTTGTTAAAAGTTTATTTGTGTGAAAGGAGAAAAATAAGAGAAACAGGATGGTGAAGTTTGAAAGAAATCGGAAAAGGAATAAGAAAGTTATGAATGTTTGAAAAATGAGATCCTACATCTATGCGAATTTCAAATTGGTAATTTGGTAAATCGATTGTGACGTATCCACGGTCAACTCTCCCATTTGTCGTACACCAAGATACATGTATCATTAAATTCCGGTTTCCTCCTAAGCGCACTTTCCCTCGGGGCAGTACTCAAAATTGTAGATAGTATATTTTTATAGGTCCTCCAAAAAAGAAAAAGAGCCTACTGAGTTATAAATTTTGAAAACTGATATTTATTCATTTTGTGTGTTGGAGCGAATGGGAAAGTTAACCGCTAAATCACAGTGACTGTAATGATACGGCCAATTTGAAACTCTCATATGTATAGTGATTACAACTTTAAAAAAAAAATTACTTTCTTATTGCTTGTCAGATTTTGTTCAAACTTCCACAATCTGTTTCTCTGAATTTTCTGCTTTCACACAAATCAAATTATTACAAAGGTTGGATTGCCCTTTAAAGGGCCCATGCCATCCAAATGCAAGTTGATACCTGTTGGTGTGCAGTCCAACATACATCTCATATTTTGATATTTAAACTTCTAAATATGTTTCATAGATTTTTAGATATTTTTTAAAATAATTTTCTAAAACCTGCTAAGCCCAACCCAATTAAAAGAATCCTCTAGATCACTTTCCCCGTCATCATGTCATTCATCAGTGAGCTAATAACGATTTTGCAAGTGAAAGTGGTATTTATAATTTAACTTTGTCAAAGCTGACACCTGTTACAATACAACATATAATACCAACATGGCAGTTGCTATTTCAGACATGCTGTAGCATCAGCAGGAAAACAAAGGCAATGAGGAGATATTGTATGAAAGCATGCAATTCTGTTATGAGTGTGATGAGCTGGGGGACCACTGTATGTAATTTCCTATAATGTATAATGTCTTACCTTTGCAAGTTGTTATCGCGAGATCTCCTGGAGCCCATCGTCCGTTTCCCTGACAGAACAGCACTGAATAGTAGGGAGGGTCAAGTTGGTACCCTTGTTGATCACACGATACAACACATGACTCTCCAAAAACAGGATTTGTTGAGCAGTCCACTGGGTTAACTTCGCCCCCGTCTGGAACTTGTAGAGCTGAACAATATGTAGCTAGCAAAAGAGATAGGATACCAATAGCCTTTTATGTTTTAAAATGTGAAAGGTACCAAAATACATTGATATTGAGCCTCCTTGAAATCATGAAAGTGTTTTACCATGTTTACAATCTACATTTTCCTTGTTTTGCGTTACCATTAATAGCTTGTAAATATGTATTTTCTGCAAAAAGGAGGTGTTAAAATTGGTATCCTAGCACAGTTATGTGATACATCTTCTGTACAGAATGAACACCCTGAGTTGCTATCAGGTACATCTGGTTGAATTACTGATAACTTTAAAACTCTTCAGCCGAGCTTTGTCTAAATAATCATGCAGGCACAAACACATTTCGGCAGCCCATACCCATCAGAGTACTAGTTGTGCATAGTGACCTGGTTATTTATCTGCATATTTACAGGCCACGTAATAGAAACATGTCAAAAGCTTTTTTTCAAAGATTGTCTTCTTCGATTATGTAAGGGGACATGGTTCAGGTTGAAGATTTATTAGGCACTATCTTGTCTTACCTCTGCAAGTGAAATTATCACTGGTCCATGTTCCATTGGCCTGACATCTCGGACTGTTCGCACCCACCCCTTCAAAACCATACAGACAATAGAAAATGCATCGAGTGCCATAGACTTCTGTGTTTGGTGGGTCGTTAATGCATCCCGATTTCACAGCATTGGCAGGTGTCGTCAGCGCTGGACAGGTCTTAGCTATCGTATTTCAAAATATAATCAGTGTTAAGTAATTGAACAGTGCTGATGGTTAAGTTTAGCTTTCATGTCACTAACTGAGGGGGCCGGGTGCAAAAGCGGAAGGAGGGGGTTGACCAAATGAATTATAACAAGAATGTGAGGCCCATACTTGTCGACAGTCTACACCTTATTTATTCATGTCTGTTAAAGGGGAAGGAGGCATTGATCCCAGGCTTATTAGGTATGCGTATGTCAGCAACTCTAGAATATTTTTAAAAGCTCTAATAATTATTTTAAGTTGTTAGATAAACAGGCCTGTCGGGAACTAATTTATTATCAGTCAAAAGATTATCAATTAGTTGTTATAGAACCATTTTTAAATCATTTTCCTTGCAAAAATGCAATCAAAATATTTCTTCATGCTAATATCTAACCAACAATCATTTTAATGTCCCTGAAGATGTCCCTAAAAAACGTCATATATATGCAGAACTACCAGAACGCCTCAGGGCTCTCTCTCTCACGCACACAACCTGCAACCTTTTTTCTCACGCCTCAGAGCCAAACTGTACCAGGGGAAAACAAATGCAAGTCTGTAGCGCGGACGACTATAATAGTGCCACTGTAATAGTGCCATAATCCACAAATATCACATTTTAGCGATTTACATGTAATTGGTGGTCCTGCTATCCAAATCTGATCATCTTACGCGTGTCCGTATGGAAAATGGGTTCAAAGAACTGAGCTGTATTTCAAGATGTTTTCAGTTTTGGATCGTGGTTTCTTGTATGTTGCAAGCTCAAAATTGTACAATCGCACGTTGCAGTGCAGTACAGTCAAAGATAATCGGTGCGTGAGATTCGGCCGGATCGGAACCCAGGACGAAATTCCCATTTAAATTCTAATTGGTACCCATTGATTTCAATGGGTACCCATTAGGATTACAATTTAATTGGTATATTTTCAATTGGTATTAGCTTGCCAATTGGTACCCTTTAGAATATGAACTGGAAATATGGAAGCAATCAATGGGTACCCACTGATTTCAATGGGAACCACTGATTTAAATGGGGACAACTTATTTTCAGTGGGAACGCATTGGAAACCGATTCCAACAATTCAATTGGTATTTTTGTACCCATTGGTTTCAATGGGTACCCATTAAGATTACAATTTAATTGATATATTTTCAATTGGTATGAGCTTGCCAATCGGCACCCATTATAATATGAACTGGAAATATGGAAGCAATCAATGGGTACTGTCACAATCAATTTTTCCATATTTAATTCTGTTAGGGTCTGTTTTAAAGCCTAAATCAGGCTAGTCTTTGTTATGGTAAGTAGATTACCCAGCATAGCCCTACATTTCTTTTACTGATATGCCAGGCATGCACTCAGGTTCTTTAATAAAGTGCAGTGTAGCCCTACTTCTTTTCTATACTGATATGCGAGGCATGCACTCAGGTGCTTTCTTTTATGTTTTGGGCTGGACTGATTCAGTCATACATTGTTGGAATCAGTCTGCAGCCAGCTCTCCTACTGAGAGGACCTGTTTTACGAGCTGGTGCAGCTCCGGGCGGTCACACTTTTTATGCCCGTTTAAAGGGAAATTAACCTCAGCGTATGAATTAGCTTATTTTGAATGGTGTAGTATATGCCTCTTATTTGATACATGCAATTTCATGTAAAAACACAGGATATAGATATAAATCACTATTTTCCAGCCAAGTTATCGTCTGCTAGCAATAATAAGGGGGCTGCCATTACTTTATGTGTACACGAACATATTTTTCATCCCAAGTAAAATTTCCTTCATCGTTAACTTGTAATTGATTTTTAGAGGACAAATATATATTAGATAAAGTCACATATTCTGAAATGTAAGTTTAGTTTTATATATTTTTTAAAAGGTCTTAATTTGTTCATAAAAAATATACTTCATAAAAAATATACGTCAAGGACGGAGAATTGACGTCAAGGACGGAGACAATCGTAACAATACCAAAACAAAGCGAGGAATCTGCTTTACAGGATGGCTATTAGAACTCATGGGTCGTCAATTATCTAGGCCCATGGCCAATAACAATCGTAATACAATCAGAACAAAGCGACGTATCTGTTGTAAAGGTAGGCTATTATCAATGCATATGGTACCTAATGATCCGTGTCATGCACAAAATGGCAGCCTCCATGGAAAGACGTAGCAGACAATAGGTGCATCTAGAATATCACGTGGGGTTAATTGTCCTTTAAGTGCTTTCAGTGGCCATTTTCCAGCGGTTTTCCCAAGTTTCCACGTTTTCGTCGTATTAACGTTTCAACGTTTGGTTGAGTTTGTAGCGTCATGAAGAGATGTACCACGGCACTCCATAAATACCTGCATCCTGTGGCATTTCATAGGACTCTGGCCTGATCTTCGTTTCGCATAGAGTGCAGTATACCTTCTACCTATGTGGAGTCTACACTACGATTCATCCAGGTCCGCGACACGCTAGAAGCAACCGAGTTTGTGCAGTTTATTTCTTCATATCAAGTAATAATCCTCAGTGACTGTTGAGACAATCATTTGGACAAGACAGTATCCTTACCAAGAACAATCGCGATATCAAGATTTTAAACAAACAACAGATTGGTACCAATATACATTACACTCACGGCCTAACAAAGTTTTGGATACATTTCATCATGCCATATTGCCATAAGATATTAATAGATGTCAAATACTCCCTACGGGCCTTGATTTTGTAAAAGCTTTTCTTTCATTTAATGGTTGTTTTCTTGTTAAAATAAAGTTTATTTAAACTTTATTTCATTCTATATTTCTTGAGTCATTTTGTGGGTGGTCACGCAGCCTGGTTTACTAGATTAATAAGTCAACTCACGTTAAACGGGCTTCAATGGGTACCAATTGTTTCATTTTTCATATACTCTCCGATACCAATTGGCTTTAGTTGGTAATTCAATTTGGAATTTCAATGGGAATTTCATCCTGGGAAGCCCTGAGCTGCGGGGCAGGACCCCCGGGGGTAGGACGCAGGCCTGGGCTGCTGGGATTTTTGATCAGCGGGCGAATGCATGGGGCGCTCCCCATTGACTCTGTACGGCCGAAAGCTCACCTGCTTAATTGATATAAGCCGAAAACTGCCTCTGAGACGGCGAAAATGACAATGAATATTGACAAGGCAGTTCATTTTTTTGGGGGGGGGGGGGGATTAAAATAGTATCTATTGGCTTTCATGATTTGAGTAAGAAGTGAAAATAAATAAGACTTAAAGAGTCCAAATATCGGATTTTGTCTTAGGTTGCCGAAGTCTCCCTCCCCCTTACTCTAGTCTAAGCTAAAATAGTCACTTTAGTATAGAGTTTTATAGGGATATGACACCAATCTCAGTCAGCCTGAGAGAACGGCGCCTCCGTTTCAGTGGTCATTCCTGGAGGAGAACGAGTGAAATAATTTCACAAATGCTCTTCTGGGAACCTTCACGGGGCAAACACACCAGGAGCCGTCCAGCAATGACTTACATAGATCATTTAGAAAAAGACTCTCGTCTACCAACTTGAAGGCAGGAACTCCCAAAGATCATGGAGAATAGAACTGAATGATAAAAAATATTATTTATATTCATAGTTGCACCCCAGTAGTTTTCGGAAGTGTGAAAATATATTTTTCCCCTATTTTTCCCTATTTTATTCCTATTTAAACGAAAATAGGCCTATTTTTTTCTTATTTTCTTTGGAAAATATGAAAAATTAGATCTATTTTTTGGCTATTTTTTTTATTTTTCACCTATTTTCTTCCTATTCTAAGGAAAATAGGCCTATTTTTATTGTATTTCCCTCGGAAATAGGAAGAAAATGGAAGTAATTTTAGGCTATTTTTTTATTTTTCACCTATTTTATTCCTATTTCAGGAAAATAGGCCTATTTTTATCCTATTTCCCATGGAAAATATAATAGAAATAGGCCTATTTTGAGGCTATTTTCTGATTTTTTCCTATTTTTTAGACCTCATTTCTCTCCGGACTATTTTTTCCCTAGTTTTTGCACTTTTCATTTTTGTCAAAAAAATAGTTTTATCCTATTTTTCAGGCTAGCTCTAGTTTCATCCTAGTTTTCTCATTATTCTAAAACTAGTTTTATCATATTTTCCAAACTTTATCTTTTCCAGCACTAGTTTTATACTATTTTCCCAACTATTGGTTTCTATAGGTCCTAATCAATCATGAATATTCATGAATAACAATCTAAAATATGAAAACTAGTGGAAATAGATAAATACATTTAGATTTGGGATTAAGATTTGAACTTTGAAATTTTACTTACATTAAACTATTGTAATGTTGTACACAATTTCAAAAGGCATTTTCATATTTCATTAATAAAAGTGTAAATCAATTTTAATAATAAAAGTGTAATCTAGTCAGTAACCATTTTTTTATAGCACTACAACTATGTCCCTATATATGTGACCCGACGCCTCAAAACCTACAATAAGTCGCCAAAATTATTTTTTGTGTTTTATTTATTTGCTGAAAGTATAGATTCTCAGCTTTCCAATGGTATATCACTTGCCTAGTTTACTCAATGATAACACCTTTAAATATCACATTTAGAATCAGTATGTAACCAGCAATCAATAACTCCTATTCAGAGAAAATGGCCATTTAAGTTCGGAACAAAAGAGTGCCAAACCTTTGCTCTCTCTGTGCGCCCACGTAAAACTGGGTATTCAAATGGCCATAGCAACCGGAATGAAGGGATTATCAGATTAGGCTGAATTTTAGCACACTGCTGCAGGAGGACCTAATCATTACTCACTCCAAAAATCAATTTAATACCTTTAGAGGTAAAGTAGTAATTTGGCATTGAATGAAAGTATTACAAAAGCTCTCCAAACATTCATTAGCTCGACAGGTGAAAAAAAAGAGTCATTTTAAAATGCCCCCAAAACATATTTCTAAGTCGAATTACGACTCACAAACTTGAGACATGATAGAATGATAATGAAACTACCCATTTCTATCAAAAACAGAAAATCGACTGATCCAAGCAAATTTACTATTTTGGGCTGTTTGCTACGTTGTGGTCCGTGCGACTTATTGTAGGTTTTGAGGCGGCGGGTCACATATAATGAATGTGATACAATTGCTTAGTAGCTAGGTATAGGACATAGGATGTAGGCTATAGGATTTATAGGAGTAGGAGAGGATAGGATATGATTACAAGATAGGATTAATAAAATAATAATTAATAATGTCATGTGATTGTTCCTGTAGACACCCACAGCATTTCTTCTTATATTAATCTTATAGTTAATTATTTTCTTATTGGTTTTCTATAGGTCCTATAGAAACCTACAGGATTTCTTATTGGACCTATAGAAACCTACAGGATTATCAGTCCCATAGACACCCATAGGATTTCTATGGGTGTCCCATATACCATTTCCATATAGAAACCTATAGAGACATGGGTCTCTATGGGACCTATAGAAATTCTGTCTATAGGATTTTCGACCTGGGTTGTGAGGAGGTCTTCCTCTTTGTATTTGTATTTTCTCAATTAAGTTTAACCTATTTTCTGCCTAGTTTTCCACTATTTTATTCCTGTTTTTGCCCCATTTTCTCTCTAGGTTCCCATTATTCAATCCAAATTTTCACCCTATTTTCATTCTAGTTTTTCCCTATTTTTATTTTCTTAATCAAGTTTTATCCTAGTTTCTCAATCTGGTTTTCCTATTTTCTTTGTAGATTTTTCCTATTTTCTCCCTAGTTTTTCCCTATTACATTGCATTTTCTCAATTAGATTCAATCTATTTTCTGCCTAGTTTTCCACTATTTTATTCCTGTTTTTGTCCTATTTTGTTCTGTAGTTTCCCATTATTCAATTCCTATTTCCTCCTATTTTATCCTATTTCTCAATCAAATTTTATCCTATTTTCTGCCTAGTTTTCCACTATTTTATTTCTATATTTTTCCTATTTTCCATCTCCCACTATTTTCTTCAACGTGTTTTCCCCTATTTTCTACCTAGTTTTCACCTAATTTAATCCTATTTCCATCCTATTTTTGTTTTTTTCCTATTTCCGGAATAATTTCGAAGGACTATTTTCTTTCTGGTTTTATCCTATTTTCTTGGAATAAAAATAGGGAAAAATAGGGGGAAAAATAGGAAAAATGTGTTTCAATCCTATTTTTATCCTATTACAAGTAGCTATCTCTACGCTATACAAAATAGGAAAAAAATAGGAAAAAAATATTTTTGACAAACTATTTTTTTCCTAGTTTTATCCTATTTTCTTGAAATAAAAATAGGAAAAAATAGGGAAAAAATATATTTCCGTTGGTAATTTTTTTGTATTTTTTTCCTATTTTTACCCTATTTCATTTCGACTTGGGCAATGTTGATAAGTGACCGCATCCGGGCTGACCAAGTGTGTAATATTATTTCATATAAAATTTTATGAGACTGCCCATTCGACAAACCTTGACATATTGGTTCAGTACCAGTCCAGCTTGCAGGTCCATAGTCCCCGCTAAGTTCACACGTCCTCGTTTCGGATCCTATAAGCTCATATCCCTCATTGCAGGAAAAGGAGCATGTAAACCCATACACAGGACTAACAGTACAGTTCAGAAGAGATCCATGGAAGGGAGCTTGGAGTCTGGGACATCGGAAAACTAGAAATGAAACAAAATATTTACAGGCATTAAAGGAGACCAATGGCAGCAGCGTACGCATTGGAGTAGCTAAGAAGGGACATTTTGGACCAGTATTTGTGCACATTGAATGCTGCCCCCACACCCTCCCCTCAAAATGGAAAACCGCAAAAATTAAGAGAGAAGTACAAAAAGGGGGTAGGAAAAAAAACTCTGAGGATATGAACCGACCTGCCTTCCAACACCCTTCAGCGCTCTGCTACCCCGCTCCCTCGCAATTCATCCACTTGGTAGGACAAATTTATAGCCCATATTTTATCATTAAATAACTTCTGAATGGCCTTTCACAAGGCTTCGGGAGTTATTACCTAGCTTATGTGTGCCGATTATAATCCACCAGACAATTTTTTTTTAGATAATAATTGCTAACATATATATCGGCATGACAATATGTGACCCTCCACCACAAAACGACCAATAAGTCGCAATGGGAGTTCGAGTAAACAGCTGGAAAAGTTTTTTTTGGTTGGAAGTATATATTCTAAGTTTTTGGTATTTTCTGAAAGTATAGATATTAATCTACCATCTGACAAAATTTCGGAGTAAAATACCATATTGAAATATGTTTTTACTCTCATTCAAAATGACCATTTTTTCATGGACATTCAAACTTTGTGAGTCAGCTTATTGGGATCGTACTTCACATCGCTTTTCTGGTATGACTCAAAAAGTTTGCACTGCCTGATATTCAAAATCTACAGAAATATATCTATTCTAAAAGTATGGAAAGTTTCAACCCAATCCAATGAGGACTTTATAGTGTATACTTTGGAGATTTGACTCAACCTTTTGTGCGACAAACAATAGGACACAGATTAGTCGCTCTTAAATGGTCACGCTTCTTTAGAGCCCGTTTTCTCTATTGTTTTGGTCATTACCCGTCTGACACTCTGACATTATCATTGTAATTTATAAGGGTTTGCTTAGTCTATAGAAGACAAGTTGTATATCATTTTAAAGCTTTGGATCTAAACTTTCAAACTGCTGAAATAAAAAAATATTTAAAAAATCTGACTTATTGGTCGTTTTGTGGTGGAGGGTCACATATTGTGACTACAATTTAATAATAGCAATGGGCATATCCGGCATAGGGGTAAGCCTGCAGACACCCCACCCTGTTTTCTGAAAGCCCAGGAAACTTCAATACAACTTGCAATGGGTACGCAGGGGTACATGGGGCTGGCTAGCTAGATACATTACTTACAGTCGGGGGTTGGGGGAGTTGCAAACTGTTTAAGACATTGGATATGTCTTAAACCGAATGCTACAATGGCAAAATCAACAAAGAGTTGGAGACTATAAGTATTGTATTATCACTATGAACATGGCAAACAAAGAAGCGGACAAAATAAACGGCTTCTCATTGTACCTTCCACACTGGTTCTGGTAGACAAAAGAACATCGCTTCATTGCTATTATGTAAAACAGGTGTCACATGCATATTCACCTGTTCTACTTATTTTACATAATAGCAATGAAGGAATGTTCTTTTGTCTACCAGAACAATTGTGACCCGACGCCTCAAAACCTACAATAAGTCGCCAAAATTATTATTTTTTGTTTTATACATTTTCTGAAAGTAGAGATTCTCAGCTTTCCGATGGTATATCACTTGCTTAGTTTACTCAATGATAACACCTTTAAATATCACATTTAGAATCAGTATGTAACCAGTAATCAATAACTCCTATTCAGAGAAAATGGCCATTTCAGTTCGAAACAAAAGAGTGCTAAACCTTCGCTCTCTCCGTGCGCCCAAGTAAAACTGGGTATTCAAATGGCCATAGCAAGCGGTATGAAGGGATTATAAGATTAGGCTGAATTTTGGCAAGCTGCTCCACGAGGACCTATTCATTACTCACTCTAAAAATCAATTTAATACCTTTAGAGGTAAAGTAGTAATTTGGCATTGAATGAAAGTACTACAAAAGCTCTCCAAACATCCATTGGCTCGACAGGTGAAAAAAAGGAGTCATTTTAAAATGCCCCCAAAACATATTTCTAAGTCGAATTACGACTCACAAACTTGAGACATGATAGAATGATAATGAAACTACCCATTTCTATCAAAAAAAGAAATCGACTGATCCAAGCAAATTTACTATTTTGGGCTGTTTGCTACGTTGTGGTCCTTGCGACTTAATAGGGAGCTTACGAAACGGGACGGGAGAGCAAGAAGACGGGGAGAGTTAACCACCGTGACGGTCCTCGCACTCTCCTGTCTGTTTTTCTATCAAGTTACGAAAACGAGCTTACGATTTCAGGACGGGAGCCTTTGAAGACGGGCGAAAAATCGGTGTGCGCCTGCGCCAGTTCGAGTATCTCTCCGTCCTGTTTAATTTCAGGACGGTTCTCTTGCGAAATAACGTCCGGTCTACAGAGGGGACGGGAAGCCGTATTGTAGTTGTATAACTGACGATTAAGGGCGTGAACACTGTGCAGTGCGTTGCCGTCCACTTTTACGTAATGATTTGAAAACAAGATTCTCCCGTCCTGTTAATCTCCCGTCCCGTTTCGTAAGCTCCCTATTGTAGGTTTTGAGGCGGCGGGTCACAATTATGGAGGGTACAATGAGGAGCTGTATATTTTGTCCGCTCTCTTTTGTCATCGTGTTCATAGTGTAAACACATGCAGTGTCTTGTGTCTTGCATGATGTATACATTTACGTGTAACACTGTGTATTTACCTGTTACATGAACAATTACATCACAAATGGCTAGGTTTCCATCAGAGTCATTTGCATTGTAGGTCAACCTTGTTGGATTTTCTGGAAACTTGTTTCCATAAGGTACTGGGGACTTCCTAAAAAGAAAAACAGATGCATCTTCAAACATGTTAACACACCCTCCGGGGCACTCAACATATTGGACAGACGGGTATGTGCCGATTTGACGACCCCCTTTTTCAACGGCCGATTGCCGTTCTCAAGATATCTGAATTTCCATAAACTGCCGTTCTCACATTCTTATGCGTGCACTATAGAATCCCCACAGTAAGTGCCGTATTTCCTTAGACCATGTTTTTTTCCTCACCGGATATGGATCCACCCTGTGTTTTTTGTTTCTAGTCCGTTCCTTAGACCACCGTTTCGAGGGCGGCTGCGACATACCCCCGTCTGAAAAAAATCTGAGTGCCCCCTCTCCCCCCGGGCACGCCCTCACCCACAAATGATTTAGTGAGAAAATAATTCAAGTGCAGCTTTTTCATTCAGCTTACCTGCATGTACATTGTACATGGTATGCAAATAGTCTGTCTCAGGGAACTGTTGTTTTTCAGAGTTGTCTTTTTCAAAAGTGTACCAAACGACCTGAGCTGTTCTTTTGCAAATTGTGCTAAACAGTTTTTATCTCTCTTCAAACACACATGTCTTGTAAAACTTTCCTATTCAATGACATTCAAATTTATTAAAATTTATCTTCCTGGTGGCAAATAGAGACAAGTTACTAGATGTTGATGGGGTTCTAATATACATGTACATGAAACCTTCGAAGGATTACCAAAAGAAGTGGGAGCACCTGCAATGTCGTGCTTGCATGCCACTTATAGCAGAATTTGTTGATTTATACTGAAAGAACTTAATATTGCTTCACAGCACAGGAAGGAGAAGCAAAACCTATAATTCATATTTTTACAGAAGTATCAAATAAGTGACATTTTCTATCATTGTTCAGTATGATTTGATTTGATTTTATTTTATTCGTCAGGTATATTGCAATACAAACATAACCAGGTACCATGACAGGATAGCCCATGAAAGCCGAAATGGCTTATTTCCAATGGGGTCCTTACCTAAATAACTGATTAAAAAATACACTAAGAAAACACATTAGTACGGCTACAAGACTATCGTACACGTACGACAAGTAATAAGAATGTACTAATTAAAAGTAGCAAAATAAAACATAACATTTTTTATAAAGTAGGCGAAGATTACATAAATGTGAAAACAAGACTTACTCAACTGAAAAAACTATATACAGAAAATCATAATGAAACTATCGATAATAAACGTTGGTTACATAAGTCAAATAATATAGGAAAAAACCATCTGAGCTACAAAAAGGAGAGGAGAAATATAGTTATGGAGTAGACACATTTTTCAAATGATGCTTCAATACCCTTTTAAAATGTAAAAAATTCTTAACTGACTTAACATGATTTGGGAGGGAATTCCAGAAAAGAATACCGTTAAAATAAAAAGAATTTCCAATTTTACCTTTCCGCTTAAGCACTACGAAATTAAATTGACTATTTCTAGTGTCATGCCTATGAACACTTGAAGAGCGAGTAAAATTATTTGAAATATAGTGATCTGCATTAGAGTAAAAAATCTTATGTACATGGTGAATTAAAAGTTGTTGTGATCTAAGGTTTACATGAAGAAGACCAGCTGTTTCAAGTTCACTCTTCCCAATGTGTGTTCTTGGTGGTAAGTGATTGATAAATCTCACAATCTTATTTTGAATTATTTTTAACTTGTTTTGATCCACCTTGCCTAGACTGCAGTACCATGCCGCATTAGCATAATCAAATAAACATTGTATTAAGGAAAAACTTAAAATGCGTCTTGATTTTAAGTTCATGCAATTTTGATAACGATACAAGAATTTTAGACGAGCATTAGCTTTTTTGACAATACTGTCAACCAAACTTGAGCAAGAAAGATCACTAGCTATATTTAGTCCTAAATACTTCACAGAATCCTGTCTCTTAATGAGTTGATTGTTATAACTTATATTGAAATCATCAGTATACTTCAGCCTACCCCGCGAACAAAACAAAATACTTTCGGTTTTACCAATATGTAAGCTAAGCTTATTTGCTGTCATCCAATTAACACAGTTTGATAAATTCTAAGCTAAGTTTTTCCCCGATCAGCTTAGGATCAGTACCAGAATATAGTAACACACTGTCATCCGCATATAAAAGTAATTTACTGTCGTTGACACAAACACACATATCATTAATGTAGCACATGAAAAGAATAGGACCTAATATGCTCCCCTGGGGAACTCCGCATCTTATGGGCATAGAATCGGAGAGTACATTTTGCAACGAGACAACTTGATGACGATTGGTCAAGTAAGACCTAAACCATTGCACACATGCAGAATTTAAACCCATTACTTCTAATTTACTTAACAGTATATTATGGTTAACGGTATCGAAGGCTTTTTGCAAGTCAAGAAGAACCATCCCAACAAAACGTCCTTGGAAATTTCGTTCCTCACAAAATCTAACAGGTGAATAAGACAAGTTTCAGTGGAATAACCATTTCTAAAACCAGATTGAAATTCGTATATTATTTTGTTTTCTTGAAAGTAGTTCTCTAATTGGCATATACACATTTCTCTAGGACCTTCGAGACTATACGCTAATCGGTCTATAATTGCTAACATTAGTTTTATCTTTCTTTTTATAAAGGGGTGTTACTTTTGCAATTTTCATTTCATCAGGGAAGGTGGAGGTTGAGAGAGATAAGTTAATAATGTAAGTTAAAGGTTTATACAAATATTTAGCTCCATCCTTCAAAAATCTGGCAGGTACCAAGTCAAGCCCGGTACTTTTTGATATTTTCAACTTATTCAATTCATCTAAAACAAACTTTTCTTTGACAGGAGAAAAAAGAAAACAGTCTTTCGACACACCCTTAGTGTCGTATAATTTTTGTAATTTAACACTGTCCGTTCCAAATTCATTTGTGTTGCTATCTGGCAGATTACTAGCTAATTTTTCTGCCACAGTTGTGAAATAATTGTTAAATTCGTTCGCTATCCTCATATTATCATGACATAACTCCCCTTGGATATTAATAACATTCTCTTTAATATTCTTTTGTTTGTTTTTACAACCTAAATCTTTCAGATTCTTCCACAACTTTTTAGAATCATTTTTATGCTCATCAATTTGATTTTGGAAGTATTCATCTTTAGCCTATCTCAGTAATTGACTAAATGCTACCACATAAATTTCATTTCTAAGAGACAACCTAGCATGGGCACTGGCGTAGACAGGGGCGGCACCAGGTGCCATGCCCCTCCCCCCCCCCCCCCCCCCCCCCCATCAGCCACAACAAAAACAAAAAAAAATAAAATAAAATGAAGTGAGAGAAAAAGGCGCTACAAGCCGTTATCTGGCTCTCAAAATTTGCTAAAACATCAAAGTTTTCACGCTTCGCACGCGAAGGGGGGAATACCATGGGTGTCAACCCCTGGGGGATGGGGGTATATATCAAAAAAAATTATACATTAACTTAAAACTAATAATAATCCAAACACATGTTTGATCTTGAAATACCATCACATTTCTTTAATGATTAGAAGTAAGGAAATAAGAAATGCCATAATTTCAATGCAAAATTATTGAAGAAAATTTGTTTTCCTCGCATAGTTATTTCCAATTAAGGGGTTCCGTCCATTGTCGTAGATCCGTGGATTCCTTTTTTCATTAAAAACCATATTGGGATGCTCTAAAATGCAGATTTTATAGACAGATTTTAGAAAAATTCCCTGATGTAGGAGGGGATACCCCTCCCACCCCCGCTCGGCCTCTTCGCTCAGTGGTGCATCTCGGGGGCAAGGTGGCACGTGCCCCGGGCAGCACTTGGAGGGCGCAAAAAAACGCAAAGGAGAGAAACAAAAATAGGGGGAAATGAAGAAAAATCATAATCTTTACGGATCACGCGCACCCAGATCCACAGGGTAAATGCACTAGAAATTTAGTGTTTGAAGGTTTGAAATGCGAAAGCTCGGTCGCTCTGCTTCCTCGCATAATTATTTTCTTTCAGGATCTTGTACTTTCGCTCCCCCATTATAGAGTTCTTAAATAGCTTAAAGGGTTCAAAAAGTTTGAAAAAATAAAGATGTAATTGCTTTGCTCCCTGTATCATGTAAGTTTAATATGACTCCTGCTAAATATTGCGCTCCCAATATAGCATAAAGCATAAAGTGTGACAACTTCAGGTCGCCATGCTGAATTTCTCGACTCTTTCAAAAGCCTATTGGGTTTTCATTAGTTCTGCTCCTGATTGTGGAAGTGCGTGAATAGAAAACCGTTTATCAATGTCTAAAATTCGAGCTTCTCTACCGCTCAACTGCGGTGGTCGAATGCAAAATTTCCTGGGTAAAATGCACAAGAAAATGCATTTTTGGGGGGTAAGAATTGAAAAATAATGATTGAAAAGCAGTCCGGGCGTCGAACTATAACTTTCTGCCTAAAAAAAATGTTTTCTACAATTTGTTATCTTTCTCTCACATTTGCTAAAACGTGAGAGCTTTCAAGGGGGAACTCCCCCTCCCTACACCCACCCTGTAAATAACTGAAAAGCAGTCAGGGCTTCGAACTATAACTTTCTGCCTAAAAAAATTGTTTTGCTACAAGTCATGCAGTATTACGTCCAAATAACTGAAAAGCAGACAGGGCGTCGAACTTTCTGCCTAAAAAATTGTTTGCTACGAGCCGTTTTCTTTCTCTCAAATTTGCTATAAAGTGTCAGACCTTCCCTGCAACCACCCCTGTTACATACAGTGTAATATTGCTTCCAAATAACTGAAAAGCAGCCAGGGTGTCGAACTAACTTTCAGCCTTTAAAAAAAAGTGTTACGAGCCGTTATCTTTCTCTCAAATTTGCTGTAAAAGGTAAGAGCTTTCGCACTTCGCGCCCACCCCATGGGAGCACACTTTGCGTGCTCATCACCAATTTCGTGTGCACCACAACCGCCCCCCCCCCCCCCGCTCCTAAAATGAAATCCTGGCTATGCGGTTGGATCCTTCACGTCTGCCCTCCCCCCCCCCCCCCCTATTGAAATATCCTGGCTACGCCTGTGAGCATGGGCAAGAACCAAATAATTCAAAAGGCAACTTACAATGTCAGATTAAAATTGTCAGAGTTGTCATAAGCTTCAGGTTCAAAGACTGTAATATCTTCTACAGAGGCATATGTGCGTCCTCTATCGGCATTGTAGAAGTGACTTATCGGACAGGGAGGGGAGAAGACCGGTGCTTCGTTGTCTGTAAAAGAAAATTAACAGTTGAATTTATAATCATACACAAAAATGACGAAAGTCGGACTACAGTGCAGTAGTTGATATGAGTAAACCCGAAGAAATTAAACTAGGGCAAGACATATCAATCCACTTTGCATATAACTAATGACAAAATTAAGTGTACGTAGATAAACTATCTGGAAATGATTGTGAAGTAAAATCATACCTGTGCATGTTACTTTTCGTATGTCATTCCACCTTCCACTAGCGAGGCAAGTCTTTTGGTAGACTCCATTTTGACGGTACCCATTGTTACAGGAGAAGGAGCAACGGGTGTTGTATAACACCCCACCAGGATGGGTACACAATTCTGGTGTCACAAGTCCATTTTCAGGTGCAGTCAACGAAGGACATGTTACTTGCACTGAGGGGAAAAAAAGAAAACAGTCGGCTTTATGTGCACAAAATCTTGTTTGAGTTATCTTACATATACATGTATTTCTATTTTAATTTCTTATTTTTACCTAAGCTACATACAGTCATACTTGAAATCAATATGACAGCATGTAGAAAGCTTGTCAATGAGGCATATGATACTGCCTTAAATAGGACAAGGTGGAAACAGGCATGTAAAGTAAACACACACATGGACAAGTCCAAGCTAATTTGTGCCCATATGTTACCAACCATATCTAAAACTGTAGTATCTGATTATCCTATTCCCACAATATCAAGCTGATAGCCTACTAGAGCTGGAATCAAGATTGGACAAGATATTAAATAAAAACTGGACTGGCCCATTTATGTATTTATTTCACATGGCTATTTCCACCTTGTTCCCCCCCCCCCCCCCCCCCCCCCTGGGTAGCATGCTCATCACCAATTTCTCACGATTTGCGTGCTCACAACCGCCCCCCCCCCCCCCCAAATGAAATACTGGCTACCTGCTATGCTTTTGGATCCTTCATGTCTGCCTCACCCCCCCCCCCCCCCCCCATCGAAAAATTCTGGCTATGCCACTGGATCTCGGTGTCAAATCACTGAGGCTGCTCTGACGAAACAAAGAAGTATTACAACCTTGTCTCAAATCTGTGTACGGAGGTGATGTGTGAATAGACCGCTTTGGTAATGTATGCCAAAAATACATACCTTTCAAACAAAGGTTGTTATTGACAACCTGAAAGCTTCCCGGACATAGCAACAAATAATGTTGAATTCACATCTGGTGCATGTTCTCTCTAGGCACATGAACAACTTTCATTCTTCATCTATAGAGGTATCTCTATACACAATACCAAGTCTGAGCTTCCTACCAAGTTCGGTTAAATTCCAATCATGGTTTTGCAGAAGAAGCTGAAAATGTAAAAAGTTTATGGATGGCGGACAACTTGCCCCCCCCCCCCCCCCCCCCCCCCCAGTATGTTACCCCCACAGACCCCTTATAGGGCCACCCAGAAAAAAATCTCCATACACAATACCAAGTCTGAGCTATTCCTGGTTCTGGAGAAGATGTTTGAAATTTACATAGCTTTTACACTTGGGGGCCCTCCCCCTGGGCCCCCTGGGCCCCCCTGGGGGCCACATGTACCATTTTAGCAACTTTGGGTCCCCTACCCCTAAGGATGATTCCTACCAAGTTTGGTTGAATTCCGATCATGTGTTTTGGAGAAGAAGATCAGAATGTACATTTTGCCTGGCAGCGCCCCCCCCCCCCCCCCCCTCCAGTATGTTACCCCCACAGGGCCCCTATAGGGCCACTCAGAGAAATTTCATGAACAACATTCATTCTTCATCTATAGAGGTATCTCCATACAAAATACCAAGTCTGAGCTATGCCTGGTTCTGGAGAAGAAGTTGTTTGAAATTTACATAGCTTTTACAATTGGGGGCCCTCCCGCTGGGCCCCCTGGGGGCCACATGTACCATTTTAGCAACTTTGGGTCCCCTACCCCTAAGGATGATTCCTACCAAGTTTGGTTGAATTCCGATCATGTGTTTTGGAGAAGAAGATCAGAATGTACATTTTGCCTGGCAGTGCCCCCCCCCCCCCTCCAGTATGTTACCCCCACAGGGCCCCTATAGGGCCACTCAGAGAAATTTCATGAACAACATTCATTCTTCATCTATAGAGGTATCTCCATACAAAATACCAAGTCTGAGCTATGCCTGGTTCTGGAGAAGAAGATGTTTGAAATTTACATAGCTTTTACAATTGGGGGCCCTCCCCCTGGGCCCCCCTGGGGGCCACATGTACCATTTTAGCAACTTTGGGTCCCCTTCCCCTAAGGATGATTCCTACCAAGTTTGGTTGAATTCCGATCATGGGTTTTGGAGAAGAAGATGAAAATGTAAAAAGTTAACGGACGACGGACGACGCACGACGGACGACGGACAAATTTCCATCGCAATAGCTCACTCGAGCCATAGGCTCAGGTGAGCTAAAAAGCAGGTTAATGGAATAGCTCGTCACTAGGTGCTCAGCGAAGATATGTGCATAAATTTGTATACATTACAGAAGCGGTCTATTGAGTGAGTGAGCGATCCATATAGGCCATGTGCATGTGCAATCCATGAATGGGCTGACTTCGTGAATATTGTATGGCTGATCATGAATTAGCATCACTGCACATATTTTGCTGCTCCAAATTGCTGCAAGATATCTTGTGAAACTTTCTCTATAAGGAAATGAAGTTCATGAATATTTATGCAGGGATAGACTTGTGTCCCAAAAAAAATAGACATGTATTGATGTAGTGTTCGAAAGTTTTCATTTGAAAATGTTGCTATAACTCGACAAAACAGACATCATATTTCATGATTTTTTTTCAGACAATCGATTAATAACTACAAATTAGTACATGTTGGAAGTTTTAGCTCATAAATCGCTGAAAATGGAGGTGCAAATTTAGGTTCCTTGTTAACTGCCATTTTGATGACCGCACACACGCACACAGCTAGAAGTAGAAGTCTGTTGATATTTCAAAACAATTAAACTGGCGGGTAATCCGCTGATTACTGGTGTGGTGCACTAGGCCTGTACAAGACATACTTGTATATAGATTTACCATCACACTGTAGATCTTGTCCATTGAAAGTGCCATTAGCCTGACACACTCTGTTAATAGACCTCAGTCCCTCACTGGTTGTGAAACCATCATTGCAACTGAAGTAGCATACATCTCCGTAGAGAGCAGAGATCGGACAGCCAGACACAGAACCATTGGATACTGTTGGAATGTTGCATTCAATTCCTAGTTTTGTAAAGAAATTAAAACATGTCCCTAATTACATTAACAATATGATGCTGCTACCAAAAAAATACACAAAAGTAGTTTCATGATTTAAAAAATTTATTTTTTCCTTTCACAAATTTTGGATACTTCTTAGTGCCTTTATCTAGTGATTATGGCAAAATGTTATTTTATGCTTGATTTAAAGCTAAAACGACTTTTGTGGCGCTCCACAATTATTACCCCGGCTTTAACATGGCTGCTCTAAGATTTCAAGGAATTAATTCCTGCCGGATACCCATTAACTTCACCTGGGTTGCATGTGGCAAATGTAGTTTTTTCCAAAAACACTAGTGCTGTACCAGGGATTCGAACCCGTACCTTGTGGTTCACAGTCCGGGGACTTATCCACTAGACCACCACACAATGATATATCCACAACCGTCCATTTATAACCAATTCCTGTACAGCAACATATTGAGCACATAAAATACATCGAGGTAGCCCTTCCCCGGGGAGGGGGCACTCAGTAGGCTATATAGTGTGCGGTGGGTATGTGCTGCAACAGTTCCGTTCCAAAGCATACCATTTTTTACTTGTTGAGAAAAGATAGCAAAACATTCCAAAAGCACCACTTTTTTTTTATCCCGTTGTTCCCGGCCGTCATGGCTTCCAATCCACCACATTCTGTTTCCATTCATGCTGTGCGCATGCATGCGAATTAACCCCTCTTATAGAATACACACACCATAGACTTGCCATGACACACGGTGTATTTAGCAAGTGGGAGCTTGTGAGAACCACTTCCGTAGCATCATCTTATATTGTAATCCAGTTCCAAGACCCCCAAAGACCCCCCCCTTTTTTCAAAATGTTAGTAGTTCCGAAGACCTCCTTTCACGATACACTAGTTCCGAAGCCCCCTTTTTGTCTTGCCAGCGGCACATCATAGCTACCACTTTTGGGGTCCAGTGCCCCCCCCCCCCCCCGGCCCCCACCCGAAGACCTACATCCACATCTGTCTCCACTGAACGTAAACAATAACAGTCAGAATTGCAGTTTTTATTTCAAAATTCATTAAAAAAAGACATTTGAATAAAAAAGCCTGGTATATGTAAGTCCGGGATGTAGTAAAGTGTCCGATTTAATTGATGGGGAATCCTGTAAAGTTGTGATCATATTAAAGTAGTTGTAGAAATGATGGTTATTTACTAAACTGTTCAGATATATTTTGCACAGGTAAATTCTGGAAAAACGAGTGAAAAAACCTTAAAACATGTGTAGATCACGTAATCACATTTTACGATATGGTAGAATAATGTTTTTAGTGTCGGATTGCTTACTGTTGCATGATGGGAGAGACCGACTCCAGCTACCAACTGTGGAAGGTGACCTGGATCGATTGCAAACAAGTGAGGAATCATCTTCAGTCTCTACAGAGAGTACATGACCATCCAGGCAAGACACCAGACACTCAGACCATAGATGGCACCTCCAGTACAGCTTTCCTACCAGAATCCATTGTAAGTTCACCATTTGGCGGGACAAACAGCGGAGGACACCTGGTTACTGCCAAAACAAAAAGCAAATAATATATTTTTAATAGATAACTAATAAGTTTTCATATATATTATTAGAGAGGGCATGAGTATCACAGCATCTAATGAATTTCTGATAATCCAGAAAAATGAAAAGCGGTGAGAGGATTATGCCTATCAAATGCAATTAAAGGGAAGCTTGGGTTCTGGGAAAGGTAAAAAATAATTTGGGAGCTTTCTCATTCGTTTAAATGTTAGTTTGGAAGATTATCACAGTAGAAATGTCCCCCTGAAAAGGATTGCTCGTCAAATGCCCTCACATTCAAAATATGACAAGAAAACAGCTGAAATGTTCGGGCAGAACTTTTACACATTTCTGTGTGCAGTGCATGTGACTCTCAGCAGGATTGAGTACCTTTCTTATATCAGTTTGGTGATTCCAGACCTTGTAGCTTACACCAAATCTTATGTGCTATTCCCTAGTAACAAGCTAATCCATTAACCTGCTTTTTATAAATGAGCCTCAATGCTTGGAATCTAGTTTGCATACATTATTTGTTGCAATGTTCCGGCAAGTCTTCGGCAAGCTTTCAGGTTGTCAAGAACAACCTTTGTTTGAAAGGTATGTATAAAATTTGAATACATTACCGAGCAGTCTATTGTTCCTAGATCGGGCAAGACAAAATGTTTGTCCAACCTAACAATGCCAAAGAAATGCAATTTGCATTCTGGCTAGTGAAATGCAATAGTTTATCTCTCGGCAAACGTGTATAAATTTGAATACATTACGAAATAAACCTATTTTGGGAGCACAAGCGTGTATTAAATATGATACATTTTAGCCGGGGGCTGTGGTCGGCTTGTCTCCTTGGATCCGGCAATTCATGTAAGTTGAAAAATAACAATAATTCATGTCCATGGTAATGTAAGAGGTTAAATTTGTTCTGAGTTCTTCAAATTGTTTTCCTTCTAGACTTATGACGGTTTCGAGAAACTGGACCCAAGTTATTTCGAAACAAACCTTTGACATCCAAGGTGAATGTACATGAATCCGAATTTCCTGCTGCGTCAGTAGCTCGGTACTCAATAGTATGTTCCCCCTCTGGAAGTGTGGTAGGTATGCTACCATTCCAATGTTCGAATTCACGCTATAAAGGTATGCTTTCAAACTATCTACAGCATCTGTTGCCTGGAAATAATCATATGCAACAATTAATATATAGTCACAATCAAGTTACTGCCACTAAAAATGCAGAACAAATGTCATTTATTTGCTGTGGACCGGGGAAATGCAGCACTGCAAGTATGAGTACTATTCATGTGTGTTAGCTCTTCATAAGCAGATTTTGAGCAGACGTTGAGATCCTGAAAAAAAAAGTAATCATAAATGATTATTTGTTTATCTACTTATTTTTCAGTATTCTTTATGCAGGGTATAGCCCCATCAGTACTGGTTAAACTGCTTGTACCCTTGTGAGCCCTGTATAATCATGATTATGATCATGCAGAAGATCATGAACATTAATAATATTATCATTATTATATATTATTATTATTATTGCTGTTGCTGTTGTTGTTATCGCTATGAACTGCAGACTATTCCACCACACAAGTAACCCTTAATTAGCCTAACCCTGACCTTAGGGCCTATCCTAACCCTAACCCTTTGGCCAAGTAAAATTGATTCCTAATCCTATAATGTCTCGTCCAGATTCTTCGAAAATGAGGAGGGGTTTCCATGTTACTGAATATTTGCTATTTTTCCACACACAAGAAAATGCTATTGTGTCAATTTCAACACATTTTCAAACATTTAATTTCATTTGTACATGCATTTCAGAGGCTCAAAACATGGGAAATTGCATTAATATATTAATGGTCTTTGTTATCTCATTGTGTAGATGTCCTCATATTTATTTCAAGGTAGAACAAATATAATAATAACAAATAAATTGGACGGCCTCAAAAGGAAGGAGGGGACGGGAAACTAGGGATCATTTTTATTTAGCCTTATATATCCTTAAAGGCCTGATCCTGACCCTAATCCTAATTCTAACCTTAATCATCACCCTGACCCTAAATCTATCCATAGCCTTAATACATTGCGTGGTGGGGGTACATGCATATTGCAGTTAGGTCTATCATTTCATTTCATTTATTTCCACTTCCAACAATATATAGGTTTACATCGTACATAGAAACTTACAATTATTGGTTACAGCGTATCATTACATATATAATCATTATGTTGGTTTATTTTTTTTACCTGTACTGGCTCCCATAGGTCAGCCTGAAACGCTGCATCTAGTCGGTTGTAGCCAGCATACAAAACCTGATCTGATGGACAGGTAACCTCAGGGTCAGTTTCATCTAAAATAAAAATCAATCACCAAAAACAATTACTTACAACAGGTCTCATCCAACCAGCAAGTATGTTGTGAAATGTTATCCATATATATGCATGCCGTTCAAGTGGCCCGCCCGTCCCGGCCCCTTTCGAAGAATATCATTTTTGGTGAAACGTTGAAAACGAGTTTCATTCCAGGACTGTACTTTATTCCTCCCGGCTTTTCCCATTGCTTCCATTTCGGTTCCAATGCCATCCCAGGGAATTCAGTTTTCATTCATGCTGAGCGCATGCATAGATGCGAATTAAGAATACACACATGTACAATGTATTTAGCTAATGTCTGTGGGAACCTGTTCTGTAGCATCATATTAATATTGTAATCCAGTTCCAAAGACCCCCTTTTCCCAATAATAATACGCTCGTTCCAAAGCCCATTTTTTGTCTTGCCAGTGGCACACCGGGGGGGGGGGGGGGGGGGGGTCTCATTGAGGCCTGTCCGCGTACGAAAAAAATCGATAAAAAGGGTACTTTTTCAGCATTAGGTGGGTATCCGGGTTACGGGTTTAGGGCATCAAAAACTGCAAAAATCAAGAAAAGGGTATCAAATTCAGAGGTGAAATGAAAATCAGGGATGAAAATAATATAGATCAGTATACTATAATGTGTTCCAAATTAGGTTCAATTTCTTTTACGGCTGCTTTTTAGCTAAAAAAAAAGGGTCTATGATGATGATGATGTAATCGTAAAATATGATACCACGCAAGATATCAAATCGCCGTTAAGGGTATAAAAATCAGAGATGTTAGACAGGTTCAGGGTATCAAAACTATTATTATTGCAATCTCCGTTTAGGGTGCTTTTCAGAAAGTGGTTTACGCGGATGATGCACGGGGGGTAATAACAATGATTTTGTATTCAGATGAAACATAGGCGTACCCAGGACTTTTTAAGGGGGTGTTTAAGATTATTCTTCATTTTAACTTAAGCAATTAATCAACGACGGATCCAGGATTTTTTTGAGGGAGGGGGCCTAATATTCTAAAAATTTCTGACATCAGCATTTTGGGGTGTCTTTTTTCCTAAATTCTCTGACAAGCCAAAAAAAAAGATATATTATTAGACCAAGGCGAAACACAAAACGGAAATAAAAAGGTTGAAAACAAAACACCCCCCCCCCCCAACCCTCGGTACACCTATGAGATGAAGCGACTTATAACCTTGACAAAGCTGATCGATGCCATCCCGGATCCGTCTTGCATACATCTACGTGTGATGCTATACTGTGGAGTGTACCCAAGGTTACAAGATGATTGGCAGATTGTGTTGTAGTGTTGAATGTGACTGACATTGGTGCTTATTCCATCCTTTGTACAGGACATGATTTCACCATTGACAGGATCAGAGAGTGGAATGCAAGTTACAACTAAAAGAAAGAAAAATTAAACAAATTAATAGCCTTGTACATAACTTTGAATTTCGCCTGAATTGCATATAAAAAATGTATGACTGTAAAATATGGAAGAGGGATTTCAAAAAAAATGAGAAAATTGATAGATATCCGAAATTAGACTCTTGGTCATATTTCAAAGAAATGTGAAGCTCTAACTAACCAAGAAAACTAAGGGTGAATTTGGGTTGCCTTTTATAATAGATTTGAATTTTGTGAAATATGTCATTCAGATGCTTTACACTTGGTATCCGAAAGCAAGTCCATAGGAAAACGTCTATTTAATAGCATCATTATCAACCTGCCATAATATATGAAATTACTCGACATGTGCCCAATCTATTCATGGATTATTCCAAATAATTTATTGTAAAATTTATTCCATTTCAGAATACTATTGATTTAAGAACTTTTTCTTGAACTTATTGATAAGCTTGGATCTGGGCCTTAATTCTAATTGACTTATTTTATGATTTTTATTTGATTTGGTCTTAAGATGTTTTAAAGAGTTAAAACTCTCAACCAAACGGGGGCACTACAAACTTCCAAATATCTATGATCCGGTTACGTCAAGTTTGGTCACATCGCTGACGAAGGCTTTGTAGCTGAACAGCTGAAAATTTGGAAGGTTAACATCGAGATGAAAAGTTCAACATTTAAATAACTTGTTATTTCTTTCGGCCGTACAATTTCAAATCAATCAATGGAAACAATAATTGCTGTTACACTGACCGATCTTACACGGTATGTCACACCTGAGTAATCTTTGCAAATCTTACCAGCACAGGTTATTGCTCCACCCTCTTTCCAGTAACCTCTGTCCTGCATATCTGCAATGCAGTTTCTTTGAACAGGATCACTTTCATTGACTGGTTTAAAACCGACGTCACAGAAGAGAGTGCAGGTAGATCCATAGGACACTTTACTTTGAATAGGGCATCCATTTATTCCACCATTTATAGGTTCCGGAATTGAAGTACATTTGATAGCTATAAAAATACAGAAAATAGATATAAATATCAAATGATATATTCATTTTCGTAATATTACTTTGTCTTAGATATGAGTAAACAAATTCATTTTGTAAGCAGTATAATATCTCATGCTTTCCGGTTACAAGAACAATAATTATAATTGTAATTGTAATAATAATAATAATAATAATAATAATAATAATAATAATAACAACCGTAATAACAATAATAAGAGGCACTGACAGAAAATGTTACACAGGGGGCGGAAGGTTCCCTGGAATCGGGTTGGGGTCGAAATGTTTGTTTGTCATAACAAAGTGCGGTAGTGCGAATTGGTCAATTTCTAACACTAGTCGAATTCCTAACTTCTACCCTGGATACAGAGTTTTACATAACCCTACCCTTCATCTAAAATTCTAAAAATCCAATGGCTACACAAAACCCTACCCCTAAGCTTTCGTCTGGAGCAACTGTCGCCGGAGAATATTTTCGAATCACCAGCCAATACATTACGTCGGTTATGTTTCGTTGTATATACTCGTTGTATATTCGTTGTATACTCATTGCATGTTTTATGTATCTAATTTTGTAAGCCTGGTAAGCTGTAAATTACATTGCAAGATGATTACCACGTGGAGGAAATGGGGAGGAGTTTACCTTGACACTCTGGAATGGGTTGTAACCATGATCCATCTAGGCCACATTGAGTAATACTGGGACCCACAAGAGCATATCCTTTGACACAACTGAAGGAACAAGATTTGTTGGCTGGCACATAAGGAGATGCTGCACAGATTGTCTCATTGCTCACCTCCAAGATCCCATACAACGGTGGCCTGAAACAAGTTTGTACTATGGAAAGAAGATTAACTCGGATACATAAATCTATTAGTCAGGCCTTATTTAGTTGTGAAATGTTGCCATGTCAATTGCATTGACAGCTTAATTTAGGGTGCATACTACATCTCAATGGTTGGAAACATGAATAATTGTGACCCTCCACCACAAAACGACCAATAAGTCGCAATGGGAATTTGAGAGTAAACAGCTAAAAAAGGTTGTTTGGGGTGGAAATTTATATTTTAAGTTTTTGGTATTTTCTGAAAGTTAATTTATTAATCTACCATCTGACAAAATTTCGGGGTAAAATACCATGCCGAAATATGTTTTTACTCTCATTCAAAATGACCATTTTTTCTTGGATATTCAAACTTTGTGAGTCAGCTTGCTGGAATCGTACTGCATATAGCTTTTCTGGTATAGCTCAAAAACTGTGCACTGTCTGATATTCAAAATCTACATAAAGAAAGAAATATATCTATTCTAATGGTATGGAAAGTTTCAACCCAATCCAATGAGTACTTCACAGTGTAGGCTTTGGAGTTTTGACTCAACCTTTTGTGCGACAAACAATAGGACACAGATTAGGCGCTCTTAAATGGTCACTCTTCTTTAGAGCCCGTTTTCTCTATTGTTTTGGTCATTAGCCTGTCTGACACTCTGACATTCTCACTGTAATCTATAAGGGTTTGCTTAGTCTATGCAAGACAAGTTATATATTATTTTAAAGCTAAAATTCTCAGCTTTTAAACTGTGCTGAAATTTAAAAACCCAAATTTCCGACTTATTGGTCATTTTGTGGTGGAGGGTCACAATTTAAAAAGCAATTTTTTTGTCTTAATTAACCATTTTAGATTCATCTCATCTGACAATTAAAGGTCAATGGATACTACATGCATACCTTTCGCATTCCCAAGATCTAGATCTTTATGATACAAGAAATAATATTTCCTAATGCGATTTTGTACCAATTCATATGTTTATATAAAGTCACATGTAGTTAAAATGGAACCCAATTATTGATAAAGAGAAATAACTACAGAAACTAAGACTGTTTGATTTGATATGCATCATTCTTCTCATTGTTGTGCTGGGACCGCTATTCATAAAAAAAAATTAATATATATTAATAATAATATATTAATATATAATAAGATATAAGGATCGCTATTCATAATACGGAAAGAGGGTCGCTATTCATAATACCAAATCAGGGTCGTTAATCATAAGGGTCCCTATTCATAATACGAAAACAGGGTCGCTATTCATAAAGGTCGATATTCATAAAGGTCCATATTCATAAGGGTTGCTATTCATAATCGAAGAAGAGGGTCGCTATTCATAATCAAAGAAGAGGGTCGCTATTCATAATCAAAGAAGAGGGTCACTATTCATAATCGAAGAAGAGGGTCGCTATTCATAATCACAGAAGAGGGTCGCTATTCATAATCACAGAAGAGGGTCGCTATTCCTTTAAAAAAAATTATACATAAGGACCGCTATTCACAATACGGAAAGAGGGTCGATTATGAATAGCGACCCTTTTCTGTGATTATGAATAACGACCCTCTTCTCTGATTATGAATAGCGACCCTCTTCTCCGATTATGAATAGAGACCCTCTTCTGTGATTATGAATAGCGACCCTCTTCTTTGATTATGAATAGCGACCCTCTTCTGTGATTATGAATAGCGACCCTCTTATTTGATTATGAATAACGACCCTCTTCTTCGATTATGAATAGTGACCCTCTTCTTTGATTATGAATAGCGACCCTCTTCTTTGATTATGAATAGCGACCCTTATGAATATGGACCTTTATGAATAGCGACCTTTATGAATATCGACCTTTATGAATAGCGACCCTGTTTTCGTATTATGAATAGCGATCCTTATGATTAACGACCCTGTATCTGTATTAGGTATAGCGACCCTTATGACTTATTATGAATAGCGGCCCTTATGAGTAATGACCCTTTTCTTCGATTATGAATAGCAACCCTCTTCTCCTATTGTGAATAGCAATCCTTATGAATAATAAATAGCGACCCTACAGGTATAGGAAATTACACGTTATAATTAGCGGTCCTTATGAGCCACTGGTCCTCATGACTAGCGGTCCTTATGACTAGCGAGGTTATCCCTGTTGTGCTAACTGCTACAAACGGGAGACACTTTTTTCCTCTCTTCTTTTGTGATATGCTTATGTCATGAACAAAATATATCAATATCTTGATCAAGCAAAACATGTGAATAAACAGAATATGGGCAAATCTAGAAAATTGTTCACCTTCGCACACTGGTTCACCGACCCATCTCGCCATATTAGTCCCAGGCTGAACATAACAATTTATTATGCTATTTCTGATCATGTATCCCTCAGAACATCCGTAGACGCACTGTGATAAATGTTTGGTTTGGCACATCCCAAAATATAAATAGCCATTCTCCAGTGCAGGGGCTGGATCACAGTGGACCTCTGTTAAATTTCATGTAATAATAGTAATATAATAGCAATAGTAATCTGGATTAATACATCTGCAGTGTCTCTAAGCGTGTTACAGACCTTCATTCCAGCAAGTCGCCTTGTTACGGTCGCACACATGCTAATCCAGTTGCATTGACTTTCGCATCCTACCGGGTACCAATTTAACACGTGGAGATGAGCAAGGTTGATAAAATGCCTTGCTTAAGGAGATACATGTAAGTGCTGTGCCGGGGATCGAACCCTAAACCTTCCCATCTCCAGTCTAGTGTTTAAACCACTCAACTACGACACGCCTAACAATTTAAGGGGTGGGGAACTCACATGTATCATGTATGAGGCCGTACATTCACAATATATCAATTTTGTTTTGGAAACACTAAAATGATAAGAAATTGACTCAACCCTGCTGAGAGTCACATGCACAGCACACAGAAATGTGTATATGGGACTACACACAAATGTTTGACCCAAACATTTCAGCTGTTTCTTTTCTTAATGTGAGGGCATTTGAAGAGCAGTCTTTGTCAGGGGACATTTCTAATATGATAATCTTCCAAACTAACATAAAGAGAATGAGAAAGCTCACAAATTATTTGTTTACCTTTCCCAGAACTATTAAGCTTCCCTTTAAACATCAATACACAATACAGACTTAGGTGTAAAATTTTGTTAAGTGATATTAAAAAGCTACAACTGAAATAACTTACATGACACCTGTTTCTCTGTACTTTTTCCTTCAAAAACTGTTTTTAATCCTCATTTATTCTGCACCGCATTAGGTTCGGTAAGAAATCGAACTTAAAATGCAATATTTTCACTTGATATTTTATAGCAAAATGTTTTTTAGGGAGGGCCGGATTCCGCCCTGCATTGTCCTTGTATTGTTTTTAAATCCGAACTTATATTGATTTCATGCACAAGTAAATAACGGCTGGTACCAAGAATTTACCTTCACAGCGGGGGGTAGGGTTAGACCATTCTCCTTGCTTGGAAATTGAGTTTGCTCTTTCACACATGGCATGGTTGTGACCCACCAGGTAGTGTCCATCAGAACAGGAAAAATGGCAAAAAGAACCTCGACGAGTTCCATGACTGCAAAAGGCATGTAGACCTAGTTGGATCTGTAACGGGTCACAACGAACCTCTAAATATGTGAAATGAAAATAAAAAGGAATTAGATTATGAAACATCCAAATAATAGATTACAGGTTCAACAAAATCTTTGCTTTCTTTCTTTAAAAGTATATGTTTGCATTTCTAAAATGAGGGGAAAACGGTAACACATTACACACTACAACTCCACTTCCCTTCCTGGCTTCCTCTCCCTAGTGACACCCCTGCTGCTGGAAAAAAAGAAACAGCAGTATGGTGTAGCATAGGCGTATTCTTTGCTAAAGGTGACAGGTCTTGTCACACTAAAGGCTGGTCTTTAGCCCGGCCCTCCCCTCCCCCCCCCCCACACACACACAGGCAGTCAACACACTTAGAAATAAAGGTTCAGGTTTGCACCCTAAATGCAACACTGGCAGCACCTTTTTGGGTGCAATCTTGCACTCTACATGAAAAGGGTGCAAAAATACACTTTTTGCACCTTTTTGTTCTTGTTTGCACCCTTTAATGCCCGTTTGCACCTTTAAGGGTGCAGAAATTTTTGCATCCAAAGGGTGCAAATTTGTACCTTTTCTAAAAGGTACATCTCTGCACCCTGTAAGGGTGCAAAATGTAGCTAACTGCACCCTTAAAGGTGCAAAAAGCTTCTTAAGGTGCAAAGTTGCACCCAAAAAGGTGCTGCCAGTGTTGCATTTGAAGGGTGCAAAATTGTACCCTTATTTCTAAGTGTGAACCATACACATATGCTTGTTCCAGATTCTTAGCCTCCCTTTAAGGATGGAAATGGGTTAGGATTTTGACCCCCTATCACTCGCTTTTGGAAGGGAAGCCATCAAAATTACCCCCACCCCATCACAGGTTTTTGGAAGGGAAGCTAGCAAAATTACCCCCGAAATTAAGGAAGAGTGCCGAGGTGAGTTTCGGGGTTTGAAACTAACCCTATTCGGGACTCTATTTTAGGATTGTTCGGGAAAGATTTGAAAACTACCCATAATTAAAAATATTTCGGGAAAAAAGTGCTAAATATGAAGACCCCTAATATTTCAACGATTTTCTGGATTTTTTCCCCCGAACTGAGCCCCTACAATATACCCCTCTTCCCGAAAACTCGGGAACGCGCATGCATGCGGTACAGATGACCACCTGAGGGGGGGGGCCAGGGTCTGTAGTGAAGGTAATCACTTTGTTGTGGAAAACATACCTGATACAATGAGAAGAACACTACACGTTCCGACGTTTCCTGTCTCATCAGTGACTGCATACGTCAGACTGTAGTAGTTAGCTTCTAGTTCATCAACTCCTGGTCTTGGATAAGATGGCTCAGTGATGTCTAAAGGTATACCACTGTTATTACTAGCTACAGGAATGGTCCAATTGAAGACCGATGCACTCACATTGGCAGCGATGGAAAACTGATGAACGACCGGTTGAGACTCACATCCAGATAATACAGGGCTCTGATTATCTGGAGGTGTTTGGAATTTGTAAAAGCACATGTTGCATTATGGAAACTGGTAATTTTTTGTTCATTTCAAAATTTTGATTTTGGGGCGTTGGGTATGCATTTATTTTTAACAAGGTTAAAAAAGGGGGCCATGTATGCCCCCATTTTTTTTATAGTGTCCCCTCTTAGAACTGACCTTTTTTTTCTTCTTCTTCTTCTTTCCTTTTCAGAGAATTTTGGAAGGACAAAAGACCCCAAAATGTCTGATGACCATTTTCATTTCCTTTTTTTTCTTCTTTTTTATCTCCTTTTTTTGCTTGTCAGAAAATTTTCTGAGATTTGTGCCCCCCCCCCCCTTCAAAAATTCTGGGTTCGCCCATGCAGGCGGATATGAACAACTAAAAGAATACTTGCTGGAAATCTCATTCACTAAATGATTTGTACCCAATATGTGCACATACATTACTTTTTCTAATTCCTACTTCTAATTTACAAATTTATAAAATTTACTGATTCTTTTTTCTATAAAGATAAAATTAGCAAACTTGTAACAAATTTTGTTTTTTTACTACCTCATCTTATATCCCCTCAGTTTATATTGACAGTTTTAACACCCATAATTACTTGTATTGCCTATTATAACAAAAATATAACTAGCAACATCTCTTATTACTACCTTAGTTTAATATAAAGCTACGTTGATTATATATCATTATTATTGTACATTTACATTTATTATGTATGTATATTTTTATCATCAAAATATGTAATTAAGAATCTCAATTCAGCAATTAGCTCCAATGATTTATATCTTCAATAAATCATATCAAATCAAACCTAATAAAAATTGGGAAACACGTTTCATGTGCGTGTTTCAGAACGTAGCTCGTTATACCAAAATAATTTCGCAGAAGTAATTTTCCTGCATTTTGTTAATAATATGTGTCTTTAATGTGTCTTCTTTAAGAATTTCTGTACCAAAACTTAAGACTGCCTTTAATACTGGAGGAAAAACAATAGGCTGTGGTGAGAATGTGCTGGCCAGTTACATAGTTACTGGGAGAAAGAAGAATATAACTGAGTAAAATCGGAAGAAATGAAGAGGAGGAAATGGAACAAGAAATGAAAAAAATATGCGATGCCGCAGCACCCTCAGCAACCCGGCTTCTAGCTCCATGATGTTTATCATACTAGGGTGAAAATCTGTTGGAAAATAACCCCTCTGGCTGCGATATTGAAAAACATGTTTTTTTGTAAATACATGTGGAACAGAATCAAAGGCTTTTATAAAATCAACTAAAAAAACAGGTAAATTGTTATTCGAGATATGAAAATCATATCGTCTATTAATCGTATGGCTTCACCTATATTTCAACCTGAAGTGATATAGCCCTATCAAAAAGATGGATTCGTCAAAATAAGTAATTCAGGTCTTTCTTACTAGTTGGATTTAAATGCCATCTTTTTATAAATAAGAGGTTATAGTCAATTGGAAATTCTTGTCAGTTTTAATATTTTAGTAATGTACACCATACCTCTTCCTTCTGACAAAATTTGGTCCGTGGGCCTTAAGGGTATAAATTTGCCCCAATTTTTAGGGCCAGTCTGACAATCCATCCCGACGGAAAATTTTGTAATTTGTTGGTGTTTTGTTAATGTAGAGTCATACAACTTCCTTCCGACAAAGTGTGGCGCATAATGTTAGATGGGTTAAAATCGCCCCTTCTTTAGGGCCCTTTTAGGGGGCTCTGGCGTAACGTATCTGGCGTGCTTTTTACTTTACAATGTAGTTATTGATAAATGTTTATATCTGAAGACTAAATTTTCTTACGCAAAGTTGTATCTACCAATATACCAAGGAATAGTGTTTTTTCAGGGGAGGAAAATGTACGTATCTGGCTCAATCTGAACGTAACAAAGGGGATTTGTGAGAATGCGTCTGGATATTTCTCTGTTCAAAAGCGATCATCAAATTTATTTTGTGCGTATTAGAATAGGACTTCCGTAATTCATATACGCATATCTTGATTCGTTCAGATCACTTTTTTTCAATACTGGTATATCAATATATGCCCTCAAACAGCCAAAATAAAAATATGAAAGCATCATATCGCGTTCTATCACTGGGATATGATGCAACAGTTAATGGAGAATAACAAAAATCTTAGGTTTATGTCCATATTTACCGGTCCGGGATACATCAATGAAAACAAAGCTTGGCTGGCCACAAGTGGAAAAACAAGGTTTATCCATCTTTGTCCTAAATGAAAGATTATTTCTAGGAATGATGCAGGCTATAGCCCCATATATTTCAAACACATGACTCCTGAAGATAAGTTAAATTAATAGAACTTATTAAAATCGGGAAAAATAAGGCGCAGAATGGTTCGGAACGGTTGGCGACAAAAAAAAAATGCCTTTTGACCGCTTTAGCGGTGAATGAAACTAACACCTTCACTTAAAAACATAATCCCTACTGAATTATCAAATTTAACCACCGATTCCAGTAAACTTGTCTAACAAGTAATCTATCTTAATGAGTCATGACGAACCCCCATATTATTTAAATATGCGAATTATGCAAATTTCCCTGCAATAAGCCTTACCTATAAATTCAGATTTCATATTTCAAATTTTATTGACTGTTTTCAAT
Source organism: Heliocidaris erythrogramma (assembly GCA_025617745.1). Taxonomy (NCBI): domain Eukaryota; kingdom Metazoa; phylum Echinodermata; class Echinoidea; order Camarodonta; family Echinometridae; genus Heliocidaris; species Heliocidaris erythrogramma. The sequence goes on along the minus strand of CM046870.1, from coordinate 37,462,523 downwards.
CATATTAATTTAATACTGCAGTACATAAACTAAATACAATAACAATAATATAACAGTGATGTTTTTCCATAGATATAGGCAGATAATTAAATATTAATAAGTAAAGTATATGATGCCCAAATATTGACTTAAGTGATGATGAAAACAGTTGGACATGTTTAGAAGCAAAGCTTGTATATTACATGTCCAGAAACTTAGATAACTTAATCACGATTGGGTGGTCCAATAATATTAAATTCATAAAGCATCATTACGAGAAGCAAATTATTGATAAGAGAGAATTGATAAGTGAAATAAAATCTTTAAATGAAGATAACCTTACTACTTTCAAAGTAGATTTCACATTATATATTTTTCTTTTCCCATGAAAATTAGAACCCCACACTACATTATATCAACAGATGCTATACAAACCATTACTTGTTTGATAATATACTACTCATCTCTACATTTACAATTCCGAAGCAGAACTTATATTTTGTTGTTCTTTCTCTTTCTCTATCTCTCTCCCCATACATATAATTGTAAGGAAATAACATATACAACAGCTCTGGCAACTCTCGTGGAAATAAATACAATGTGAAAGGAAATGGGAGAATAATGGTTGCGTAACTTAAATCAAAGTTCCCCAGAGCTGTGCTCCCTTTTTGAAATTTTTGCAAAGGTTGAAAAAATGCTCCGCCCGGAATCGAACCCGGGTCGTTGGTTTAGAACGCCAATGCCTTCAATAACCACCAGACACGGATACGTTTAAGTGGTTTCGGCGACACCAGATTCAATTGATCGACAGATTGACAAATCTTCAAACTTTATTAATTAATTTGTCGGGGGCAGGTGAGTTCTGAACAAAGACAAGCCGCATGCCACAAGCTGGATCCAAGCGAATGCTTTGAGATACAGGTATACATTAGAATAATTATATAATTATAAACAACTGTAAGGAAATAACATACAGCTTGGCAACTCTCGTGGAAATAAATACAATGTGAAAGGAAATGAGAGAATAGTGGTTGCGTAACTTAAAGTAGCTATTCAAAGAAAATCACAAATATGGCAATTAATGTATCACTAGAAACTGGGAAGCTTACAGATGGCAATCGTATAAGTTTTATGTCAACTGCGTATCTGATGATTATAAAAACAACACAAATAAAAGCTCTTCTCAGCATCTGGAATATCCGAGGATTCGCCAGAAATATAGCGATGTTTTGATGTTGTCACACTCGGATCGATCCTGCTTAAGCAGACGACGTCCTATAATGAATGAACGTAATTGCAATGCAATTATTTATCAAATTATAAAGAGTTTGGTGTATTTAAACATGACCTTATTTCACACCATTATAAAGGGAAAGTGAAACTGATTCTGATAGCTAAAACCGTTTGATTGTAAATACACATGAGAAGGGTCAATGATCAATGAAATAAACCCCATTTTCAAATTGAAAAGCCCTCCGAATAATATCACAGATTGTATTTGTTCCCTCTTGAAACGCCGAACATGCCCCGGTGCAAGCAGCTGAAAATACAATGGCGTCTTATTTTGTTTACAAGTGACTGATTCCTTTATTTTTTTAACGCTGCATTTTTCATCAAAATAATACCATACACGAAGTTAAGAGTGAGGCAACAGACTAACATTAAGACTGACGCTAGTGAAGGAAGAGAAATAAGTGAAGAGGAGATGACAAAATAGGCTCTGAAAAATGTGTAAGATGTTATGGGACATCGTCTGCTTAGACAGGACTGGTCCATGGTGTGTCGTCACATATCTCAGCAGCGTTCGAGGAGCTCTTCAGCTGCTATATCGGGGGCTGTATTTTACCGTTTTATAATTGATAATAATCATTACTTCAAATGTTTCCAAGCGTTGAATTTGGATAACCTTGTTTAATTTATGCCATCTATGCAATAATAAGTATTAAGCCAATATTTAAAATCATTAAAGTTCTACTTTAAATCAAAGTTCCCCACAGCTGTCCTCCCTCTTTGAAATTTTGGCAAAGGTTGAAAAAACGTCTCCACCGGGAATCGATCCCAGGTCGTTGGCTTAGAACGCCAATGCCTTAACTACAAGACCACGGAGATGGGTCAGTGGTTTCGGCGACACCAGATTCAATAGACCTGTTTACTAAGTGATTCAAATTTATGGATGTTTCTTTCCTGGGGATCTAGTAACGAGGTATTCTATTAACCTGTTATTAATGAATGAACTACAATACTTGGAATCCAGTTTGCATACATTACTAGTTGCTATGTCTGACAAGCCTCTGGCAAGCTTTCAAGTTGTCAAGAACAACCTTTGTTTCAAAAGTATGCATAAAATTTGAACACTATTGACCGATAGATTGACAAATCTTCAACCTTATTATTTAATTCCTTTGTCGGGGGTAGGAGAGTTTTGAACAAAGACAAGCCGCATGCCTGAGCTGGATCCGAGCGAATGATTTGTGATACATGACTTTGTATACATTAGAATTATTAAAATTATAAACAATTGTAAGGAAATAACATATACAACAGCTTTGGCAACTCTCGTGGAACTCGCTCTGGGGAACTTTTATTTAAGTTACGCAACCATTATTCTCTCATTTCCTTTCCTTTCCTTGTGTGTGTGTGTGTGTGTGTGTGTAAGACTCTACCAACAGGGGTATACTTGTGTGACTAATTGGAAAGTCAAACACAATAGATGCCTTTATTCCGTTAGGCTTGTGTGGCTTTTTTTGCTGCTTGTGTGGCTACTTGAACAATAGAGAGAACAAAGGGAAAGACACACAAGTATACCTGCGTGTGTGAGTGGGCCTGTTTAGCAGTATGTCCGAGGACATTTTCGGACAGAGAACAAAAAAAAAATCATGAGAACAATGGTCCTCGGAAGCCGGACAATAGTCCTCGAACGTCGAACAATGAATTTGTGCTTTATTCCGTCGACTGTCCGAGGACGAGGAACAATAGAGGAACAATACTTGTCCTCGGAAGTAAAGCCATGTAAAGCTGCGTGTGTGTGTGTGTGTGTGTGTGTGTGTGTGTGTGCTTTTACATATATGCAGTTGTGGGGTACAGAGAACAAAAGAGCACAATGATGGCCTTTATTCCGTCATGCTTGTGGGGTACAAAATACAATAGGAGAAGTGCTTTCGGGGTACAAAATACAATAAGAGAAAACAAACAAACAAGTTCCCCACAAGTGCATGTATGTGAAACTTACCGGTACATGCCTCAACGGGAGGTGCAGACCAGCCATAAGTGAGGCAGATGAGGTGTGAGGCCACTCCTGGACCAAAACCATATCCATCGTTACAGGAGTATGTACACATGCTGTAGTAATCATGTCCTAATGGGCACGACACGAAACCATGGTCAGGATCCGATAGTGGGTCGCAAGTTATTTCTAATGAAAAACACAACATACATTTATTTGATTGCTCGTAGTATCGAAAACACAAAGTAAATACTCAGGATCCGATATATTTGGTACATTGTATCTTGTTATTTAAATAAAGTGGACTAGGCAGAATGAAATACTCCGTTAAACTCCAATAACTTCATATAAAATATGTAAAAAAAAAATATTTTTAATATGTATTTATATACAGCCAAGGAAAAAAATTATTAGACCAAGCTTCTGTAATGAAGGTACTATGCTTTCAAACTAATGAAATGATTTGTCTTTGTATCTCATTGAATGAATAACAAATTCCAGCAATTGTACCTTGCTTTTATGATATTTTATTTCCTTCTTACCACAAATATAACACTTTAAGTAACCATTCTTGGTCTAATAATTTTGTCCATGGCTGTGTGTGTGTGTGTGTGTGTATATATATATATATATATAATTTAAAGTAAGATAAAGTTCACTCCGAGAATAAAGACATAGTAGATATCCGTAGGTTTGCTTCCACAAGCGCTTTCGTTTAATTCTTCAGGTGGAATGATTAACCTGTTAGTTACATGCGTTTATATATCGTACAAGTAGAAGTTACAAACATTTTAGGAGATCTATTCAATGGACGGATAGTTTGCTGGTAGATGAAAGATAGAAGAATGAGTTGTGATAGCATGGAGGATATGGAATAATTGGCCTGGTGAGCTGGGGAAGAAGGATTATGGCATTTGGAGTCAATGGAACAGTGGATTATTGTTTGGCACAGAGTACACAATAGAGTAGAGTGATTACAATAGCTTACTCCGGGTATAGACTTGTTTGGTTATTCTGAGATAAAAGAGTATGTAGACTTCGAAATTAAATAGTCTGACGCATTTCTTAAGTTAATATGATACAAAAAGATCCTTGGTGTAAAATGCAGTCAATGAACATGGTAAGGATTCTACAACGATTGACTGTTGAATGTATATACACATAATAGTACATGCAAAATTATATAATATAATATACACTGTATACTATGTGGTAGTTAGAGTAAGGAACAGCAATTCACATAGCGTTCAGGGAAGGTTTAAATTTATTAATGAAATGTTCTTCTTTTAGGCAACGTTTAGTTTTGTCATCATCATTCATTTTATAAAAAGGTGTAATTAAGAAATTGGGTTCTATGGAACGAGCACACCTTTCTATATGTTCACTCAATTTTAGTTGCCTATATTCTTTCTGTCTTATTTGCTGACGATGAACCCTTACTCTGTTACGAAGAACATCTCCTGTTTCACCAATATATTGTTCTTTACATCCTTGGCACGTTATACAATAAATCAAGTTTTTTTGTTTGACATGTAAATGGAAATTTAATTAAAAACTCTGTGTTGTTTATTCCAATGTTGATTCTATTTGTCACATCCAAATGGGGGCAGGTTTTGCATCTTTTGTCGCCGCATCTTTTCACCCCACCTTTTGTATTGTTGTTTCGGGAAAATCTGGCTCTGGTTAATATTTGTTTCAGATTAGGGCTTTGTCGTTTGCTTGATATAACTTTTACATTTTCAAATACTGCTTTCAGAGTTTCATCGGTCTTGATGAGAGGCAACGAATCATGAATAATTTGAAACATGTTTGGGTTATTTGGGTTGAATGTGTGGACAAATGGAACTATCTCCTGTTCATTTCTTTCTTTTTTAGACATCAACTCTTGCTTACTGAGTGCATTTGCCTTAGAAATACTGGTTGTAATAATGTCCTTAGGATAATGTCTAATCAAAAGCATATGCTTTAGTTCTTCCAACCGTTTCTTTCTAGTTTCTTCATCGGATACAATTGTACATATTCTCCTAGGTAAATCATATGGGACATTATTTTTACACTGCTTAGGGTGACAAGATTTAAAATGCAAATATTGGTGGGTGTCTGTGACTTTATAGAGTATGTCTGTCTTTAACAAATTATCTTCCTTTATAATTTTTATATCTAAGAAATTTATTGAGCTACAATTAACATTCCATTTAAAACCAATTGCTCGGTGTAATTCACTTAGTATCTCATGTAAATCATTAATATCTCCAAATTCAGTTTTCCAAACAATAAAACAATCATCTAAGTATCTAAACCAATTTTTTTTTCAAAATACTTTTTAACTTCAACATTATAATGTGTTTCGACGCGCTCATAGAGTTTCTCCTCTAAGTATCCCATGAAGAGAGTAGCATAAGTCGGGGCCATTTCCCATTGCAGTTCAACGTTTCTGTACATAATTATTTCCATCAAAATGGAAGGTGTTATTATTCAATATAAACTTGACCGCGTCTAATATGAATTGTGAAGAAAAACGAGAATCAATTTCTTCCGGATATTTATTAATCCAATATTGTATACCTTTTAGACCTTCACTATGGGGTATTGTTAATAGTTTGTACACGAACATACCCCATAGTGAAGGTCTAAAAGGTATGCTTTATTGCAGGGTAACATCGCTCGGTCTTTCTGGACAAGGGTATCTCTCGAGATGATGCTTCAAGGCTCGTAGACCGTCTGCGGTGGGGATGTTGGTATATAACGATGCAATGTCCATGGTGAAGAGTAGACGCTGTTCCTCATTACCAACAAACTCAAAGTCTTTGAAGCGACTAGTGGGGAAAAGATGCCGTCTAAATATTTGCTGATGAGCTCCGTCGGACAGCTGATGGTGGAGACAATTGGACGTCCAGGGTTATTCGCCTTATGGATCTTGGGCAGGAGATAGAAAGTGGCACACTTAGGGCTATCTTGGATAAGGTTAACAGCACTGGCAGGTAATTTCCCTTCCTTAATAAGTTCCTTCACCGTTCTGGAGATGATGTCATGTTGATCTTGGGTAGGGTCGGCTTCTAATCTGGAGTAAAACTCATCATTCGACAACTGACGCATGGCCTCCTGCACATACAAATCACGCCTCCACACCACAATCGCACCTCCTTTGTCTGCAGATTTAATAACATAGTGTTTTCATTACAGATCGAGCATACGATCTTTAACACTGGGAGTAAAATGCCTAAAAATTTGTTTACAAATTAAAATTCCTCCCATCAAGCTTCTTCGTTTACTAACATAGAGTTTGTTTGTTATCAGCCGCTTGATGGTAAGCCGCTCTTGAGGGGTGACATTAGGCTTAGCAGGAGTGTCAGATTTCAAAATGTTATTAATGTCAGATCTGCATTTAGAGATAAAAACATCCAGTGATGGGTACTTGCCTTCCTGTGGGGTCCATAAAGACTTCCGTTTCTTGAGCGCATCAAAAGGATCTGGCTCATGAAGAGGCTGATCGCTGTCATCAAGTGGCTGATTAGTATCCTCTTCGTCGGAATCGTGGTGGAAATGAGCTTTTAGACGTAGCCGACGAGTAAAATTCTCGAAGTCAGAACGTATCTCGAATTCATGCACTCGTTCTGATGTGGGGATGAAAGATAAACCGCGCTTGAGAACAGAGGTTTCATCTTCTCGTCATCCAACGGAACTCGGTCGGCGCGGTTAGCGATGGGTCGAAGCTTCTCCAGTTTTCTTTTCTTGTTGGAAGTAAGTGATTCAAAGTACTCACGATTGTAGATATGAATCAAATGGCGAATCTGACGAAGTTGATCACTAGAACACAGGCCAGTAAGTTCCCCACGTAGTTGTTCCAGTTGCTTGTGATGAAAGGACACACTCCTAAGGTTGGATTCCAGGGTGACTCTCATAAGTCTGCGCGAACATTGGTTGAGGTTCCGTGAAATCAAATCCGGTTTGAGATGATGTAAGTTCAGGTTGTTAGAAATATGAAATCCTACTGGAATAAGCTTCTCTCGTAGACAGGTTGACAAAAAGCTAACGTGACTAGAAAATCTCGATTTCGCAAACAGAGATATTGCCATCCGAAAAGCACATGTATGAATATTCCTAGGGAAAGCGTCCAGATCAATATTTAAACGTCTTCTCAATCGTAGCATCAAATTCTTTGGTTCAGTCATGATGGTATGAGGGTCGCAGAAAAAATACACAAGTCGTAAACAAATCAAGAAGGTTCTGCGTCGGTGTGTTGAAATAGATAGCAAACAATTATGTTGAAATAAAAACACCGCAAGACGTAAAATTTACTGACGTTTCGGTCACAAACCTTTATCAAAGACCTTTATATATATATATATATATATATATATATATATATTCGTATTGCATAGTAGCTATTGCCAGAAGTATAGCTCATTACTTTTCTTTTATGCATGTAGTAGTACATGTATTATCATTCTGTTCCATTTTCGTTTCGTTCTTCGTTGTATAGCTCCTGAAGAAGGCGTAAGCCGAAAGCTTGACGCGTGAGTTTATATATATACATGTATATAAAACTCCTATTCATGTATACTAAATAAAGCATGAAATTTGTAGATCTTGCATGGATCCTTGTATTGATTTGTTAAATTTTAAACAATATAACACTAAAGGGTTCCTTGTAATATGATTCTATTCCTCTATCTCAGTTATATAGAAGAAAAGAATCAATAAAGATAAGTTACATGAATAGTTAAGGTCATCCCTACCAAACTGCCCAAACATTAGCAAGTTTGTGTTATGTGTATCAACTAAAAAGGCCTATGGAGACTTCACAAGAGCGATGCCAATTGCAGGGGGCTGGACAGTTTCCTCTAAATATTTACAACGATTAACGGTGTATTATACTGAACATCAAATAACAATATTGTGTTTTACCCACAAAGTCCTGAAGATGGATCGTCGCCCTCGTTAAACTTTCACTATTTTAAAATATCAGTGGAACTAAAATTATATGTAGATAACAGAATCTTAATTCACTTGTGCAAATTGGTGCGGGTTGTGTCCAAGTCACTGCCTCTGGTGTCCCTTTGCATTCTAGCTGCGAGTCACCCACTAGTTTGTAACCTTCCTTACAGGAAAATCGGCAGATAGTACCCACGAGCAGATACTCGGCAATTCTAGGACAGTCGTGAAAGCCGTTATCGGGAGATGCAAGGGTTTGACACGTCTTCACTGCGTATGTTAAACGGATATAGTGCATGTTTTAGACGCACATTGACAGCTGGGAAACGAAGCTTAGGACAGTCATGTTAACAACACCAACAACAAAACAAACATTCTAAGGAATTTAGTCATGAACGTTTACAAAAAAGTGTAAAAGCTCTTAATCTTTGGTCTCGTGACCCATAGAATATGATTTAAAAGTATTAGGTATTTGCTATCATGTTCAGTAATCTACTCACCTTCGACAACAAATCTGACTTTACAGATGTTTATGTTGCGGCTAGGAGCACTGTCAAATGCGTGATATACAAACTCATGTTGACCATGTCCAAACTCCACTGGCAGATATATTCTATAAATAGTAAATTCCAAGTGTAACTGAATGACATTTACAAAGCATTTCCAAGTTTGAAAGAAGAATGTTATGAACATCGTAACATGTAAAATTAATACATGTAGTACAATACATAAACTAATGTGATGTACTTTTATAACTGTTAATTTCATGTCGACCATTCATCAGATTTATGAAATATTAGATACTATATTCCTTCGTTAAGGAATGCCATAAAAAGGACTTCACTTTCTAACCAGAATAATCATTGCTCAAACGATGTGAACTTTAAATAAGATTGCTATGGCACTGTTGATATCATTTCCTTATTCAAGAAAAGTAGAATACAATACACAAGGTAAACATAACATTATCAGTCCAACATAGTTTGACAAAGAAAAAGAAATCATTTTACAGAGTCTTAACATAAACATAACAGTGAGAAAGTTGCAGTTGTACCAGGTCCATCGCTTATAAAGGCGGATGGAAAGTTTGCATGATTTGTACCACATAAATATTATATACATATACATTAAATTATGAATCAGATTTGTAACTTATAGATGTAATCTTACATGATAGGCTTCCTAGAATAATTCATGGATGAAGATAATGGGTAATTAAAGCAAAGAAATATAATTGTATGAATTTTTCTTTCAAGTAGTAACTGAAATTGATATGCATATATATTCATTTTTAGATTTTGATCACCGGTACATGATTTATGCTAAATTAAAACACAAATTCGTTTGTTTAAAAAGAAAGAAAATAGAGCAAATACAGATACTTCAATTGTATATAATTACTTTGCTTTATGTCTGTATATGGCATAACTGACATTACAGAGAGATATATTGGCGACATTCCCATACTTGTTCTTTCCTGCTACAGTATATAATGAAAGAAGCCAGTAATGCTTGTCTGCTTAGCTGCTTTATAAGTTCATTGGACTTCATATTGCAGTTGCATTCGTCAAGAATATGTTTTAATCGTTGTTTGTTAGTTTTGTCGATTTGCCCCTCTGCCCTATTTCTACTGCTTCAATTATCACAGTATAATTTTCTTGTAGGTCTGCTATCAGTTTTTCATATCTGTCTACTTTTCTATTTTTTCTGCATGCTAGCTTAGATAATTATGTGACCATGTCCTGGAAATCTGTTTGAAAATGTTTGAAATATGATTCAAAATATGGAATGAAACAGCGTTACGGAATGACTTCTGAAAGTCGATAGGAAATAGTGTGTAAAATTCATATTATATAAATAACTAGTTAAAACATAGTTTGAAACAAAGATTGAGGAAATAACTTGATAATTTTTGATGACCGAAGATAGCTGTATTAAAGGCCAAGTCTACCCTAATATCAGGTTGATTTGAATAAATAGAGTAAAATTAAACAAGCGTAACAGTGAAAATTTCACTGAAATCGGATGTAAAATAAGAAAGTTACGGCATTTTGAAGTTTTGCATTATTTCATGAAACAGTAATATGCATAGCATGGGCGGTATGCAAATGAGTGAACCGATCGATGTCACACACTCACTTTTCCTTATGTATTTTATTATATGAAATTTCAAATATTTCAATTTTTATAGATGTGATTATAAAAAATCCCTTCCTTGTATGAAAATAAGTTACAATAATGATGATTTTACATGTTCCATATGGAGTCAAACCATGTTTTACATTATTGAAGCAAAAAAATGAAATATATGATATTTCATATAATAAAATACATAAGGAAAAGTGAGTGCATGACATCATCGGTTCACTCATTTGCATACCGCCCATGCTATGCATATCACTGTTTCATGAAATAATGCAAAACTTCAAAATGCCGTAACTTTCTTATTTTACATCCGATTTCAGTGAAATTTTCACTGTTACGCTTGTTTAATTTTACTCTATTTATTCAAATCAACTTGATATTAGGGTGGACTTGGCCTTTAAAAATTCTGAAGAGTATTTATTTGTGTAAAATATATTCAATTCAATTCAATTTTATTTTACCAAAGCAATAAAAACATTATAAATACATACATTGATACAGTAAAATATTAAAAAGTTGCTTGGCAGGTAGCAGCCAGAAAGGAAGCACCCCTTATGTGTGGCTGAACTTCAAAATATTGTTATCATTCCGTATTATTATTATTATTTTCCTTCTTGTTTTATTATTTCTTATTCTTATTTACAAATTCATGTTCAGTAACATCATAAACATTATTATGTTCCCATCCAATTTATATTCATTGACATAATTTGTATTATTATTATGATTCATCATCATTATTATAAATATTTATTCATTAATGATAATTATCATCATTTAATCATCACATTAAACATTAAGTTAATTAAGATATCTAAGTTCCCATCCAATCTATATTCATTGACGTAATTGCTATTATTATCATTCATCATTATTGTTATAATTATTTATTTACAAATGGTTATTTAATCATTATTTAATTCTTCACATTAAGAGTTATCTATTTAAATCCAATCTATATTCATTGACCTAATTTATGGCATGTATCCCTTGAAGTATTATGAAATCAAATGCAATCCTACAATCACGTGGTACAAAATCTCTGTAATTATTCATTCAAAAGACGAATTGAGTAGGGAATGAATGAGTTTCCGTAGCGGTTTGTTCTTACCCTTACTGATTGCCACCTCCTTCCACTTCGAAGCATTGTATAGTTGTGTCGTAGTGGATGGGAGCTATCACCTACGATAGCATGGGCCTTAGCAACTTACCTTATCTTTACATACTCTGTCTAAATCTACAACACACTGCATAATCTTACTAGCCTGTTATCACTACTCTGCGCAGTTTGTCATTGTCCTTTTGTCTTGCAATATGATACCAAACCAATGGTACTCTCGATAACCGATGAATAAAACAGATGCAAGATTCTCTCATTTACATGGAACTGTTTTATTTTTTCTAATAAATTCTTTTAACTTACTTCAGCGATTGTGACTCTTTAATTGAAGAGGGAAGGGAATTCCAAATGATAGGTCCTTGATATATAATCGATTTTTTAAACAAAGATGTACGCAAATGAGGCAAGTGAAAATTCATGGCATTTCTTGTTCTATGCTTATGAATATTTCAGTTTAGACTGAAATATGTAAGAAGTAACTCACGAAGAAGATGTTTATGACATAAATACATGACAATTCCTATTTGGTACAAGTACAAATCATCAAAACGTAAAATTTTGAACTAAATATAGGTGATGTATGGGCAAGAAACGAGGCATAATCAATAATCCTAACAGCTTGTTTTTGTAGTTTAATCATTCTATTCAGAGAGGCTTCAGATGAGTATAAATATGGAAGGATAATTGAATTATATATCATCTTTGGTATAGTCTTGGTAAAACCATGGTTTATCCATGGTTTTGCCATGGATTTGATGGCAAAACCATGGATGGTTATTGGTCCATTGTAAAACCATGGTTTTCCATGGTTTTGATGGTAAAACCATGGTTATACCATGGTTATGACGGTAAAACCATGGTTATTTTTTACAAGGGAAATAGTCCGGCTTGTTCCAAGGCGTATAACTTGGCTCAGTTCACTATTGTTGCCCGAGCACGCAGCTTTCAACATCTTCGCTTCTTAGAAGCGTTTTTCATTCAGTCGAGAGATCCGCTATTGTGCCGACAAAAGGAGTTTGTACAAGCGCTTCGATTATTTTAGCGTGCCCGGATCATACCCGGGTCGCTATACACACCCTTCCTTGACTTTTGTATTTTCTTGTATTCTCTCATTCCTGCGTTGTGACCCGATGAGTGCAGGTCGAAAAGCTTCGTCACTATGAATTTGTTAAATGTTATCTTTAAGTTTTGTAGTACCAATCGTCTGTTTGTATATTTTGGAAAATATTGTTAATACAGATATTGGGAGATAATTAGACAATATTTCAGGAGTACCACTTTTAAAAACAGGGGTGATCAGGAAATATACCTTGTTGAAGACTGTGATTACATATTGCACATAATGGTTTTGCCATTACTGTCTGAGAGATTCAGGTCGGGGTCGGAAGATGGGGGTCGGAAAATTGGACTCATATTTTAAAGTTTGATCAAGTCCTTTGAAGCACTTTCAAAAATAGCTATGAAACCGCTCCACCATTCCTGTCGATGATTTTACCACCCCACCCCCAAAATGCGCCCTCTGTAGCCTATTTTTACATTTTTTTAATTTACCAAAAACGCCCAAGTTTTGCGTAAATGTTTCACCTAGGTAAAATAATCCGATCTCTTTGAAATTTTAGCCACAGACTATCTTTACATTGTTGGTGCTTCTGATATAAAAAAATGATTAGACTAAATAGTGATATTTTTACCTGGAAAGTTCTATTTTTTTTTCTCGATTTTTGAGAAATTTTTAAAAATGCAATTGTAAGGTCAATCCAACAGAGTATAACAAAAATGCTCCAACTTATTATGAGCTAATATTTGGTCAAGAAGTGTCTTCGCGTGTCCACTTTTGATTTATTATTTCAAAAGTGTGGAGTGTCTTACACTTTTTATGCACATGTCTGTTAAAAACTACCATTTTTTAATTTCTGACAAATTTCCAAAAATGTTTTTCAATGCTAACGTTGACAAACAAAATAATACGTGATGTAATGTATTTTCAAATCATACTTGGGCATGTTGGACCATCATAGCGCTATGTTCGATATCTGAATTTTAAAATTGTTGGATATTTGTTTGCATTTATGTCAAAGTATACAGTATGCCATTTATGTACATGAGTCTAGGCTGTTAATATTTTGGCTATAATCATCTATTTATGTTATATTACATTATAAGCAAAGCGCTTTGATCAGTTTGAACTGGATATGGCGCTATAAAAGAAACAATTTATTATTATTATTACAATTATACCAATTTTCGCATTTTTGAAAATTTGCAAAAAAAAAAGACAATAAATTTAGCATTAATTCGTCTTAAGCTAATACCAATTATCTAACCTAGTTTTAATCAATTCTTAGTCACTGAGTACCTTCATAGTGCTTCTTTGTTTAATATATAAAAATAAACCTTAAAAATCATAAATTTTCCCCTTTTTGAAAAATTGAAAGAGTGTCTTCCAAAACCTCACCTGATTTCAAGAGGGTGGAGTAATTTGTTCTTTGTAAACATTTTCCTATGTAAAATATGCTTTATATATGCCATATGGATTAATAAGAATCAAGTTTTAAGCCCTGATATTTCACTAAATCCCAATATCAATGACCTAACTCCTGTTAACTAATCTAGGAATGTCTTGGTCACAGGATGCCATAATAATTACTCATTTAAATATTTTATTCTTTTAAGAATTGAGTAATTATCTTTACCTATGTGAAGATGCGCTTTAAAACATGCCAGTGTTCACATTTTGACTAAAGAAAGTTTAACTTATTAATTATATCAACCTAAATTTTATACATAACATTGATTTACCCAATTCTTGGTCATAGAGTGCCTTCGTAATATTTTCTTTTGATACGGAATTATGCTTATATGAACAAGAGTTTCACGTTGTCATATTTACCAATATGAGAAATGAAAAAATAAAATAGTTTTAACCCTATTTCAGCAAACCTGCAGCAAAATTGGACAGAAAGCATAATTTATGACATCATGGTGAGATATTAGTGCAATTCAGGTTGACGACGATAATATTTAAATGGTTACATGTCGTTTATCCAATTTTTATAATTCCAAAGGTTCGTTGATCCAAAAGTTCATTAAAGCAAATTTCGAAAATTCCGAAGGTTCGCTAATCCGAAGTTTTGTAATTACGGAAATGGAATGGGGTTCCCAATTCCTTAAATGAAACAAACCCTAATATCGTTTTCCGCAAGTACGAACATTGCAATAAAAAACGTTACATTTCAAACTAACGGGTTAGAAATTATTTATCGGACCAGGGGGGTGTTTCATAAAGCTGTTCGTAAAGTTACGAATGACTTTACGAACGACTGGAACATGTTCTTGGGTGCTATACTAATCAGATTCTCAATCATTTAGCATAAGAACTGATCACCAGTAGTGCGTAAAGTCGTGCGTAACTTACGACCAGTTTATGAAACACCCGCGAATATCTATATACATGTAGCAATAATATAAAAACAGCAAGAAGCGTGTACTTGGAAACGCAGCGGCTTTTGTATTACGTCTGGGGAAACGGTAAACGTTTCGTATTCATTTACCCAACCATAAAAGTAAGTTCCCCCTGAAACTTTTTAATATATCTCGAGAAATATTTGAAAAAATCTGTTCATTCAAACAGCAAAGTGTGTACATTTTTTGTTTTACCTACATTTTGATTGGTTATGTGTGAACAATCAATTGTGTTGTGAATGAAATTATGGTGTTTATTCCCGTCGGCAAAAGAAAAAAGTAGCATTTTGTGTTTCATAATGCAATGCAGGGTTCATGTGTATACTAGTTTTAATTATTTTCATCTTTAATCATAAAAGGCACATAATTTGTCATGGAAATTCATGAAAAATCACAATTTTCTAACAATTTTGTCTATAGTGTGTAGGAAAAAACAAATTTAGAATAAACGTCTAATTTAAAGGGGTAGACACAATCAAACAAACATAATCCACATAAAAGCCTAGGGGAAATTCTTAATCTAATTATGGTGCATGTTTCATAATTGAAAATCATTCAAGCAACAGCCATGCTAAAGAAAAAGATTGAAACAAGAGTCAGTAATCAGGGTCCTCCGTTGACAAAGCGATGCATACTGAAGCATCTATTTTCCGAATTTTCCCAATATTCAGCAGTACTGCTATGAACGTCAGAAAATTAATTTTGGGGGGTTTTGATTAAACTCGAAAAAAGGGGAAAATGAAGTCATTTCAGTAACAAATTTATATAACCAATGATGTGATAAACAAGTCAAGGGATTCTCCAATGATTCTAAATAAAATGATAATAATTAAGTCATTCCAGAAACATTTTCGATCAAACTAGATTTTCAGATTTTTTTTCGGGTTTATACAAATTAAAGATATGAGAAAATAAAGAAGAATTGTGTATTCCTATCCTCATATTCCTAATTTATTATTTATTTATTTATTTATTACTTCTGCATGGTACATGGCATTGCATAGTATGATCAATGACAATAAGTACGAGTAACTCAATAACAGAATTAAAAGGCAAATATGATCAAAATACAGGTACAATAATTATATGGATAATTTAGTAACATGCAGAGGTATGGCAATATAAGCTAAAGCTTGAAGCATTGCAATACCTTTCCATTTTGTAAATAATACATATAAAAGGAAAATAACTAATGATGACACTAACAACAAACTTTATTTACAAATTAACATAGAATAAAAAAAACCAACAAAATATATGAATATAAACAAAAGAGAGAGAGAGAGAGAGAGAGTTTATTTACAAGGGAAACAAGCAGAAAATAGGAATCAGAAAGGTGAAGGGGTGCCCTAATGTTGACAAATAATATATCAAGTCTTCGATGAGTAAGTAATAGTAAATAAAGTACAATACATAGAATATCGATTACAATGTAAACATAAACAAAAGCATCCTTTGAGTTATGTACCTTGGAATTCATGCATCTTTAAAAGGAGAATTTGCTTTACGGCCATTTTAAACGAATGTGGGGTTTGCAAATTACGGATATTTTGCGGAAGAGAATTCCAAATATCTGGACCGCTATGTCTGATTGATTTATGTGCTAACGCGGTGCGGGGATTGACTAAATGTATGTTTGATGCTGAAACATAGAAGAAAATGAGTCAGGCAAAAGTTTGGCATTAAAACGAAACATGAATAAGGCGATTTGCAGGTGATTTATATCATCGACCTTCAAGCACTTCAACTTAACAAATAAAGACCCAGTACATATGCGAATGGCTTTCTTTTGCAGGAGAAGGATATTGTTAGTTGATACCTTGGATGTAGCCCAAAGTACGTTGCAATATGAAATGTATGGTAGTATAAGAGTATTGTATAATATCAATAAAATTCTATCAATAACAAAACATTTAACCCTGTACAATACACCTATGTTTCGAGAAATTGGGGTAACAATGTGAGCCACATGGTCACTCCAATCAAGCTTCTGATAATGTCAACATTGAAAGTTCTGAGTTCAGTTTTTGTTCAAGCGCTTGGATATTACAATGTGACAAGAAGATACTTGTATCATCCGCAAATAAGGTATAATGCAAATCTGCGGAAACATCACAAATATCATTAATGTAGATGAGAAATAATAGCGGGCCTAGAATAGATCCTTGGGGGACGCCACATTTTAAAAAAGTAACATCTGAATTTGTACAATTGCAATGGGTATATTGGCTTCTCATAGATAAATAATTTGAAAACCACTGTAACGCAATACCTCTTATTCCATAGTGCTCCAATTTAGAAAGAAGAATTGAGTGATCAAGTGTATCAAAGGCTTTACTGAGATCCATAAATACGCCAACAACATGCTCACGAGCTGCTAGGGAAGTTGACACACGGTCGTAAAATTTTAACAATGCGAGGTTGGTAGAATGGCATCGCCTAAATCCATATTGTTCAGAATTTAGGTACTTGTGATTATCCAAAAATTCATAGAGCCTATTATAAACAATTGTCTTTAAAATTCTAGACAAGCTAGGTAATACTGAAATAGGTCTATAATTAGAGATGAACTTTGCATCATCTTTCTTATGAATCGGGATCACTTTGGCTAGTTTGAAACTAGAAGGAAACACTCCTGTCGACAATGAGAGATTACAAATATGTACAACTGGGGTTATAATTGAGCCAATAATCTGCTTTAACAGGGAATGTGCTTAATTCATCATGAGTGACTATTCTTGAGGAAACGTGCTATATTGAAGATTCCTAGATAGGTAGTTGGCCTGAAGAAGATAGAAAATTGGGATGAATTGTGTAGATAATTCCTAAAATTGGTACCATTTATATCTATTAACTTTGCTAGATTTTTACCAACATTTATAGTAAAATAGCTGTTAAATGCATTTGCAATATCTCTTGCCGAAGTAAATTCTTTTCCATCATGAGTGAACTTTTCTGGGGGTAGTAATATTTCTAATATTTATTGAAATGTGTCTAGCTTAGTCCATTACCCAAAATATTGAAAGGGACTGATACACATTATTTCTTATCTTTTGCGCAATTCTTTCCAAATGACCTTCCCTGTTATGAATACATGCGACAATCTTCCCTTGGGTTCGTCCATTGAGTACTATAGGTACGTTTACATGTACAAAGTTGAGCAAATGCGAATGCGTAACATTTAATAATCATCCAGACGATAAAATAGTTTTTTTTACAATAGGTCCATTGCTTTCAATATTCATAAATTTACAAGAAATGTTCACTTCAGTTGAAAAGACATTTTTTCAGCTTTTCGCTGAAATTACCTATTTTAAGCGGGTGGTGACAAAAATGTAAAAGCCACTCCACGGATTTGAAACCTGGAATGGATTAACCTAGCTTTGGCCCACATTTGATGGCAAAACCAACTTTTAACAAGTTAGGCTATTTGAGATATACTACTTCAAAATGACCTACAATGGGCATTTTTCAATTTTCTTGAAAAATTTGGCATCACCCCTGTATAGTAATAATGGAATGATCCAACAATCTGTTTTCAATATTGTCTATACAGATCTTAAGAAGAAAGAAGGAGAAGGAGAAATCCTGCAAGTTTCGTTTAAATGGCATAATCATAAATACATTTTTACTTTGAATGAAAATTCCTACATATAACTATATGGGACCATTTTCCCCTTGGAGTCATCCATTGAGTACTCTAGGTATGTTTACACGTACAAAAGTGAAGAAATGTGAAGAAATAACATATAAATAACCTTTCCTACCATAAAACTACCTTTTTACAGTTCTTTTTAGTAAAATATTCATAAATTTATAAGAAATGTACCACTCATTCAGCTTTTCGCTGGAATGACCTATTTCAAGCGACTTGGGACAAAAAGTAAAAGACACTCCACGAATTTGAAACCTGGAATGATTGACCCAGGTTTGGCCCACATCCAATGGCAAAAGTTTCGTTTGAATGGTATTATACTAATTGCATATTTACTCTGTATGAAAATAACACTAAATTTCAAAATTCATGTCCTTAATAGGTACCAACAAGGGCTAATTTTAAGGGGTAATGATAACTATGATTGGAATTATGAACTAAAAAATTAACATCATTTTCGTAGGATATACCCTGTATATGCCACAACTTCAAAAAATAAATGAAATCCGCCGACCCCCATCTTCCGACTTCTTTCAAATCTGTCTGATTCTCTCAGACAGTAGCTCTTAAATGTATCACACGTTTAATAACTTTAACATGAATATTAATGAGTCAGAAAGAAGAGGATCTTGGGTATTTGATTCTAGTTCGTCGTGACTTGGCCGTGAACCAGAATAGCCTGGTGGTTAAGTGGCTGCCCGGCAAGCAGTAGATGACAGGTTCGAATCCCGCTGGTTCCAATTTTTTTCTGACTTGTGTTTTTCATTACAGATCGAGCATACGATCTTTAACACTGGGAGTAATATGCCGAAAGATTTGTATATCAACATAGGAGAAATAAAAGGATTGGTCACTCCCCCCACCCCCGCATAGAAATAAACATTTACATTTTAAAAACTTATTTTTTATTTATTTTCCACACAAAGGCTGTTATTATGAGGGGTCCAGATGCTGTACATGCATGTATATGGAGCAGTCCTTACAGACCTTACAGGTCTTGCACTATCAATCATTTTGACCGTAAGGGTTCTGATGCCCAAAATAGAGTGGAAATAGAAGGAAACCTCCTATGGAAATGAGTCTATAATAGTATAATGCATGCTAGCAAACAAAGTATATAGTAAAACTCAATTAAAAGGGAAATTGGTGTCAATAGTTCAATAATGTCTCCATTGTTAATTTTCGATTCTTTTAACATAATCAGAAGCTTTTAAAAGTATGTGTAAAAATAAAAGTACGAAACCTGGATTGGAATTCCTTCCAAATTATGAAATTGGATATATATTATTATGGCAAATGTCAAGCAATATTCAGGAATACAATGGCAAAAAGTGAACAACTTGTACAAACTAAATATCTTTCAAAGCCCTAACCATTCATTATTTCACAATACATTTCAATAAGGCAGACCTACCGGAGAATAGTTATGATTCATGGTTTGCGCCATTTATATTCATTTCCAAGTCGCATAACTGAAAACAATTGTGTAATGGGAGAATGGGAACCATAAAATAATAAAACATTGATTTAAATTTGGTGAAAATCAAAAACTATAAGAAGTACGGTATACAGACTGGAGTCCATGTATATGGCACTACACAAACATGGAGCAAATTTAGTCCAAATATTTTAACTATTTCTTGTCATATTTGGGAGTATTTCAAGTGCAATCTTTTTCAGGCGACATTCTTATGTTCATCTGATTGGGAATTAATTGAATGAGAAATCTCACCTCATCCGTCAACCATCAGCTCATGACCATTACCAGAAGTCAAACTTCTTTTTAATTGGTTCCTTTAAATGTGTTTTGCCAGGAACGGCTACATAGCAAATTAAATCTTAGTTTTGTTTGTACCTCTCAATATGAGACCAGTTTGTTTCATGCATTTTTCGGGCTGCTACGGGTCAGCGAATCCACAGTTGATAATAAATTTCGTGTCAATGACAGGGTTCTTCATGTCTAAGATGACAGGGTTTGCCACGATGCTAACTCATACATGCCAACCGT
Organism: Heliocidaris erythrogramma; assembly: GCA_025617745.1. NCBI lineage: Eukaryota > Metazoa > Echinodermata > Echinoidea > Camarodonta > Echinometridae > Heliocidaris > Heliocidaris erythrogramma. The sequence continues at coordinate 37,441,996 of CM046870.1, read as the reverse complement.
ACAGTTTTAACTGAACCGTTCAGTTTTTGAAGTTTTTAGTCCCATAAAAACTACGTTCAGATTTTGGGGAAATAGTATTAGGCCTAGGGTCTAATACCAACTAATTGAGTCCGGTAGAGTAAGTCGTTAATGATTTGTGATTTGGTTCCATTTCGGGTGAAAACATGTCAAAATAAAAGCAACCATGAGAGGAACAGTGTCAACCAGGGGCCTTGATGCAGGCCGCTGGACCTCTTACTCCAGAGAGCCCCACCCCCCACCGGCGGTGGCGGTGGAGTTCCCGGACCCCCCCCCCCCCCCCCCCTGCCAATATCAATATGCGCGTTCAGTTTTCTGAATTCCAAATGTTGGGAAGTATGCAATTACTCGTACATGCTGGTCACAATCAGGTTCTCAAAGACAGATCAATATGGCATATTGCTCAAAGTTCAAGTTTATTTATTCTCATTCAATCACTGAAAATACATACATAATACATTCAAGGACAACATGTATCCATCACATATCTGACCAGAAAGGAATTGGCTAAAAGGCTTACCATATCACACAGAAGAAGAAAGAAAAAAGAGATGCACTCTGGGCTATACACCACTATCATAACAAGTTACCATTTACATGTCAAAGTACCCCGAAGAGGAAAACTATATGATGCTTGTGATAGTATGTGTTTTTCACGCCATGCAGATGCACGAAGCCGAAAGGTGTGGAGAGAGCCGAGGTCATTGGTCTCCAACAGCTTGGGGCTCGCCCAGACATCCATGTTCGTTGGTTCGGGCGGGGCGGCCTTACAATCCATGAAATACCTACATGTAGAACAACCCATGATATGCGCAATACGCCACGCTGCCCCACACTTGGTAGAGTTGCACGCAGGGTCCAACGACATCGGGAATTACGCTGTCAAACACATTGGTAGGCTGTCGAGGAGGTGCTACTGGCGGCTAGGCAGCTGCTCCCAGAAAGCCAAATCTGTTTTTCTGAAATCGTCCATAAGCTCTTCTATTACTTCTTGAGACACAACATCCACACGCAGGACCACGAACTGTTCTATCGGGACGGGGTACACCTCTCGGAACGCGGAAGTGATCTGCTGATCTCCGACTTCAGAATGCTCTAGGACTTGCTGCCCCATTGAAGGACGAAAAGTCCCTCATAACAAATTAATCTATCCAAGTGCAGTTTGGAAAAAAAAAAATGTTTTTTGGATGGGTTTGTAATTGTTTTCCCATCAGTTCAGGTCAATCATAGGGGGGAGGGGTTCTATATATAGGTAAAGAAAAACGGGAGATGGGAATCAGTGTCCCTGGAAACGCCTGTCCCGGGACGCCGGCTGGATGTCTTCCTCCCGGCAGGTCACGTGACCAGGTTCCCCTCCTAGAATTCATGTTCACGTCTTGAAGCCTCTCTCCCTCCTACATGTACATGTGTATATTCTGACACATTTGAGAAGTTTGTATTGAATAGATGATAACTGTTTGAGGGGAATCTCTTCCTCCCGGCAAGTCATGTGACCCGGATTCCCCCCTTTCGTCATTTGATGTCAATTGAATACTTATTGCACTATTACAAATCTTGTGCTAATGAAAATATGATGGAAATTGGTTTTAATACCTGGGAATTGTCCCCAGTGGAATAAAGTTGAGAAAATGGCAATTTCATGTGTGAACTGTATTTATTCTCGCAATACGATTATTCGAATCAGCGAATAATTACATTTGCGAGATAATACAGGGTAATACACGGTTAGGGCGGTGTGCACTGCATTAGCTTGCTGTATTCGGTTTCCACGGTTTTGCAGACGACCAAATGTCAAAGCGCGCGCTTTTGGGCAAACGCGGGAAACCGCACTGCAAAGAACGCGCCCCCCACCGCATGCCTGGGATTGGTGGACAACTGCGCATTAAACGCCGTATAACGGCGTCCTTGGAGACGGCCAATCAACTTGTGCGCAGGCTCGGGTTAGCACCACCCCTACGCGTAGAGTAGCCAATCAAAGGCGCTAATCAACAGAAGGAACGCGCACATGGTTCTCCGAATCTGAATCATGCTTTTAGTCTCAACTCAACCTCTGGGGACAATGGATGTTATTTTGCCCTCCCTCCCTCCCTGTATAAAATAGAGTAACTGGTAGGGCAGAGGATAAGTACATTACCAAAACAAGGTTAAGGTGGAGGAAAAAGTATTACATGTAAATCTCAGGGAAATAGTCAGTCATATGGCAAATAATGTCAGAGGGAAGGAATTGAAAAAAAAAATAAATGAATAACTGGAAATAAAGGTGTAAAGAAAAAAAAATCATAACATGGTGCACTTGCAAATTCAGCAGGAACGAATGATTAAAGGGTGACATGATTCCCTTTTATAAACGAAACACGAATTGATGAGCGCCTGGAAGGGCCCTCGCAACAATGAGTGGGCCTCATGTTTTTAGTTGAAATACCTAGATTAGTTGGTTACCCACGAAACTTTCATTCAATCGTTGGCTGGTTGGTTGGGCTTGGAAACCTAAACATTTTTTGGACAAATGTATGTGTATTTCTTGGTGAGGATATTGTATTTTGTCATTCATTCATTGGTTGGTGGGTTAGGCTTGGAAACCTAAATAATAATGTTAAAAATTAATAAATAAAAAAAATAATTGGATAATGGGACATCCAACCCTCACTGTTTGATGCTTTTAACTGATATTTTGTAATTCAGTTGAATATGATGCATGTATAATGCGATCGATGGTATTTGGTCCACAAAGAGAGAAATCATAATTTTTTGAAGCCCCACCCACAATTGATGGGTGGGGCTACAAGTTCAGCGTGTCAGACGGGACATGAATTTATCAAGCCTTTCCCGCTGATACTCATTACAAATCTATGCTCATAGGAAATGTGTGTATTCATATTATTACTTGTCTGTGCCTTCTTGAAACTTTCCATTATACGTTTAAAATTTCGCCTGGCTTTAAGGGGGAAATGCCAAAAATGTGAGTGTGACAGTCGGGCACATTGAGATTGTACACGAAATACAATACTTAAAAATGACTAAATTTCCAGCATTTAATAGCCTATTCTTCTGTTCTAAAGGGGCTAACTTTTTTTTCATTGATATGATGAAATATAAAGGTCAGAGGATTTTAATTTCCATCCATCAGAAAATTTTGTTTTAATCCCACGCATATAGTTTTTGCTGTAAATGAAAAACGCGACAAAGGGACATCAGTTTATGATTGATCATTTTCTTCACAATATTGTATTCCACCAATTTAGCAGAAGAAATGAACTTCCCCCTAAAAAGAGCAAGAGTGCAAAATTTTATTCCAAATCATGGATCCAGTTTATTGTAAAAGTTATTTAAAAAATAGTTTTAAAAACGTGACAGATGTGACAAATATCTATCTGACCTTTGGCCTCCTTTAAATCTAAAAATTTATCATATTTTGAACTTTTTGTAAACAGATCCGAAATTCACCTTAGCCCTAACCAGATTTGATTAACTTATCATAACAGCAGAAATTTCAGAAAATGGCTCAATATGTGATGACCATATTTTACTGTAAAAATGTTAACCTTCATTAATGGGTCACAAAATAGTAATTTGGGTCAAAGTATGATAATAAAAAGTTTGAATATTGTTCCATGGAGTTTGAATCAAGTTTATTCAAGTGACATAAGTAAATGTTCAAATTACACTTTGCACTTTCACCCTAAGTTGATTGTTGTATGCATATACATGTATTTTGGCGAGGATATTGTATTTCTTCATTCATTCTGTAGTTGGTTGGCTGGGCTTGGAAACCTAAAACATGGCATACAGTGTATGCATATTTGGTGAGGATATTGTATTTTTCACTCATTCATTCGTTGGTTGTTTGGTTGGGCTTCATATCTTGGTGAGGACATTGTATTTCTTCGGTCAGTGGGTGGTTGGTTGGTTGGGCTTGGAGACCTAGAAAGGTTAAATAGTGGTTGGTTGGTTGGGCTTGGAAACCTAAAAGGGTGGTTATATAATGTATGCATATATATTGATGAGGATATTGTCACTGGTTGGTTGGTTGGGCTTGGAAACCTAGACAGGTTAAACAGTGGGTGGTTGGTTGGGCTTGGAAGCCTAAAAAGGTGGTTATACAATGTATGCATAATTATGTTGATGATATTGTCACTGGTTAGTTGGTTTGGTTGGAAACCTAGACAGGTTAAACAGTGGTTGGTTGGTTGGACTTGGAAACCTAAAAGGGTGGTTACATAATGTATGCATATTATGTTGGTGAGGAGATTGTCACTGGTTGGTTGGTTGGGCTTGGAAAGCTATACATGTTAAACAGTGGTTGGTTGGTTGGGCTTGGAAACCTAAAAAGGTGGTTATACAATGTATGCATAAAATTGGTGAGGATATTGTATTTTTCACTAATTAATTGGTTGGTTACCTGGGCTGGAAACCCAGAAAGGTTAAACTTGTACGTACATGTGTTGTTGATGATATTCTTTTTATCATTCTTCCATCGGTTGGTTGGTCGGGCTTGGAAAACTTAAAAAAAAAAGCGAAATAATATATGCATATCTGTTGGTGAGGATTTCAAACTGGTTGTTTGATTGGGCTTGAAAACCTAAAAATTGGTCTGGGCAATGTGTGCATTCATGATTACCGGTATATATTTCATTCATTCATTCATTGGTTGGTTGGTTGGGCTTGAAAACAAAAACTAACAAAAAAGAAAAGAAAGATGGCTGAGCAACGTACATGTGTCTATTTTCTTAAGTCAGTCAGGAGAGTTGGCGGGTTAGGCTGAAAATTATGAAGGTTTAGGGCTCTTGGCGGTACAAAGTTTGGATGGGTTTGTAATTGTTTTCCCATCAGTTCAATCATTAGGGGGGAGGGGTTCTATATATAGGTAAAGAAAAACGGGAGATGGGAATCAGTGTCCCTGGAAACGCCTGTCCCGGGACGCCGGCTGGATGTCTTCCTCCCGGCAGGTCACGTGACCAGGTTCCCCTCCTAGAATTCATGTTCACGTCTTGAAGCCTCTCTCCCTCCTACATGTACATGTGTATATTCTGACACATTTGAGAAGTTTGTATTGAATAGATGATAACTGTTTGAGGGGAATCCGCGCCCCAGGAAACTCCTGTCCTGGCATCCCGGCTGGATCTCTTCCTCCCGGCAAGTCATGTGACCCGGATTCCCCCCTTTCGTCATTTGATGTCAATTGAATACTTATTCAACTATTACAAATCTTGTGCTAATGAAAATATGATGGAAATTGGTTTTAATACCTGGGAATTGTCCCCAGTGGAATAAAGTTGAGAAAATGGCAATTTCATGTGTGAACTGTATTTATTCTCGCAATAGTCATCTGTTTGGTAACAAGGGGGTCTATAGATAACACCAAGTAATTAGTAGAGTTATGATTATGGATTTCAATAAAGAGACTTTCAATGAAAACTGTGTTTACATCTAGATCAAGACGACGTTTGTAATTGATGTCAGTCCGAATAAATATACCAACACCCCCTCCACGCTTATTCTTCCTATTATTATTAATAAATTTACAATTATCTAGATTGTACAAAGAGAGTGAAGACTGATCGTTAATCCATGTTTCAGATAATACCGATAACGGGAGGTTGCATTGAAAGAGTACTCAAATGACAAATGATTGAATTTTTTACATATTAAGCTTCTACAGTTAACATGGAAACAAGATAGCTTTTTAGTAATATTTTCAGATGAGTATGTACTTGACACAAAATTATTATATTCATCTGGTGAGTAATATGCTTCCACATGTATAGGACCATGATCACCTTTCTGGCTAGGTTAAAGGACATTCAGATAGATTTACTCATTACATTCCATTATATACTGCATGTATTTCATTGTTTTATGAATTATTATGTAATCTACTATTTGTCAATATTCATAAATTTCATCATATGATTTGCTCTATTTGATACTGTCATCTAGACCAATATTAGGTCCAGGACAATCAAAGCTATACAGTACGTCCCAGAAAGCAAGTTAACAGTTCGAAAATGTCTCCCCAAATTAATGTTTCAAAATATTTAAAGGAAATTTTTATACCTGTGGACAGCTTATGGTTTCTTCTATGAAATGACATCAAAATATCTGTCAGTATTATACACTTGATTGAGCAAAAGCCAATTTTGTGAAAGGGTGAAAAATCTAGACTTGACAAGAATTGATATCGGTATCAGCCAAGCTGAAATTCATGAAAAGGCTGAGAAATTTCTATTTTCTGATCAATAAAAAACAATTCTATGAAATAACAAGCTTTGTTGCCTGCATATCTTTACACATTCCATGAAGATCTTATCCTTGAGTGAGCAAGTAACTACTTTGTTGAGTGGCTTAAAATGTCTTTATTTCACCTCCCTACTCACTCAACCAGATAGTTTTGATGGGATAATTATATGAGGACATACAGTGAACAAAATTGGTTTTTTCATAAATTGTCTTTTATTGATCAGAAAATGTCAATTTATAAGCCTTTTCATGACTGTCAACTTTGCTGATACCAGCCAGAAAGGACATACAAACATTTGTCAAGGATGGATTTTGCACCCTTCCACAGAAGTGGCTATTACTCACTCAAGCGCAAACAAATTTTGAGACATTTTTGTTGTATTTTGATAGAAGAAACTCTAAGCTGTCCCCAGGTATAGAAACTGCCTGAAAATATTTTGAAATACTTAATTGGGAAGACTTTTGTTAATAACAGCCAGAACAAATACCGATTCTTGTCAAGTTTGAATTTTGCACTCTATCAAAAAAAGTTAGTTCTACATGGTTCAAATAAGGTGTAATGTCTTTGAAAACAATATACATGGTTAGATATTTTGTCGATTAGTTGAAAAATTGCCAATTTTGATGAAAACAATTATGATTTTGAACCTCTGATTTGTTGCCAATTAACGGATTTTAAAGCTTATTCTCGTTTTTAAAATTCCTGGCATCAAACATAATATAGTAATGGAACAAAAATGGACATATTATGAGCAGAAATTGTTGCTCTTTCTACTCATGCATCTGGTATATTTTTTAGAGCTCTGAATCAAAAGTTATTCAGCCAAACCACGAAATGTGGTCAATTGTCTTGAAAGGGTTAAGCTTGAATTAATTTATACATACATGTAATTGAATTTAATGTCATTCTGTAACATTATTTTATTATGGAATGGACGAATTAATTATATCATAATTTCAAACTTCCGAAGTTTATTTTTTCCACAATTTTGTTTATTTTTTAAACAGTGCATAAGAAAAATTAAAAACAGGAACATAGCAAATATGTGGATTGGAGCTTAGATATAACGGAACATCATTCAATGAACTTACACTGATAAAGCGATAACTGCTATAATGTAAATACTGTAATTGTAAAGGACAACGTAAGTGGAGGAGTCTATTAAGTAAGCAGGGCTTATATTTCATAGGAAAAATAGTTACAGTCCTTTTTAAAAGAAAAAGGAAAGAAACGTGCTAATTTGAGTGATGTTAGCAAATTCGAGGAGGGGGGAGGGGTTAAGGAAAAAAAGACAACAAAATTTTTGTCAACACAAGCTGGCATAAGCGTTGCAAAAGGGAGATGTGAGTTGTTTCACATCTCCCTTTTGCAACGCTTATGCCATTCCAATGAAGGAGACACATCAAAGACAATTTTACAGAAACTTTTTGATATTGTTTCATCTCTGTCATCCTATTTATAACCCCTCTTACCCTTTCTTTCTTTTACCCACATAACCATGAGATATTATGTTTTCTATAGGGCATGAGATGTCGATTTAATTTTAGTGTCTTCAATAACAAAGGATTACCGATTAAATATCTACAAGAAAAAGGACATACTCATCATCATCCTTCTCATTCTGCTTTAATGAAAAATTCCAATACTTACAGAACTTCATTGAAAACAACACTGAGTCTACCAAACCATAAGCTTAACCTAAAAGAAATCCGAAAACAAGCACAGAGCAAATATCTGATAGCCCCTTTATACAAATCGTATTAGATGTATAATTACGTACAGTGATGATCATAATAACACTATCGGTACTACTAATTACAATAATAATAATAATAAATATAATGACAATGATAATGATAGTAATGATAATAATTATAATAACAATAATTATAACATGATATGGATCATGGTACTTACTCCGGCACATCTGCGGGACCGCTTCTTTCATCTTTCGCCTCCGGTTTTTTCCAGAATTTCTTTATTGGTTTCACATCTACTTTCGTTCCAAAATCTATGACAGAGGATGGACCGTTGCATACTTCAAAGTCTCCTGAGTACTGTGGAGGTATTGTATCTGTAAAGAAGAAGAATTTGTTGTGTGAATAACTGAACCCCCTTTAAGATTCGGGTGCTGGTGAACTGTAAGTTATGCCTCAGTTTTACTAATTTTGGGATCGCAATAGAAAGTATCATTTTCATTAGTTCAAGGTATTGTTGTATACTTTTTGTGGTCTAGTGGATAAGTCAACGAACTATGGATCAGGGGTTTCTCTGCCATATCACTAACGTCCTTTGTCAAGACAATAATATTTATTTTCCACACTCAGGTGAGGAAAATTTGTACCTGGACTCTATAATGAATCAGTAAGGAATGAATTCCTTACTGAATTGCCAGAGCGCCATATAGTGGGGTGGGTTACGGAAATTTTCGTGACAGAGCGGACAAAAGCACCGAGTTTGGCATTGGCACTGTCTATGGCCTACTAATCAATATTAGTTAGGAGTCCTAGCCTCCCAATATTTTATTAAAAGGTACTTGTGTGAACTGCAAAAATCCAAAATGGCCGCCATCCAGTATAATAAAAACAAACTTTTCTGGTAAAATCATTTCATAGAATGCATGAATTTGTTCTCAAAAGAAATTAACGAGATCATGGCATGTTATTTTTCATTCTGGAATAATTAGGGAAAATAGAGGATTTTTTTTAAATGATATGTGCAAAGGGAGCCCTCACTTTGATCCAAACGTTTGCTTGCTTCACTTTATGAAGGGTAATGCACATTAGCCAGTAACAAAAACGAAAAAAATAAAAATAAACGAGGCAAGACATTCTACCCCTACCTAGTTGTCTTCGTAGTGATGTACTCTCTAAATGTAAAAGGGGAAAAAGCACTCAAAAGAGAGTGAAATCCACTCTTACTAGTAGTTAAATGAGGGTCAACGCTTTTTTGAGTTGAAAAAAGTGGTAACTATTTCAATTAAGACAGAGTGAAACACCAATCCTTTGAAGAGTGAACATAGAAAGGAGCTTACAAAACGGGGCGGGAGAGCAACAGGACGAGGGGGGGGGGGGGGGGGGGGGGGGGTAACCGACTGTGACCGTCCTCGCACTCTCCCCGTCCTGTTTTTCAATTAAGTTACGACAAAGGGGTTCGGCTTCCCGTCCCCACTTTAGACCGGATCGACGCTATTTCGCTAAACACCTGCACAGCCGTTTTATGCGTCTGTACAATGTACTACACATCTTTAGTAAGGCAGTTACTACGTTCCCCTCGTACATAGCGACTGGTGATCGCTTTTGCTTTGTTTATTTCACTTACGGCTTTTTTATTTTACTTCGCTTTACATAGTACAGTAGTACTGACTTAGATTTTGGCTGAATTCGAGTAACACGTTATATAGAGAGATGAAAAGTGACCGTGATTCCGAGTTGGAGGACTTTTTTGAGCCATGCAGATACGAACTCTGATTTATCAGATGATTTATCAGACCCCGAAGGAAAAGAAGCTCGAGTGGCAAGGGGAATTCGACCATATTATATGTTTGAACCCCTCGCAGAATACGCGCCGGGGCCTGGTGAAGGGGCCGTGGGTGAAGTAACTCCAGGGTGCTCCAACGCGTTGGAGCTCCCTGGAGTTACGGGTGAAGTAGACCGAAAATTCTGTCTCTCGTTCGTTAGCTCTTCACTTAGCTAACGAACGAGAGACAGAATTTTCGGTCTACGGGTGAAGCTGCTACAGCTGCTGGAGATGATGTCGTTGAAAAACAGATTGGAAGACTTGACTCCAAGTCTGATCGTTGGAATAGCTGAATCTTTTAGCTAGCTTATCCTTTTCTTCATGCCAAATTCGGAATACAGGCCAGGATCCTCAAAATCATCTTCGGCAAAGTGATCACTGCAGATTGTACTCCACTCACTTGGCCGGCCCTTGCCACTCTGCCCGCGTGAGCTTTACCTTTGCGACCCACAATTTCCGTAGATTTTCATCTTTAGGAAAAGGATGTAGGCTTACATCATCTTTAGGGGTCTTGCTACAGCCCGCAACTATACACCGATTCGGCATTATTGATGAAACTGTGTCCCCAAATCAACGTTATTGTCAGGAATTAAACACGAAAATATGCAATGCAAAATTCGATGCGGTGAATATCATGCTCGCGCTCGGCACCGTACCGGGCTGGGCCTGCCAGGCCAGCGGGCATGCACGGTATACAGGTGGGTGGAATATTTTCCTTTACTTTTCGTACGTCACAGATCACGTGATCACGATGTCGCTTCGATGTTTGTTTTTTTTAGGGGCGGGGCTTATGACTGTGTAAATCAGCAAAAATGTACTTTTCAAATGATTGTGAAATACGACTGAATGCATAAAAAAGTATGTGATAGATATGTTTTGGCTCCTGATGACTCCTTCCTACGAAAAATGGGCACTTATTTTTTTATTTTAGTAACCCTCTAACATTAATTGGGAAAGGGTCCACAACACACATGTTTTTTGTACTATTGATACCAAACCGAGGTCAATTTATTTCAAAATTTTCCATAAAGCTATTGCTCTGAACGATTTTCTTTTTAAGATTAAAAGGAAAAAACTGTATGTGCTGAAAAGGATGAAACAATGATCCACTTAATATGTGACAGTGAAAAATTTGCTCCAATTTGGCAGGACCTCCTTGCCCTAATTTCTCAGAATTGCAGTTTTGTCATGAATGTTACCAACTTTGAAAAACTCTTTGGAATTTGTACCGACAAATTTATTTCATATTTATTTTTGTTAATGCAATACCATATTTATATCTGCAAGTTTAATAATAGTCTCCCTAATATTTATCATTTAAATCTTTTGTTAAAAAACAGAAAGAAATTGAATATTTGTTAGCAAGGAAGAAAAAAAAACTGACTGCCCATTTCAAGAAATGGCGTTTTGAGATTTGATTCTGCTATCCTAGGACCAAGGTAATAGACTAAGTAGTGTTTAATTGTGCCTTAGTACTTTTCGCTCAGTAGAATGCCACAATGTATTATTGGCCTATTGTCATCACTGCCAATAGCTGCCGGTTCATATACTGCAAGGGCGATGTCCCGAGATTTTACCCGTAGCCTTCCGCTGGCCTCCGCGTGACCGCCTGGCCGTGCAGCGGGCCCGGCCCCCCCCCCCCCCCCCCCCCCCCGACCAAAAAAAAAAGAGGGAAAGAGAGAAGGAAAAGACGGGAAAGGGAGAGAAGAGAGAAAAGGAAAAGAAGAAGAAGAAGAAGAAGAAGAAAATTTGAAAAGTGGAAGGGGTCCGGGGCCGAAAGGGCCTTACCTCCCAGGGTGTAGTGTTGCCTGTTCCCCCCCCCCCCCCCCCCATGAAAAAAGAGAGAGAGAGAGAGAGCAGGAAGGAAAGTAGAAAGAAGAAAAAAGAGGGAAAGAGAGAAGAAAAAGAAGAGAAAGGGAGGGAGGAGAGAAAAGTGAAAAAGGAAGAAAATATTAAAAGAGGAAGAAGCGCGGAGGCCGGGGGACCGTTCTCCCTCCCCTCCCCCTCCCCGGCCAAAAAGAGGGAAGGAAGGGGAAGGGAAAGAGGAGAGAATGGGAAAAGAAAAAAAATGAAATGAAAGAGGAAGCAAAAAGGCGGAGAGTCCAGGAAACGAAAGGGCCTTGCCTCCCAGGCCCCCTTTCAAAGGGACCCTGTTGCTTCCTCTCCCCCCCCCCCCCCCCCCCTCGCAAAGAGAGAGAGAGGAAGAGAGCGAGCAGGAAGGAAATTAGAAAGAACAAAGAGGGAAAGAGAGAAGGAAAAGAAGGGAAAGGGGGAGAGGAGAGAAAAGGAAAAAAATAGGAAGACAAAATGAAATGGGAAGAAGGATGCCGGCGCCAAAAGGGCCGTCCACGGTTCCACACCCCCCCCCCCCCCCCATAAAAAAGGGAGAAGGAAAAGGGATAGATGAGAGAAAGGGGCAAAAAGAGGGAGAAGAAAAGGGAAAAGGGGGAAGGAGGCCGGAGGCCGAAAGGGCCTTGCTCCCACGTTGTCTCATCTCCCCATCTCCAAGAAAAAAAAAAAAAAAAAACAGAGCAGGGTGAAAGGGAAAGAAAAAAGAGGATATAAAGGGAAGGAAAACGCGGAGGAATAAGAAAAGAAAAGAACAGAAGGGATGTAAGTTTCCTGGAAATAAAAAAAAAGCTTACTATCAATAAACTAATTTAAAAGGTTATCAAAGGCATTACCATTCTGAATATCTATATGTTAAAATTTAAGAATAACAATTTCATCTCATTTGATAACAGATGGGTGAACATAATTTTGCTGTAAACTAGTTTTGCTATATGTGCTGTATAATTAAAATGGTTTGTTTGTTAATTCTATTATGTGCAGTATTTTGTTGTTATTAATGTGTTTATAAAGTATTGCAAAGTCAAAACCAATATTTAATAAAGATATTTCTATAAGGGGGAAAATCGGGCCTTTTCCCACCCCCCCCCCCCTAAAAAAACCCAGAGAGAGAGAGAGACGGGAAAGGGATCGAAAGAAGAGAAAAAGAAGGAAATAAAATAAAGAGAATGAAAGAAAAAGGGGAGAAGAATGGAAGATTGGGTTTTCCCTCGAACAAGGTACGCTGGTGCAGATGGGTGAGAGAGAGAGAGAGAGAGAGAGAGAAAGGAAAGGGAAATGAAAAAAAAAGAAAGAAAGAAAGAAAAGGAGTCTGAGAGAAAAGTGATAAAACAGAGGAAGAACAAAAAAAGGGGGACAGGAGTGCAATCGAATGTTTATCGTATCGAACATTGGTTTGGATTTGCAACTTTTTTTACATCTTTATTTTCTGTAGGATGTTGTCTATTCATTGGGTGAGTTTGAAAAATATTTTGTCTATATTTTGTTACTGAAAAGATTTCAAAAGAATTAAAAGGGGTACAAAGCAGGGAGTCAGGGACAAAAATAATATTTCTGTATCAGGGCTATTTTTCGTACTTCTTTTCATTCCAAATTCCATTTTGTATTGAACCTAATAGCAATTTATGGGGCTCTTTTGCAACTTGCGAGGGCTATTTCTTTGTTTACATTTGGGGGGTACCTTTAGCCTTCGTGTAATTTTTTCCCTGGTACAATGTCCTCCGAGTCGAAGCGGTTTATAACCGTCACTATTTGCTGGATTACAGGCGCACGCCACAACGCCTAGTTCTTTGTATCTATATATCAACACGATAAATGCGACTGCCTATTATGCCTCCGCCCTTTTCTTTTTTTTTAAAGATATCACGATGTAATTTCAAAATAACTTGGCTTCTGTGACCCTTCAGTTTTGACCTACTTCAAAATTTAATCACATTGTCTTCCTAGTCGTTTGATGCAGTTGAATGACCTCACATTGTTTTTTTAAATCTATTTTGAAATGTTGAATTGGTTACAGACGTGTATCAATCAGATATGATTATTTACGTCTGGGACCGACCTTGTAATCCAACCAGGATTACAAGGCCTATTGCTTTTGCTGTGTATCTTTTATCATTCTTGTCCTATGTATATTTGAATTATGCTTTTATAATTCATCATGTATCAGCTATTAGCTGTCATCTTGAACATCGTTCAATAAAAGCGTATCAAGTGAGAACGGCTGCCAAGTAAAAATTTAATGTGCATAGAAAAACGCCATCATAATATGTCGAGACCCACACGTTATCATGGACTGCTTTTTATGGTCTCCGTTGCGTTAGTAGATGCCAGGAAAACATCACTTACGGGGGTTCAAAATAGCAAAAAAAATCGGCTCGCGGACATCGCCGCTTCGCGGCTTTTTATGGTCTCCATTGTGTTAGTAGATGCCAGGAAAACATCACTTATGGGGTTCAAAATAGCAAAAGAAAATCGGCTCGCCGCTACGCAGCTCGCGGACATCGCCGCTTCGCAGCTTTCTATAGTCTCCATTGCCTTAGTAGATGCCAGGAAAGCATCACTTACGGGGGTTCAAAATAGCAAAAAAAATCGGCTCGCCGCTTCGCGGCTTGTCGTCGAAGCTCCGCATCGTCGTTGGGTCAAACCCCCCTTGGAAAAAGCTAGATCCGCCCCTGCACGAAACTGAGTGTTTAGGGCGGATTTCGAGGAAGTTAGCGTACATGACCATAATTACAGTGCACCATCATAAACAGACGTTAGTTATTACCGAACAAAAGATGAATAAGTAGCCCCTCGAAATCATTGGTGTGAAATTGTAAATATTTTCTTTCGGAATTTAGAAACTTTAGTCATTATAATATGATCTGTATGGATTCAGAATGTTCTTCCGGCTGGAGTGAAAGCCCTTTATATGCTTTTGCAGCCCCCCCCCCCCCCCGAGATCGAGCCTCAGATACGCAATTTGTCACCATTATTGTAGCAATATGTAGCTCACATGATTTAGAATTTGGGTCCCCCCCCCCCCCCCCCCCCCTAAGAAATTCGATGGGTCCGCGCCTGGCTTATTCCAGTCTCTCCGTAGTGGGCGGATGTTTTCGATTGTCGGTGAAGATGAGTTTTTTGGGGGGTTTTTGGTCGTTTGTCCATGCGGGTAGGTTTGGTGTCAGTGGCGACCCTTGGGTTCACCTTTTCAGGCTCGGAGCTTCGTTCTTGAACTACATGTATACTTATTTTGTAACTCAGTTTTCTACCACTTTATTTTTTTTATGGGGGGGGGGGTAATATTTTGTTCCAATTGCTTTATTTTTAATGTTTGTTTTTGTTTTTCTTTTTTGTTTTTCTTTTTTTTTTTGCTCAATGATTTTGTCTTTAATCATGTAAATCACTTGTATTTGTTGTGATTTCTGTTGATTTCCTAAAAAAAACACAAATAAAAAAAATTTAAAAAGAAAGAAATTTGGCTTCGTGGAATAAAGGATTGCATCGGGGGATATGATAGATATAGATTAACAACTTATTATTTTGTGAAATTGTATATTTTAGCGTATTTCCGGGATCATATAACAATATCATAGCCTAACTCTATTTCCGGTGTGCTAGGTTCTAGAGCATTACACTAAACTTTTCAAGAGACAATACGGTATAGCAACTTTTAATGGGCCTTGTCTGTACAATGAATTGTTAAAAAGACATTTCAGTTTACGTTTGAAAGTAACATAATGTGATGATCAACTGCAAACGGTAATAATATTCCGTGATTACAGTTTTCATTAATAGCCATGATGAACTTGAATGCAGATATTTGTTTTTCCAATTTATGATTAATCTCACTCTTTGTTATTTCCATAACTGATATCACATCATATATTTGAATATTTATAGTTCTAATTGTAATCCATGTCAATTTATTTCTGCGATTAAGAAATTTTTAATGAAAAGTCTATCTCTTTATATCATTATTTCTGCACACCACTCACATTCAAATCAATATTATAATGATATGTCGATATTATAATACCACATTGAAATAATGTCGCGATTGCCGAATGAGGGAGCGCAGCTCTTTTTCTCAGGGGATTTTCAAAGTTTATCGGGCAACCTTATATTCGGGCAGCGAGTTGCCCTTAAAATCCGTAATTTTGAATTTCTTTCCATATCAAAATTGTCGAAGAACCAAATCTGATAGGTAATAAAAAAAGATTTACGATATGTTTTGCCTAACATTAAAGGTACGCCGTGAGTTGTCGATATAAATGGTTGGGCCAATCAGTCCCATCGTGCCCTGTGTACTCTCTTGCCCAGCCTGGATATTTCTCTGTGCGTCAGTATTACTTTCTGGTGGCAGAATCGTATATACAGTGATGCTACTAAGCATTAAAATTTATAACAATTTGCAATTTCAGCATAAACGGCGGATATTTTGGATTAATTATTGGATTTGTATATTTTAGGGTTGTAGAATAAGGTAGTCAGTTAAGCCATGGCGTAGATAGATCAAGCCACTGAGGGGACACTGGCATGGCAATGGCATCATGGAGGGGGGCACAGGTCTTAATTAGAAAATTAAATGCGAATTTACGAGGCCACTGATTGGGGGGGGGAGGGTACGGGAAGGGGTCAAATCGTTTTCCTTTCCCCTCCTTTTCCTTTCCCCTTCCCCCTGCTTTTCTCTCCTTTTCTCTTTTATTTCTCCTTTTCCCATTATTTTTCGCCATGCGATTGGGGGGTGTGGTCCTCAGTCGCCTATGTAGCTACGCCACTGAGTAAGGTTCCAAAAACTAACCTGCATTTCAAGAATGTTTCAGTTTTTCGATCGGGATTTTTCCTGTGTCTTAAGAGCATAAGTGTCCGATCGAATGATGCTGTCATCAACAATCAGTGTAATAGACACACGCAAAAGCTCCGAAAGTATTGCGATGTCAGTTTCTGTTATAGAGCTCTGCGCTGGTTTTCGACCGCATTGCAAGTGAAGGGCGTGGGACGTTGGATAGGACTGCTTTTTTGGCCGACCACCAGCACTTCAAATTTACTCTTACTCAAGTGAGAAAAACCAATGCTGTTGAAAATTTAAAAAAATAAACAAATGGGATCACTGACAGGATGGACGAATGGAATGATAGATGGACAAACAACCTAAAATATAATGCATTTGGAACTAAAATGTGGAAAAGGCAAAATATTCAATTTGAAAGTGTTTGTCATGTGGCTGTGAATATCATGAATAGTGCAAAGTTGATGAAAGGTTTATAGCCTTGTTATTCAAATGCATATGTGCCTCATAAAATGTATCAATGAAAACCTCTGCAGTGTTCATTTTAAATCGTACCTTAAACAGTCACTTTTTGTATCTCTCTCTCTCTCTCTCTCTCTCCTTCTTTCTCTCGCACTCTATCTAAGGATCTTACTCTCTCTCCCGCTACTCCCTCCATTTCTCTTTTAGCTTTCCTTCTCTCGACCTTCCCCTTTTCTCTTCCATTGTCATCTCCTTTCTTCTTCCTTTGCTCTTCCTTTTATCTTCCTGTACCTCATTCTAAGTGCAATATGATTTCTTATTTTTCTCTTTCATTAGCCGTATATTTTGTTTCTTTCGGGTGTATTGTATTACTATTTTTGGTAGTCTGATTATCACTCTGGTACATTTCCTTTTCTCTTCTCCTCCCTTTTCCCTCTCTCTTTCTTTCTTTTCTTTCTTTCTTTCGCTATTTGTACATGTTGTACTTGAGTATTTATATGTTTATAATGTACGCATTTAAATTGTGATAGTTCTATTATGTTTATTATTATTATTATGTATATTGTATATTGCTTTTATGTATAATGTTTTTCTTATGCCAGTCGAGGCTATTTTTCTGTATTTTTGAAATATGGATCAATAAATGACATCTGAATCTGAATCTTTAAAACAAACAAAGAGACACCACAAAAAATAACAACCTTATCCTTGACCAAGTTGACAAACAATAACGTGCAAATGTACAAAAAGTTAGCACATGTGAGGTGATTGTCACTTAAAGTTCATTGACCTCTTGACCTTTCTTCGTCATATTCAACTCATTTTCGAACTTGACCTGCGACTTTAAGAGATGTACCTGTTTATGAATATGATGATTCTACCTCTAATCCAGAGAAAGTAATGGTGATTACAGTGCTTTTTGTAGAAAGATCATTGACCTTTTGACCTTTGACATTGGTCAGATTCAACTCATTTTCATATTTGACCTGCGCCTTTAAGAGTTGTACCTGTGGTATGAGTTTGGTGATTCTACCTCAATTCCATAGAAAGTTATTGTTATTACAGTGCTTTTGTAGAAAGTTCATTGACTTTTTGACCTTTAACATTGGTAAGATTCAACTCATTTTCAAATTTGACCTGCGCCTTTAAGATAAAAAAACTGTGGTAGAAATGTTGGTGCTTCTAGAAATATAGCAGTGATATTTGCAGAAAGGTCATTGACCATTTGACCTTTGACCTTGGTCAGATTTAAGAGTTGTACCTGTGGTATGAATTTGGTGATTCTACCTCAAATCCATAGAAAGTTATTGGGATTGATTGATTGATTGATTGATTTTATTTCTGCGTTCAATAGCATGATACAAAATAGAGTTAAACATGTATTAGGCCTACAGATAAAAAAATATAAAAACATATTGTCAGACAATAACAATTTACTTCTTGAATACAAAGAAAATATGTATACAATATGGGAAATAAACATTTTACACAGGAGACCGTCATTATAAGCGATTTCTTGACGTCGGTGGCGGCCTCAAAGTGAAAAAAGGCGACATAGAACTTTAAAAAAAAAAGAAATTGAGAAAAGAGGTCATGGTGAGGTGCAGAGGAAGTGCAAGTGCAAGTGCATTAGCGGTGGAGGTCAAGATGTATTCATGAGTTGTTGTATTGATCAATGATCAATAAAATACTACAATTTTACATAGATGTTCAATGTGGTGGATTTTAGTATAAGGATATTAGATTACGCTTCATAGTCGCTTTAAAAGAGTAAATTGTGGAGCACAATTTAACTATTGTGGGTAGATTATTCCACAGGTCAGGGCCATGGTGTCTTATTGATTTGTGCGTTATTAATAACTTGGGGTTTGTTAGATGAAAATGTTCTGAAATACGGGTGGAATATGTGTGAATTGTACTGTTTAGATTAAATAAATTTTGAAATTAGGAAGGAAGATGGTTATATTTATATTTAAACATAAAAAATGCAACTTGAAAAATATTTAAATCAGAATGAGAAAAGTAAGAAGACCCTGGAAAAATACGAAGTGCCCGCTTTTGTAGGGAAAGAATGGGCTTGAGTTTGGTTATACCACAGTTAGCCCAAACAATATTACAATATGTTATAAAAAGAAATATTAATGTGTTATACAATAAAAACACAGTTGTTCGTGGCAACATAAATTTTAACTTATGAATGATTCCCACACCTGTGATCGTTCCATGTTAAATTTTCATCAATTATAAACGCCTAGGAAAGAACTCTTCTTTTGTTCGATGGAAATGTTATCAATCTTAATATTAATAGGAGTATTAGCTACATGGACATTAATGTGTTTGAAATGCATAAACTGAGTTTTTTAATATTGAGAGAAAGCTTATTGCACTTAAAATTGAAGTAATTCAACATTTAAAGTATTTTCCAAAAGATTTTAGGTTCTTATGAGAATAAAAAATGTTAATGTTGTCTGCAAATAAGAATAATGATGTCGTATGATGACGTATTAATTTTATCGTTGACATAGACTAAAAACAAAAGCGGGCCGAGGATAGATCCCTGGGGGACCCCACACTTAATTAGAAGGGACTGTGAATCAATACTATTGAATGTATAACGTATTGCTTTCGGTTACTTAAATAACTTTTAAACCGAGGGTACAATAATTTAACCAGAGACTCGAATGTAAGCAGTATAGGTTTATATCCGGGATCTTTGAACTAAAGTCTAAATCTACTGATCTACTGATGATCACCAGACTTCTGCATCGTAGGCCTATAGTAGACCGCACACATACACACAAACAGTTCTGAAGAAGAGATGAATTGCGCAGATATTAAAGGGATACGACACCGGGCGGCCGTGGGGAATGCCAGGATTGCGTAAGCCCCATTCACTCGTACACAAAGTTTGTGCGTCGAACGCGTCCGTTGGACTAAGTGGGATTACATTTCGACTGCACGAAGCCGACCGAATCTCACACGAGAGCTCGAGCTCAGGCGGAGCGTGCATGTTTGTGCGGCGACCAGTCTATCCGAGGTTTGCGCCCCGCGGGACAACGGCATGATCAGGTAACGATCACGGTGCCCTCTCGCGGCATTAAAACGTCCACAATCTGTGGTTGAGTATCCCTTTAATGAAGTCATCACGCACATGGGCCTACAACAATATATACGCGCAAATTTATGTCGTCACACTTTTCATGTGTGATGTCATACGCAGTATAATCCGTGTACAGGGCCCCGTTGCATAAAACTTACCATTAACGGTAACTCCCATGGAATCCTTGATTTTGATTGGCTGTTGAGTGATGTTACCATGGTACCGGATCGTGACGTCAGATGTTACCCGTGAGGGCAATTTGCTTATTTGCATGAGGCTAGTGGGAATAGTATTTTGTCACATGACGCGCAGTGGACAAATCAATTGCGCAGATCCTTTTTATAACGGTATAATGATGAATATACACAAAAGTCAATGATGAATAAGACAACCGTTAAGAGATGAAAGAATTCAAATTTTCGCCCATAGGGCTTCATCAGGAATGATGACTTTATTAAAAAATGCATCCAGCATCAGCAAAGCGCAATGCGCTAAAGGATAAGCGCATAGCGCATCAAAAGCAAAAGTGCAAAGGAGGGAGAAGAGAGAAAGAGAGAAAGAGAGAGAGAGAGAGGGGGAGATCGCGCGCACTAGAGAGAAGAGAGAGAGAGAGAGTTTTACAGAGGAGAAATAGAGAGAAAGAGAGGAAAAGAGACAGAAAAGGAATACTTGAGACCATCGATCTACCAGAACACGGGGACATTGAGAAAAGGAATACTTGAGACCATCGATCTACCAGAAAACGGGGACAGGTACCTTTTCACTTTGGATGTGAAATCCCTTTACACCAACATTCCTCGATCTGACGGCCTTACTGCTATTCGTTCCTTTCTACGGAAAAATCAGTCGCCCGACAGACCTGATGATGACACCATCTTACGTCTTACTGACCTCGTTCTCACTCTGTCTGCATTCAACTTCAACGGGAAGTACTACAAGCAGAAGAAGGGTGTTAAGATGGGCACCAAGATGGGACCTTCATACGCTTGTTTGTTCATGGGAAACCTCGAGACCGGCTTCTTGTCAAACTACGAAGGACCCCAACCTCTCCTTCTACGGAGATACATTGACGATTATCTAGGAATTGCTACCTGTGGCAAAGACGAAGTTCTGGCATTTATTGACAAGCTCAACAATGTACATCCGTCAGTTCAGCTTACCAACGAAGTTTCAGACGTTAGCGTGTCGTTCCTGGACCTCAATGTCACCATCAAAGGTACGGGCATCACCACATCAGTACATTACAAGCCTACAGATTCCCATGCTTACCTCAACTACAGATCTTCGCATCCGCCTGCATGTAAGAATTCCATACCCTTCTCGCAACTTTCTCGCATCCGTCGTCTGTGTTCGGAGGAAGATGACTTCATCCATCGAGCTGATGAGATGAGAGGGTTCTTCAAAGAACGTGGGTACCCAGACCGGATCCTTGCCAATGCAACGCACAGAGTTATGTCAGCAACCCGTGCTGATGCACTTCAGTCAAAAGAGAAGGGTAACACATTGAGGAAGATTCCGTTAGTGGTAACTTACCATCCTACGAGTAAGCGTCTTGCCAAGTCAGTAAGGGAGAATTTCCACATCGTAAGTGACAATCCGGCAACAAAGGAAATCTTCTCAGAACCTCCTCTGACGTCATACCGGAAGGACCGCAATCTCCGCCAACTCCTTGTTAGGTCCAAGCTCAATTCTCCCATCTCCTGTAACGGATGTAGGCCTTGCAGGAGGCCGCGATGTAATACTTGCAGAGTGATATCCAACAGTACACAGATTCAGGGACCCAAGGGTACTTGGAGGATCAACGGGAGTTTTACTTGCGTTACTAAGGATTGCATATATGCAATCAACTGTACGAAGTGCCAACATTTATACGTCGGCGAAACAAAGAGGAGGCTTGCCGACAGAGTTACTGAACATCTTCGGTCAATCAGGATCAAGTCTGCAGGCCTGCCTGTGGCACAGCATTTCAACCAGCCTGACCACAACATTGGACATTTCGAAGTAAGCATCCTTGTCAATGACTTCAAGTCAGATGCGGCCAGGAAAGAGAGAGAGGAACGCCTCATCCACCATCTCGGCTCTCTCCAACCTGGGGGATGAATGTATCTTTTTACTCTTTTCCTACCGTGTGATTTTCTACGTTTTCTTTCTTTCTTTCTTGTCCTTTCTTTTCTTTTCTTTCCTTTTCTGTCTCTTTTCCTCTCTTTCTCTCTATTTCTCCTCTGTAAAACTCTCTCTCTCTCTCTCTCTCTTCTCTCTAGTGCGCGCGATCTCCCCCTCTCTCTCTCTCTCTTTCTCTCTTTCTCTCTTCTCCCTCCTTTGCACTTTTGCTTTTGATGCGCTATGCGCTTATCCTTTAGCGCATTGCGCTTTGCTGATGCTGGATGCATTTTTTAATAAAGTCATCATTCCTGATGAAGCCCTATGGGCGAAAATTTGAATTCTTTCATCTCTTAACGGTTGTCTTATTCATCATTGACTTTTGTGTATTTTTCATCAACCGACGCAGGACACTTATTTTTTATTTTTTATTCTATAATGATGAATATAGTCTCGTAACACTTATATATTGAAGTTAAATCATCACTTTAGCAGAAATGTCTGATAACGTTTCTGTTTACGTGCATCTATATATTTTTTAATTTTATTTTTTTTTAGTCTTTCCTCCATCGAGCTTTCAATGCAAATGCAATTTTCCCTAGGCCTGCCATACATGGGCGGTAATTTCTTGTCACCGCCGGGGTGGGGGGGGGGGGCACTAGCCTTTACTTGTCACTCATTGTACATTATTATTTAGTCTTCAAAATTTCCGGGGGGCATGTCCAGACCTTCCCTCACCCTTTAGGGGCACAGAAAGGTTCGTACAAAAAAATAATGAAAAGCTACATCCAATGGTATCAACAAAAAAGGTCAAGGATTAAGATAAATGTAATCAAATTTGACACTAATGCCATGCCGAAGAATCTGAATAACTTATAAAAATCGTTCCATGATATTATGAATACAAATCACAAATATCATCCATTTTTCCCAGTTGTTTTGAATGACATCATGGGTGTCGATCGGGGGGGAGGGGGTATATATCCCCAAAAATTTTGAGGTGGGGGATAGCCTGTTTATCATCCCCCCCATATTTTTGGATGAAATAAATAAGAATTATTATAAATTAACTTAAAACTAATAATTATCCAAACTCATTATTTGATTTTGAACTACCATCCTATTCTTTAATGATAAGAAGTAAGGAAATAAGGAATGCCATAATTTCAATGCAAAAATATGCGGAAATTCGTTCCCTCGAATTGTTATTCTCAATTGAGGGGTTCCGTCCATTGGTGTAGATCCGTGCATTCCTTTTTTCTTTAAAAAAATCCATTTTGGGATGCTCTAAAATGTAACTTTTATAGACAGATTTTTGAAAAAATCCCTGGTATGGGAGGGGGATACCCCCTCCCCCACCCTCCCCCGCTCAGTGGCGTATCTAGGGGGCAGGGGGCATGTGCCCTTGGCGACACTTGGAGGGGGCGTAAAAAACGCAAAGGAGAGAATGAAAAAAGAGGGGGAAATGAAGAATCCGCAGGGTAAATGCATTAGAAATCTAGTTTTTGAAGGTTTTCCAAAATTTTCCAAAGCTCGATCGCTTTGCTCCCTCGCATAATTTCGCGCACCCAGTAGGTCTAAATAGTTATTAAATAGCTTAAAATCCTTAAAGGGTTCAAAATTTAAAAAAATACAGATGTACTTGCTTTGTTCGCTATATCATGTAAGCTTAATAATTTATGACTCCTGCTAAATATTGCGCCCCCAATATAGGATAATGTGTATAAAACAGCATTTGCAAAGGTTCAGCTTTTGAAAGAAATCTCAACTCTAATTTGTGGACTCTTTATCAACCCTGTATAGGGTTCTCGTTAGTTTTGCTCCCGATTGTAGAAGTGAGTGAATTGAAAACCGTTTATCAATGTATAAAATTCGAGCTTCTCTACCGCTCAATTGCTGTGGTCAATTGCAAAATTTCATGGGTGAAATGCACAAGAAATTGCGTGTTTTAGGGTTAAAAATTGAAAAATTTGGCGCTCGGTCGCTCTGCTCCCTCGCTAACGTAGATAAGTTTGGTCACTCGCGTGACTTTATGTTTTGCCGCCATAATCCCTGTATACGCCACTGGCTTTGCTCCCTCATTGGTCACCCCCCCCCCCCCCCCCCCCCCTCCAAATCGTGAAAACGGATCGACACCCGTAAGTGACATAGACTAATGTAAATAGTAACAGCGAGGTGAAAAATATATTCTCCAGCATTCTAAGGCACCTATCGTTACTTTCTTTCGAAAAAAAGGAAAATATCCTATGCCGGATACATCAATAAATATGACTGTCATAAATTATCGCGATTCTTACCTGGTGGAGGATCATTGCGACCACCGATGAGAATCCCGATTACGGCTACTACTAGAAAGGAACCGATGATAAAGCCTTCTGCAAAATGAGATCAAAGCATAAAGCGCTTGTGATCATGACGAGATAATGACAAAAACCGTGCATATTAAAATGATAACCTTATAATACAAATCTCCTAACACTACTTCAGTTACATAACGATAATCAAATACCAACACTACCGCTACCTGCAATACGTCTATTTCATCCTAAACAAAAATAATTTTTGCCTTAAACAAAGGCTACTATATCCATTCAGTAAATATTCATAACTGAATGACAAGCGCCATTGAAATAATCATAATGGATAGTTAGATGTATGAAGATAGATAGATGGATTATAGATGGCTGGATTATAATTAATGGATGGTTGGATGGATGGATGATAGATGGCAGGATGATGATAGATGGATGGATAGCAGTGCTGTAGTTCTTTGATGCTCGGCCTTGGCCTTAAGGCGCCTTAATGCAACTTTTTTCAATGCCTTAGCCTTGAGGGTTCCAAGCCTTGATCATCTCCAGAAATTTTCAAGGCATATGGACTTTTGCTATTTTTGCAATACTATACCATGTACCTAATACAAGATCTATGTAGTCATTTGCGCCTGATATAGGATAAAACTAAAATAGCACTTGCAAAAGTTCAACACTTGAGAGAAATCTTAACTTTTGTTTGCAAAACTATTTTTACTCACCAGAATTCTCTTTGGTTTTCATGAATTTGACGCCCCATTTGAGAGAGCCGTTAATCAATGTTCATAATTCGAAACTCTATACCGCTTGATTGCAGCGCTCCTTTGCGATTTTTTTTTCTATAAAGTGCATAGCAACTGCATTTTTGAGGATTAAAAATGAACAAAAAAATACTGCTTGGTTGATTTGCTCCCTCGCTTGCAGTACATATATAGATTTTTTGGGGGCGGCAATTTAATTGTTTGCTTCGAGCCCCATAATCCCAAAATACACCACTAGATCACTAGTTGCTCACATTCATGGGCCAACAGGAAAATCAACGGGAGAACAATGGCATTATGGGTTTGAGAGCAGTGACATATCTCCTGTTAAAAATCATAATAAAACACAATGCCTTGCATGACTTATTAACCAAATGCAAGCTTCCAGTCAAGATTAGTTAAAGATACATTCCTGATATCCGAGGCAAGAGCGCAGTAAATAAAATGACTTCGGTCTTTATTTCGCTAGCTCACTCCGCTTGCTCGAAGATAACAATACATCTACAAACAGTCTTGAAAAGGGAGTTATGAAAATAAATATGTATTTTCCCACCAGGTCTTTATAGGTGCCCCAATTTCCAAAAAGGTGCCTTTTTGCAATGACCCCACCCCCAGAAATAATGTTCAGCAACCCCTGCTGTCATTTGTTTCATGAAGGCAATGCCTACTTCCTGTTTTGGGTGTAAACCTCCGTTTTTGTATGTTCCATCTCCTCCTGTATTCTTTTTTAATGCCTCTGCCTTGGCCTAGAGGGTCAAAGCCTTGGCCTTGGCCTTGCTAGTTGAAGCCTTGGTGCACCGTCAACCCTTTCGCGACAGGAATTTTTCCAAGGATAAATATTGTTCAGCTTTTGTTTTTCAAACTGTGGGTTTTGTGGGTTTGGGCCTTAATTAACTACAAGACTGATGGGTGATGGTAGATGGATGAATGGATGGATGATGGATGGATGGATGATTAAAGTTAATATACATATAACTAGCGGGACCTGTGGAAATCCACGTGCAGCTGTATACTTGGAAATGTTATTTTAGGAAATGAAATTTTATCTAATCTTTCTTCATTTTCTAGAGTAATCAGTGGCATAGCCAAGCGGGGTTCGGCTTGAAGCCTGAAGACACACCCAACCTCCATTTACAACTATATTCCTCCCCATTACCAAGTCAGAAATATCCGATGGTTGTGCTCTCCCCTAACTAAAATTGAATAGTATGCTTACACCATAAGCATGATAAGAATAAAATATGACCTCTAGTTATTTAGCCCCCCCCCCCCCCCCGAAAAATCCTAGACGGCTACGCGACTGTGCAGTTAATGGTTTCGTGAATTAACTTTATCCAATTGCTCGTATTCAACATCATTGCCTGTGGTGGGTCTTGTGACACTCCCCTCTTGCAATTTTGTTTATATCTAAAACCTTAGCACTTTTTTTTTTTTTGGGGGGGGGTATAGAGCATCAAAAACTTGTGGGGTACGTACACCCTTCAAAAGTACAGTGGTAGGCTGCTTAGGAGACTTTCATTTCCCCCTTTTATTTGTACTCTATTTCCTAATCTTATTTTGAAATGGAATATGAATTAATTTAACAATTTATCAATTGAAGAGTAATTTACTTCACCATTCACCTCCATAAAGAAGAAATGATATTGTTCCTTGGTATCAAGGCAAATCGGGAAAGAGAGACTAAATTAACAATAAATTGAATTGTCTTGGTTTTTAGTCAGTGAAGATGACAGATTATTGGGAAGATGACATATAATACAGAAGATCCCTTATATATGCTTTAGCATGTTGAAACTTTAAAGATGCGCTACAGTACATAACATTATGTAAAACATGCCGGAAAATTATCATTGCAACTTACCGCACTGCTTCACAACAGTAGCAAATATGCTAAGGGCGAGAAGGAGAAACTGTACTTTCATTTTGTTATTCCAGTAATTAACAAGAATTTGGCAAAATAGCGTCTACGAACAGTGCAGACATGGTAGAGCAAAGAAATCAATTCCGTGTATTTACCCGTCTTTCAGGCGATGCACCTGAAAAATGACAGGCTGATTTTCGATTCTTACACCACGCACATCGAGCTACTTCTACACTAGGACTTACTTGAGCGTGAAGACAAGCACATGACCCAGTGCTCTGATTGACTTTAGACAGATTTCTATTTTTTATGACGGTGATTCATGAAGGATAACTGATATAAACCTGATAGAAATTGACTAAAATTGGGATTCAAAACTTCCAAACCTATCAAATTTCTATTTTGATACCCATTTTAACCATTACAGTGATGATTCTTCAAAATGGCGTAAAACAATAGATTTAACTAAACAATGTCACCCACAACCTATCAAAAATATAATATGAATCGCTATGTCAGACAGGTTCTAGCATTGCTTAGATAGAAAGTTTTTGGGGGGTATTAGGAGAAACCGTTTTGGGCTATTATTTGCAATTGGTCTTGGTCTTGGTATGTTTAAATCCATAATTATGTGTATTGTTAAGCTCACTTTAGCTCGCTTTAATATCACAACAGGCACATGATGATGTTGGAGATTTTGTTTAGGGTGGGGCTTTGCTACTTGCAAACAGTGTGGGGAAAATGTATAAAATACGTCATTATAAACATTCAGATCAGATAATCGATGACTGGTTGATGTACAGACCTATACCCATCTACTGAAGTCAATATGCAGTTTCAATTGTAGTTCATGGGTTTTTTTAGACAATTTTATGGCGGGGATTACGCTTGCCCAACCATGAATTCAGGTAAAGTCCATAAAGTCCAACCAACTAGCGTGACAAATCGAAAGCACCCCCCCCCCCCCTCCCCGACATATTTCAACAATATTTATAAATTCAAACTCAAATTTTATTGAAAAAGAATCAAGACATAATTGGATTATCATTTTAAAAAAACCCACACAACTGGGGAGCGTTTCATCAAGTGTTTTTGTCAGTGATTTTACCGACAACTGTTATAAGCTACTGAAATCAGGGCGGCGCTGCCGGGGGCAGGGGGCACAACAGAAAAAAAGGTACAGAAGTACCCCAAAGTGCCCTTTTTATTTCCGAAAGAAATGCCGTTTTCTCTCTGATAAGTGCCCTCTAAAAGTGTCCCTTTCCTTTCTAATAAGTGTCATTTCCCCTTGTGATAAGTGCCCCCTTTTCTCCTGATGATAAGTGCCTCTTTTCACATCTGATAATTGGCTCATTTTCTCTAATAAGTGCCCTTTTTCTACTTCTGATAAATACAATTTTACTTCGGATAGTGCCTATTTTGCTTCCTTATAAGTCCCATTTTCTCCTTGTAATAAGTGCTCCTTTTCAATATAATGGTTGCGCCCCTCCCTTTCTCCTTTAAATAAGCCCTTTTCTCCCTGGCTATGTTCTAATTATAGTTTAATGAAATGGTTATGGCCCAATGTACTATAATTCAAATATATAACTCATTATTCTTTGTTCGGCGATTGTTCATAATTGCCATTATTTGTTTTTGACAACCAATATAGAAACATTTTTTCATGGGCAGACTAGGACTTCAATTCGAACTCGGGAAAGGCTAGATTGAAAGCAACAACAGAGGCGTCGATTCGTTCGAAATAGACGAAGCACTGCAGAGCATTGTTCACAAACAATGCTTGCCCCTCCAATGATTTATCTTTGACGAACGAATCGACGTCTCTGAGCAACAAAAGTGTATGAATATGAAAATAATAATACCATGTCTATATATATTTACAACTATGTAAACAGATATCGTGACTTTTCTTTAAGGGTTATTGTCTTAAAGAAACTCCTTTTTTTCATAATATCAGGTACTGTACACTTTACCACACTTCGGATTTTCTACACTATGAAAACAACAAAGGATGACAAAAGAGCTGGCTAATTTCATGAACCCCCCCCCCCCCCTCAATTTTCTTTTATGTACAAGCAATTTCTGTTAAATTTTGGTATTTGATATGTAACCTCCAAAATATGCATAAAATGTGTATAAAATGTTAGATTAAGAAAATTCTTTAATCAGATTTCAAAGTCTTGCAAATCTAAAAAAACAAAAAAAATCCTTATTGGTTTAAAAATGACTTTGTCAGTAAATGTGCATAAAATCTGTGTAAATAACCGTAAAATGTTAGATTAGGAACTTGCTATATTAATCTGATTTCAAAGTTTGGAGGATCTAAAATAAAATCACAATTGGTTATATATTGCATTTTTAGATTTAAAAGTACATGTATATAACAATATGTATTGTGCAATCAAAATTATAATAAATTATTGACAACACAACTTAGTGCAGAAACGTTTTCGATCATTACAAGCAAAATAAAGTGCATTAAAGTTTGGGTTGTAAGAAAAAAAAAGGTAACAGTAATAAAAACAACATTAGATTAATGTTATGAAAATGAGAATGAGAACAGAGACCAGCATATAGAAGCATAGCTTGCAGAAGCGCTGGTCCCTGGCAAAAGATAAATCATGGATACAGTACATTGTAACACATCTAGGAGTTTCTCCCACAAAGATCTTTATATTCTTTAGTAAAGATGTAATATTATTAAGAACTATCATGCGGAAAAGTCAACATGATAAGAATCACTGAAATTACGACCACTAGACAATTTTCACACTTTGTATTGCATTTGTATTGTTCGTGTTTGTCACAAGACGATAACAAATACAAAACCTTTAACAATAGCTGGTAAGTAATAAAAGAAACCCGGAAAACACAATTTCATGTTCAAGCAATATGATACGATACGGCATTGTTCTGACGTAAAATGGGGGGAATCATTGGGGACTGCTTGCAAAGTATTGCGAAATCCCCTACTTGGGATTTCCCGCATAATATGGTAAACAAGAGACTTTACGCACGACTGGTACCTGTTCTTGGGTGCTAATCAGATTCTCAATCATTTTGATTCCCATCAGCTAAAGTTGAAATCCGATCTTTGTGGATTGAAATTCTTGCCGTTAAACAAGCATCCGAATGCAAAGTTTATTATTTGTCAAAATTGATTAGGGTTATTGGAAATTCAGTCCCACATGTTAAAACACCAGGGAAAATCTGGGATATCTCATTTAGCACAAGAACATATCGCCAGTCGTGCGTAAAGTCGTTCGTAACTTACCAACAGCTTATGAAACACCCCAGGTGCCTGTTTCGTATTTAGCAACTGCCACAGATCTTTTGGAAGTTTGAAAATATTTCATGATTTTACTTTTCCTTCCACACGCCCACACACCCATACACGCACACGTACAAACGCCTCACACAAAACATTGTAGATTATGTACACGTCTTGTAACTTTTAAGAGGAATAAGAAATTTGCAGTGCATTCAATCTTTCCATCACCCTTCAGGCACAAATGGGTATTGA
This sequence comes from Heliocidaris erythrogramma, assembly GCA_025617745.1. Taxonomy (NCBI): domain Eukaryota; kingdom Metazoa; phylum Echinodermata; class Echinoidea; order Camarodonta; family Echinometridae; genus Heliocidaris; species Heliocidaris erythrogramma. Next base: position 37,411,486 of record CM046870.1, on the reverse strand, counting down.
TGCAGACGATTTGTGCTGGAAAGACACCATCTGCAATGATGGCTGCTGTTGTGGGATCGGGGCAGTGGCGTATCCAATTGGTGAAGCTGGTGTAGCTCCTTCTTGCAGGCCAAGGGGGAAAACAGTACAACTAGCTATGCTCAGTATGTTTGTACAAGAACGGAGCTGTTCAGATACATTTAAAGCCTGTCTTAATTGGCAGCATTCCGTCCCCCTAATTCCCTTTATCAATTTCCGGATACGCCAAGTGGATGTGCACTGTTAGGTATAGGATTAAGGATTAAATGATTGTTCAAATCAATTACTGATGGTTAACTGAAAACATGCCTCAATGTAATTCGTCATTCATGTCGGTGTTGCATTCTAATGTGAGAAGTTTTAAAAAGAAGTTTAAAAAAGAATATTGAGAAATTGCAATCATGTGTATATGATGTCAATACTTGTTTTTCAGTGATAGGAGTTACGGAAACATGGTTAGGAGATGATGAAAAACTCTTGCCAGTTGGTTTTCTAGATGGATATAGTTTTCTTGGAAAAGATAGAAGTCATCGCCCTGGTGGTGGAGTTGGCATTTTTGTAAAGGAGTCATTAAAATATAGAATATGTGAAGAATTGCAAGTATTTGTAAATGAAGTGGAAGGTATATATATTGAGCTGTTTTTTAACAAGAAGAGTATCATTGGTGGTGTAGTTTACAGACCATCCGGACAATCGGTTCTTGCCTTTAAGGATTCATTTGAACCAATCCTCTTTAAATTTGTGAATGAACACAACGCCTGTTATATAATGGGAGATTTCAATATTAATCATTTTGTAGGTGATGAGATGTTGTCGAATAATTTTTTTAAATTCATGAATTCATATTCTTTTTATCCTGTAATATCAAAACCAACAAGAATTACCATTGAAACATCAACTCTGTTGGATAATATTTTTGTGAATAACATATGCAATGGTTATAAATCTGGCATTATTATAATACCCAGTAAGTGACCATATGCCTATATTATTTTTGGTTTTCTGATTTCAATATAAATTCTAAACAAAATGCCACATTGAAACCACGTTTAAGGTATATTAATGAAGAAAGTATAATATCGTTTTGAATTGAATTGATTAATGTTAAATGGGACTTCGGAATAGCTCAGTCACTGATACTAACCAATTGTATAATTTAGTTCTCAATGTTTTTGGTTCTTTGTATGACGTTTGTTTTCCAAAACAAAAGCCCAAGGATAATTGTAAGGAAAAAAGAAATTTGTGGTTTGATCATACTCTGAAAAAGCTCTGTCGTAAGAAAAATACTTTGTATCATAAATTCATAAAGAATCCAACCCCATATAGATAAAGTGTTTACAAGAAACAAAGGAATATTGTAACTAATGCTATTAGGAATGCAAAACGTGCTTACTATGAAAAGAAATTTTATGGCCAAAGAAATGATTTAAAAGGAACATGGCGTGTTATAAATATTATTTTAAAACAAAAAAGGAAAGTTGACTGCCCATCGATTGTAAAAGATGAAAAATATATTGAGGAACCAGTAGATGTAATTGTTCAATGAGTAGTTTGTTTCTATCGGTAAGAATATTGCGAACACTCAGTCTTGTCCTTCCACAAACCCTATTGAGTTTTTGAATGGTGGTTGCCTGGATTCTTTATTTTTTTACAGGTATAACGGAAACGGATTTAATTAATGTGGCATTAAGTTTAAAAGAAGGTAAAAGTCCAGGATATGATGATGTAGATACCAAGGTTTTAAAGAAATGTATACATATTGTAGCACCAGTGTTAACTCATATTTTCAATGTATCTTTACAGACAGGATGCTTTCCAGATGCTTTGAAAGTTGCCAAAGTCTTGCCAATATTAAAAAGGGAGATAAATCATTGCTTACAAATTATCGTCCAGTGTCTCTTCTGTCTGTTTTCAATAAATTATTTGAAAAATTTATATATGCAAAGTTAATATCCTTTATCTGTAAACACAATATATTATATAATAGACAGTTTGGGTTTCGCTCTGGACATTCCACATATATGGCTTTACTGGAGTTTACGGAATATCTCAACACAGCTTTTGAAGAAAAAAATATATTGGCTTTGGCATTTTTGTTTTATCTTTCGAAGGCATTCGATTCCATTGATCATAATATCTTGTTGCAGAAATTGAAATTTGATGGTATAAGAGGAATTCCTTTAGAGTGGATAAAGAGCTACTTGTCTCATAGAAAACAGTTTGTTTGTATTAATGGTGTTAACTCTACATTTTTAACAATCTCGGCAGGTGTTCCTCAGGGGTCAATACTGGGTCCGCTTTTATTTTTACTCTATATCAACGATGTTCAATACGTAAGCGAAAACAATTGTCCAGTTATATTTGCAGATGACCCAAATCTTTTTGTGTCAGGTAAAACTATCAGTGAAATATCAACTAAAGTTTCTTCTGAATTAGCTAAAATAGAACTCTGGTTTTCGGCAAACAAATTACTCATAAATTCCAAAAAGACTAACTTTATGATATTTAAGCAGAAAAACAAAAAAACTTTTAGGAAATATAAGTGATATCAAAATCAATGACCATAATATATTGCAGGTTTCTAATATCATATTTCTTGGAGTAACACTCGATGACAGACTAACATGGTCTTCTCATATAAATGACATCTTGAGGAAAATCTCTCGTGTAATTGGTGTACTCTATAGAATAAGACATTTAATTCCTTTGAAAATATTGATAAATATATATAATGCAATTATTTTACCTCATATATCCTATTGTACTTTGATATGGGGAAACTGTGCGAAAAAATTATTAACTCAAGTTTATGTTTTGCAGAAAAGAGCATTACGAGCAATAACAAATTCTCACCCTAGAACTCCTTCGGAACCACTTTTTCTGAAATTTAAGATACAATTTTCCAAATACATATACACATTACAAGCTGCATCATTTATGTATATGTATAAGAATAATTTGTTACCTCCCATTTTCGATAGCATGTTTAAAACTGCAAAGGATGTTCATACACATTTCACAAGACATGCAAATGACTTGCATATCCCCATGCTAAAATACCAAACTTCACGTAAATCTGTCAAATACTCTGGTGTAAAATTGTGGTATGCCACACCGACTGAAATCAAAAAGTGCCCATCTCTTTTCTCTTTTAAACCAAAATATAGTTATTATCTCATGCATGAACTTTGAACTTAATCTTATCTAACCTGTATCAATACCCAATCTCACTTTATTTATTTTCTCTTCATTTCTTTTATTATAATTTACTTACTGTGGTTTCGAGGAGCCCAGCCTTTGAAAGGCCAATGGCCTCTGCTGGCTCCTTCAAATTCTTGTATTTTATTTATGTATTTTATATATGTATGACTTTTAATGTAACCGAATGTATAAATTGTTAATGTTTTTTTATGAGAATTTGAAAATAACTGAATGAAATGAAATGAAATGCATTTACTGCCTAATACGAACTTTGATCAAATTTAAGATTCAGCAATTTTTGCGCCAAACAATTTTGGCGAGTTTTAAAAAAATACCCAGTATTCACTTAATCGTAAAATATTGTCAGTACTCATAGTGTCATTCGATGAAACAGACCCTCACCCATAATTGCATAGGAAATAATCGTATCGATATTGTGAAATTATGATATTTCAAAGTGTGTAATTTTTTTACACGCACTGTAGAAGCGTTGTTTTTTCAGGGGCAGAAAAGGACCCAGAATAGGACCAACTTTCGAACGCGGGATAGGCTCGATTGAAAGCAACAACAGTGTTTGAATTTGAATAATAATAATACCATGTCTATATATATTTACATCTATGTAAACAGATATCGTGACTTTTTTATTGGTTATTGACTTAAAGAAACTGTTGTTTTCATAATATCAGGAATTGTACTCATCATACTTCGGATTTTCTACATTATAAAAACAACAAAGGATGATAAAAGAGCTGGATTGCTAATTTCAATGATCATTACCATAGGCCCGGGTCTGACGTCGAATTTGCACACATTTTATTTGCAACCTGATACACTGTGAGCATTTCATTCTCGCTTCCAGCAGGGTTTATTTCACAGAAACAATAAATTCCAGGCCTTCACCCCATTCCCTTTTACCTTTAACACTCAATTTGCTTTTAAGTACAAGAAATTTCTCTTAAATTTTGGTATCAATATGTTACCACCCAAATATGCATAAAATGTATGTAAAATGTGTGAAAATATCCTGAAAAGGTTGGATTTGAATTCAAAGTCTTGCAAATCTATATTAAAACAAAATCCTCATTGGTTGAAAAAGTGACTTTGTCAGTAAATGTGCATAAAATGTGTGTTAATTAGTGTAAAATGCTAGATTAGGAAAATGCTATATTAATCTGATTTCAAAGTTTTGGAAATCTAAAGAAAAATCTAAATTGGTTATATTTTGTGACAAAACTGGTAGTTTCTCCCACGAAGATCTTCATATTCTTTAGTAAGGCTGACAAATTATGCCTAAGAATAATCATGAGGAAAAGTCAACATGATAAGAATCACTGAAATTACGACTGCTTCTGCTAGACAATTTTCACTCTTTGTATTGCATTCATATTGTCTTGTTCGTGTTTGTCACAAAATGAATAACATCAAGAGACGATAACTATTTTTAGAAAAAATCATTTCTTTGTCATCCACGAAGCTTCACACCACACAAATACAAATCCTTTAACAATAGCTGGTAAGAAAAAAAGCCGGAATACACCATTTCATGCTCAAGTAATACGATGATAATACGGTATCGTTCTCACATAAAATCGGAGCGTCTACTGGACTGTGTTGCATTTTGTATTGTATTTTTCGTATTTGTCAAAAAAATGATATCACCAAAAGAGGAAGAATATTCCGAAAATTATGTCTTTGTCGTCTGTAAGTTACTCCCACGTTCATAGATAGTTAGCCTTCAGCAATAGAGGTCATGCTCAAGTATGATCTCAAAAGTAATTTGCTAGCAAAGTATTGCGAAATCCCCTACATGGGATTTCCCGCATAACAAGAGACCAGGGCCGTGTTTCGTAAAACCTATTATCAATAACAACTTCCACATATCTTCTATGAAAAATTTTCCCATAGCCAATATAAGGATTTCAGTAGCTTATAACATTTATTGTATCATGTAATTGATGAAAGTTTTATGAAACAGGGCCCCGAGTTCGAATCAAAAGATCAAAAGAAAAGAATTCTGATTTAAGTAGGATTAAATCTTTTAACTTTAGGAAGTTTGAAAATACTTCATGGTTTTACCTTTTCCTTCCCAACACCCACACATAAATACATACGCATTGTTTTAACTCGTTCCTTAAGAGTTTGTTAGGGGGATATAGAACAAAGAAGTTATTGCATTCGAATTAGAGTCACCTGAACACTTACTCCATTCGAATTGGAACACCCTAACCCTAACCATGACATTCTTCTTTCTTTGTTTCTTTAGCAGTCCTTTAAATTAGGGTGACAACAACATAATTGCCCGGGATCGCTATTGGAAAGCTTGCACAGGATATGTTTGTCTAGATCCAATGTTTGGCTTTAACAAAAGAATGTGACATCTTCACTTTGGTACATGCGCGGATTCAGCCGTTTCCCATACAAAAGAATCAACGGGCCGGCATTGTGCGTGGACAAAGGCCGGCCCTTTGTCCTCGGGGATGCTGAATCCGCCTATGTGGTACACTATACTCGTTCATCGCAATTTTAAATGCATGTTCCGTTTCTGTTGTACACTTATATTACGTATTCTTACTTGATAGTATCAAAGTTACTTTCCATCATGAATACCCTTTATGTTTTAGATGCACAAATACATTTTTTGTTGCTTGCTTGTTTTATTGTCAGTAACAATCAATATATTTAGGAAATATTGTTGAAGAAATCTTTTGCCCTATAAGGTCAAACACGAATACAGAACCCCAATCCACTGTTCCAGATTGATCAAGACAATCCCTTTCTTACTGAAACATGCCCCCCCCCCCTACAAGTTTAAATACGCAACATTCACAATAAGCTGCTTCTGCCATCAATGATACAAGCGGTCATCGACCGCTTGTTGTCTTTTTGTTCGATGGCCCATGGTCATGATGGTCAGTTAATGTTAACATTTTTTGGGGGGTAAATTTATATTAGTGCTTGACGTACAACGCATTGGCGGATCCAGGGGGGGGGGCACAGCCGGCCTGTGCCCCCCCCCCCCCTTTGGAAGAGAAGTATGAATTTTTACCATAGACGATCTGCCATTTTCGCAATTGTGCCCCCCTTTTAGAGTGAAGACCTTTTTTTTTTTTTTTTTTTTTGCTTGTCAGGGAATTATGGAGGGAAACTGGACCCCATAACCCCTTACTAAGCGATTTTTGAAGGTTTGGCGAAAAAAAATTTTTCGTCCCTACCTCCCCCCCCCCCCCCCCCCCCCCACAAACTTACAAACTTTCATTTTTGTGCCCCCTCTTTTACTAAATCCTGGATCCGCCCCTGGTACAACGCATGACCTCCACGCTTCCATGCTGATTGATTATGTTATTAGTTATGTTCACACGTAGTACATAGCATCGATGCTATGTTAGCATCGATGCTATGTAAGTTTCAAAAATATTTCCAGTACGTTCAGACAGGCCGTGATCGACTTGCTTCTATCACCCACTCGTGACTATTCATCGCTCACCCGCTGCCAAAACAATAATTACTGCGCCACATGCACAGAGTGACCCGGCCGAGTATAATTGGTCTGCATGGTCAAACGCGCGGAAGTTATGTCTTCATAAATCAACATAACACAATAACAATTCATTTGCAATATCGATAATACAATCAAATAGTAATTACATGTGTTATAATACTTAATTTTAAATAAACCTTGTATATGTCAAAATTGACTGAACTCCAATCTTATGCCAAAAAAAAAAACACATGCATGCACACTATATTCTCTGGTAAGCACATGTAAATCAATATCTAAAGACCACATCATACTTTAGTTAAGGTCTGATTCTGAAAGAGCAGATTCTCAGCTTTAAAATGATATATAACTCATTGGATGTTCATAACTCAATGTACAAAGAGAAGAATGCACAGTCCCTGATAATGTTACTTCTTAATAATGGTTTAAAGTTTGCAGTCTATTGAAGCACTCTGACTTGCAAAGTGTTATGCTAAGGTGACAAATGGAGGATTAGAACTCAATGAAAATGTCTATGAAGGGATTATCAGATTGTCCTAAAACTTGGCATACTACATAGACATATCCTGTTTATCCTATAGTGCACAAGTATCAATGTAAAAACTTACTCCGAGATTTATGGGAGATTAAAATGAGACAAGTATTCAGGGTCGTGAAAAAGAAAAGTAATACAACAAAATCCAGAGAAGACACACATAAGTCTGATAAAAAGCTGGCAAAAATACCACTTCTAGATTCTTTGGTGCCTCCACATTTTAGATTACTTAGAAAAAAGTATACTCTTTCAGGAAATACCCAAAACTAAAATTTGACCATGCATGCCAACCAAAACACATTGATTGATCTCTAACTGAAAATCACACCGTGCGACTTTTGGGTGGTTTTGTGGTGCCTGGTCACATATATAAAAAAGAAAAAGATAAAAAGAAGGAACCCCCCCCCCCCAAAAAACCCCTTCCTTACCACACAGTATACACATTACCCTACTATACCCCTATATACATCACATGAATACATACATTACATTACAGTACCAGATGAAACAGACAGAATGATAATAGAAAAAAAAGTAGGGAAGAGGGTACATCACATGAATACATACATTGCATTATATTATAGCACCACATGAAACAGATAGAATTATAATAGCAGCGAGTGAAGATAGCAGCGATTGCGCTCACACGACAAATAGTCACAAGCGCGGTGGGTGGTCTACCGCAAAGCGTCGATGCTTTGTCGCTGGATCCTGAGATTTACTCCTGCTAAACTCGCTGCAAGAAGTCGCACTCTTCGCGTGCTCAAAACCGCCCCTCCCCTAAAATGAAACCCTGGCTATGTGGTTGGATCCTTCACGTCTGCCCCCCCCCCCCCACATTGAAAAATCCTGGCTACGCCTGTGCTGATTTCAAAGTTTTGAAAATCACTATTGGTCATATTTATGACACAATTGGTAGTTTCTGCCACAAAGCTCTTCAAATTCTTTAGTAAAGATGTAAAGTCATGCGTAAGATTAAACATGCCATCTTTGTATTATTGCATCAATATTGTCTTTTTCGTGTTTGCCATAACGTGATAACATCAAAAGAGGAAGACTATTTTAGAAAAAAACATTTCTTCGTCATCCACGAAGCTTCACACCGCATTCACAAATACAAAGCCTTTAACAATAGCTGGCAAGATAAAAAAAAACGGAATACACCATTTCATGCTCGAGCAATAGGATGAGAAAACAACATTGTTCTCACATAAAATCGGGCTTCTACTTGATTGTTCTCACACTCATTGTATTGCATTTTGTATTGTATTTTTGTATTTGTCAAAAAAATGATATCACCAAAAGAGGAAGAATATTCCGAAAATTATGTCTTTGTCGCCCATAAGTTACTCCCACGTTCATAGATGTCATGCTCAAGTATGATCTCATCGTATTAGCCTATATATCAGGGGGAAATCACTGGGGATGCCTGCAAAGTATTGCCAATCTCTCCCCTACATGGGATTTCCCATGTAGCATGTATTGTCAGGGATAGATCCAGGACTCTCTACAGAAAGAGTGGACACAATTTAGAAACCTCTGAAATGCAAGCAACAACACAAAAGAGATTACTATATTATGAGGTGATTTGTTGTTGTTGTTGTATTAGATTTGTAATTAGCCCCCACCCCCTTCCTCCTCGTTCAATCTGTTTAGCACCAAATCAATTACCGAATATGATCGGGGAATGGGGAAGGTTTTATGGATCCAGGGAAATGGAATTGAAATTGGAATTAGAATTGGAATTTAGAAGCTTTGAAATTATTGAACATATGCGGCAGACACTAATATGAGTGTACAATGAAAATGTTTTAAAAAACATCAACAAACGACCCCCCCCCCAAAAAAAAAAAAAAATAAATAAATAAATAAATAAATAAATAGATAAATAAATAAATAAATAAATAAGAAATTATGATGATGATAATAATAATAATGAAAATAATTTACCTAACTGCGACTTAAGGCGAAACCTAACAATAGGTTTATTCCGTCACAATAGAAACTCAACGTTCGGGCGAAACGTAACAAAAGAATGAGATAAAAGATTTCGCCCTAAGACGCAGTTAGAGTTAAAATTATAATACTGATAATAATAACGATGATACAAAGGCCTAAAACAGTGGGTTCTCCTACGTATAACGCTCATGTCTGTCACTATTGAAAATCCTTGTGCTCAGCTATTATTAACTCCGGTATATTGTTTAATTCTCAAATAAACGAGGAGTTTTTGTTTTCCAAATTGATTGTACCACTTATTTTATTCAAACTGATTCGATTCCTTTTTGAGGCAAAAGAAATGTTCCCCTCGGGGTCAGGAAAGGAATATGATATGACAAGATAACCCATGAGAGCTGACTTAAGCTTATATCCAGTGGGTTCTTATCTTAGCACTTTGAGAAGGCTGTGTGGGCCAAATGCCTTAAAGACCTCAGCCTGACCGAATTTTGAAATATACTCTTTATTCATCCACGGGGAGCTATATATTTTCTGAACAAATTGAAACCAACTTCATGAGATTCCGTTTCCTGTGGAATGAGTAACAGCGTCCCGAATGTTGAGCCCCGGTGGTTTTTCTGACGAGGGCCCCGTCTCTGAGGAACGCTACTTTGCGGGGGGTGAAAATTTGATGACGACATATCGTGTAGACGCACTCGGAGCTGTATACATGACACGTCTAGCGACCCCCTGCAGTTTCCTCTGTTGTTACGCCATAGGTAGGGGGCGGACCAAAAAAAATTATTTTTTTTATTTTTTATGGATAAACGGAGACGAAAATTTATGAATACCCAGGGTAATTATATTCTTTGTTTACTAAGCTTTACGTCAATATATGGTTGTTTTGGGTCAGGCTGAGGTCTTTAAACCCGGCTCCCACAAGGAGTTAGTTCACTAGCGACGATCACTCTAACTATATAATTGTTAAATAGACCTGTTTACTAAGTGATTCAAATTTTGTGCATACTTTTGAAACAAAGGTTGTTCTTGACAACCTGAAAGCTTGCCAGAGGCTTGTCAGACATAGCAACAAGTAATGCATGCAAACTGGATTCCAAGTATAGTTCATTCATTAATAACAGGTTAATGGAATACCTCGTTACTAGGTCCACGGGAAAGAAACATCCATAAATTGGAATCACTTAGTAAACAGATCTATTCAACAGCATTCATGCTGCAGTAAGCGGTGAACAATAGGCCCCTTCAGATAGATAAGGGTGCGTTCGCCCGAGCTATATTTTGCGCTCATTTTGCGCTCAAAACCTTTCTTTTAGCTGATCGGAGTATCAAACGCATCTCTAGCGTAGCATATTAATTTTTAGCCAACCCAATGAGTGTGACAAGTACGCTTGCCTTCGAGAAAGTGCCACCCTCAGATGATCCCCTCCAGCAATACCCCCTAATCACACTAGACGGCCAGTGCATTGTTACAACTAAAGCATTATGGAAGCGTACCTGAATCAGTAACATAATTACAAAAGAACCGAGGGAGCACAGGCACTTCCCGCTCCTTTCAATATTCGCCTTCATGTAGGTGCATGCATTCTGATACTGGCAGATTACGTGGTTTTGAATGTTAGTTTAATATCAATTTTCCAAAAGCCGGCTGTTTTGAGCTTGTACCTCGCCCATATAGACAGTGATCGGGATCAAGACTGCCGAAATAATTGGTACTCGACCATTATTGTGAGTATGCATTATTATGTGGATACTGTTAATAAGATTCGAAATGAAGGTACAATTTTCTTTCAGAAGTATAGTGGTTCCTGAATGAATGGGTGACAGCGGAAGGAAAGGATGTACATGTATGTGTGTGGGGGGTGGGGGTGTAGATGGACGCACGTTTCCAACTGGAATTTGGGGAGGGTGTATTTGCAGGGAGGGGTGGATGTGTGTGTGTGTGTGTGTGCATGCGTATGTGTGTGTGTGTGTGTGTGTGTGTGTGTGTGTGTTTGTGTGTGTGTGTGTTTTAAGCAGTGTTGTAGTCAAGGCCTCAAGGCTTGAAAACTGAAGACCAAGACATTAATAAAGAAAGGATGGAAATGGTAAGTCGGAGGTTCAAAACATACAGAAAAAGAAAGTAAGCTGCCTTCAAGTGGTTGAACACTTTCCAAAGTAGGGGTGGTCATTGCAAAAAGGAACCTTTTTGAAAGAGGGGGCACCTACAAAGACCTGGTTGACAATATATATCTACATGTATATTAATTTTCATAACCCCTCTTATCATGACCTACTGTTGTACAGTGCGTATCCCTCAAAAAGTATACCCAAATTTGGTAGCGTCGTTTAAAGATTTTGTATCCTATTCGACTTCGAAATGTATTTCATGGTAAAGAGTAACTAATATTCTATCCCAAATATCTCATTTCCAACCTTGCTGTCAAGGATGACTGAGTATCAAGGTTTCCAAAGATTCGTAAAAATCCCCTTGTTCCAAGTTTTGGCTGATGCAACAAAATGACTGTGTTGAGAGGCGGATCCAGGGGGCACATCCGGCCCGTGCCCACCCCCCCCCCTCCCCCTTTGGAAGTAAAGTATGCATTTTGACCATAAACGATCCGCCCTTTTGTCGAATGTGCCCCCCCCCCCCCTTTCTTCATGAAAACGTTTTTTTGTTGTTGTTTTTTCTTGTCAGAAAATTATGGAGGTTAACTGGAAAATGGCATCCCGAATAATCTTTTTCCACTGTGAATGACTCGATGGTGAAAGGTTTACCGTAATAAGAGATGTGGAGGAAGCAAAGCTTGTGTCATTATGACAAGAAAAGTATCATGATTTTTGCTAGTAATAAGTATTTCTTTTAGTTTTTGTTAATGTTTGGCTTCTAAAAATCAATTAAAAAACTTAGCAAATCATTTTCCAACTGAAACAAGTACCGTAATGTATGATTGCATGAATAGCTTTTGACAAGCACGCTTTGATTTAGCCCAAACTTGGTACAAGGGGATTTTGAAAACCCTGGTGCTCGGTCAGCAAAGTTATGAATAAGGTATCAATAGACAGAATATTAGTTACCTCTACCATGAAATAAATCTGCAGGTCGCAGAATATGTTAATTTTATGTATGATGCTACCAAATTTGAGTATACTTTTTATACTCACTGGATGTTGTTATCTGTTGATTAACTGCATGGTTATCTATTTGTGAGCTAGCTAGGTGTGCTAGCTTATAAAGAGGGACTTTGATTTCTTTCATAATGACCTTGCCTCAATCATTAGGAATTTAACTTTAACAAAGCTTTATTGGGAGCTTGCAATTGGTTTATAAGTCATGCAAGGCACTGTATTTTATTGTGATTTTAACAGGAGATATGTCACTGCTCTCAAACCCACAATACCCTTTGTCTCTAGTGAATACTGTGCTTAAAAAATCTTGAAGTAATTACATATTGATTCTCACTCGTGCATAAAGCAATGAAATCATTAAAATTATAGAAAATTGAGACAAGATTCCAAGACTATCATAACATGAGCATAAATTTATGCAAGATAACAATTTGTTTGAATGGGTGCACTTCTGCGGACTGCTGGTTTAATTTTCCCTCTTCTTTCAATTTGGCGCAAGCCATTTTTCACAGTCTGGACAAAAACAGTCAGTGTTCGCCAAGGCGTGAACGAAAATTGTTTTGTTAGTAGCACTTGATAGATGAGACTATTGGGCATCTATTGACATGAAAAAAATCTTCCAAAATTTTGAAATATAATTTTGACAGATATTTCAAAAGTGTAACGTGTTTTTTTTTTAATATACACACTGTATATAAGCAAACTGTCATCCATGCAGGTGGAACAGACCAACCAGTGGGTAAGATGACTAATTTATCTTTTAAGCAGTGACAGTTTGGGGGACGATTCCGCCCCCCCCCCCCTTTGAAAGAAAACTGTATATTGTGGCCCCTCCCCATTTTAATTTTTTTTTTTTGAACTGATAACTTTTTTTTGGCTTGCCAGAGAATTCCGGAGAACTGGGGAAAAAAAACTGCTAACCTTTTTTTTTTCTTTCTGTTTTTGCTTGTCAGAAAATTTTCGGATATTTGTGTGCCCCCCCCCCCCCCTCCCTTATTTAATCCTGGATTCACCCCTGTTTTAAGTTACGACATGATTTTTTTAATTTTACTAAAATTATTTATTTAATATAATTTTCATTTCAAAGATTTAAAAAGATCAGACTTCGGCATAATGGTTTGGTGTATATAGCTTTAAAAATCATCTTATTTGTGATGCAGCTTAAAATGCATGTAATAAGTTTTTATTATTTTGAACTATATAAATTTGAACAGGCTTGTTTTCCATGAATGTTTTAAATTTTGCATGTGCATGTGCATCATATGACTCTGCTACTATTAAAGTGGAACATTATAAATACTTTCAATTTGTTTTCATTCTGTCTCACATCACTGTACTAAAAAAGTACTAAATTTAGCATTTGAAGATTTATTGCTGAAGTTCAACGCCTTAACGCCAAGTGCTAAAACGGCACATCGAGTGCAGTCACTTTCCGAACTCCTAAAATGTACTGAGATTAAATCTTTAGGTACTTAATTTTAGTGTAGATAACCTCTTCGTTATCGGATGAGTCCCTATATTCACCTACCATTTTCTGGTGCCAGAGCTTTATGCACCAAAAATCCAAAGCGACATTAGCTGTTGCCACGTATTTTTAAATTAATGATCATTGTTTTCAAACCTTTTAGATTATATATGTAATTTATTACTTGTTGTGTGTCTCTATTTTATGCCATTTCATTTGTTTAAAGATCACATTGCAAAAAAATTCAATCAAAATAAATATTGGCTTAATACTTATTATTGCATAGATGGCATAAATTATACAAGGTTATCCAAATTCAACGCTTGGAAACATTTGAATTAATGATTATTATCAATTATAAAACGGTAAAATACAGCCCCCGATATAGCAGCTGAAGAGCTCCTTGAACGCTGCTGAGATGTGTGACGACACACGAAGGACCAGTCCTGTCTAAGCAGACGATGTCCCATAACATCTTACACATATTTCAGAGCCTGTTTTGTCATCTCCTCTTCACTTATTTCTCTTACTTGACTAGCGTCAGTCTTAATGTTAGTCTGTGGCCTCACTCTTAACTTCGTGTATGGTATTATTTTGATGAAAAATGCAGCGTTAAAAAATAAAGGAATCAGTCACTTGTAAACAAAGTAAGACGCCATTGTATTTTCAGCTGCTTGCACCGGGGCATGTTCGGCGTTTCAAGAGGGAACGAATACAATCTGTGATATTATTCGGAGGGCTTTTCAATTTGAAAATGGGGTTTATTTCATTGATCATTGACCCTTCTCCTGTGTATTTACAATCAAACGGTTTTAGTTATCAGAATCAGTTTCACTTTCCCTTTTAGAATGGTGTGAAATAAGGTCATGTTAAATATACCAAACTCTTTATAATTTGATAAATAATTGCATTGCAATTACGTTCATTCATTATATAGGACGTCGTCTGCTTAAGCAGGATCGATCCCTAGTGTGACGACATCAAAACATCGCTATATTTCTGGCGAATCCTCGGATATTCCAGATGCTTAGAAGAGCTTTTATTTATTTTGTTTTTATAATCATCAGATACGCAGTTGACATAAAACTTATACGATTGCCATCTGTAAGCTTCCCAGTTTCTAGTGATACATTAATTGCCATATTTGTGATTTTCTTGCAATGTGATCTTTAAAGTCATATGGCTGGAAAACCAGACTTTAGGGTTATATCCTTTCTTTTCCTAGCATTCATGTGACTCTCTTCAATTTCTATAATTATTTTGTACTCACTGTTATATTATAATAACAATGATAATAATAATAACAATAATAACTAGAATTAATAATAATAATATAATGTACAGGCGGGCCATCCCCCCACCCGGCTACGCCAGTGAGGAAATAAATTTCTCCGACACTTTTCATGGACAGCCATACAGACGATGGTTAGCGATTATGGTGGGTTTTAGATCGCCGAACCAGGCAACCACTGTCATAATACTGCCTAATACATGCAAATTGTCTGTATCTTTGACATTTGCAGATTCGAAAATGGTAAGCCACGGAAAATACATCAAATTACTGCTACCATGGATTGTTCTCATGGCGTTCGTTACAGGAAATGAGGGTATGTAAATTGGAAGATTGCCCCAAATCTTGTAGATCAAGGAATAATTACAGACCGAGTCTTACCTATTTATGATTGCTGCAAAAGTCTGGCAAAACTGGAAGGAAGTTTGATTGAATTTAATGAAATGTTTTGATTGTTTGATGTCCTCCAGATAATTTACTTTGACGTAATAATACACACGTTCAAATGATAACGTACAATATTGAAAGTATTCTTCGACAGAGAAATATTGTTTCCAACATATTATTCATTTTGTCTTCAGTATATCTTTATCTCTCTAATTTCATTACTTTCCTATCTTTTAAAATAGCCTTTTGGTGGCGACGACGGCGACGACGACGAAGTCCGCCTCCGGGTAGGCCTAGATTGTTGAAACTTATCTTTTGACATATCAGTGGAAGTCGGTTTTTATGTTCTACTTATCCAACATATGAGAGCTTTATTTGATTTACATAACATGTTTATCATCTGCACTTTTTTAAAACCATACAGTATCTATGCTTTAAAACCTTTACACTTTAATATTGGCTGTGAGTAGAAAATAAAGTATACTTTATATATAAATAGTGAAAGAAATTATCACTACGAGACGGTCGTAGCTTTTATTACCCTCCTTTATCTGTCAAGCTTCCGATCTGTGATCTTCATCAGGACTGTATAAAAACACAAATGATGGCTGACATTTACATCGGAATATACATTTCAATTTCTTACAATTGTTAAGTACTTATCATTATGATATTATTATTATTATCATTATTATTATGTCTATGGTTATTATTTTTATCATTATTATTATACTTAACAATTGTAAGAAATTGAAATGTATATTCCGATGTAAATGTCAGCCATCATTTTGTGTTTATACGGTCCTCATGAAAATTACATATCCCAAGCTCGACAAGTAACATGAGTAAAAGAGGATAGTAAAAGCTACGACCGTCTCATAGTGATCAATTCTTCACTATAACTTCCACTCAAACAACTATTCGTGAACACCAGCGTTGTGTTCCAGGAACATTTGTCACAGTATATGTAGCTATATATATATATATATATATATATATATATATATATATCTTTAAATAAATGTCTGCAGACTTAAGGGTTAATGTGAGATTTCCGCCGCGGGCAAGAATTTAAATTGAAAAGGGATGATTATGCTGAGTTTTAAAGTAACTGAAGAATAAAATCGGTCTTGTGGTCACGGAAGAATCAAAGCATAATGAATGATGGTATTCCTCAAACAGATACAACGAACCCAACTTTCACCGATTGTCCTGGTAATCTTGAAAACAAGTACACAACAGGTACATCCCGGACAGTGACATGGGCCACACCTACAGCTACAGATAATAGGGGATCTGTTACAGTCTCGTACGTATCTTATTCTCCAGTATAAAATATTGTAAAAAGTTCATATGTCTACTATTGATGTTATTATCGGTAGTAGTAGTATTACACCAAAAAATGAATTTGAATTTATTGATTCATCTGTCGCTTATTGCGAGTGATTCCTCACCCCCTTTAGCTACGATGATGATTAGTGTTAGAAATTGTAGTAGTAGTTACGTAGTAGTAAAAGGAGGTGTGGTAGTAGTAGTAGTAGAACAAGTAGTAGTAGTAGTAGTAGTAGTACACTCTAAAAACTTAAGTGCTGTTTTCAGCACCAGGACGGCTGCATTTAGCACTTTTGAGGGCATGCATAGGGACTGCACGCAGAGTGCTATTGGAATGCACACAGCGTGCTATTTCAGCACTTTCACGGGAGCTGGACCGGCTCCTTAAACTGCTAAACATTCATTTAAAAAAAAATTAAATCGTGATTGTGGCGAGCCTCTAACCAGGGTCCGCTGATCGAGAATTCCTGGCATTACCGCTAGACTAACTCACATCATACGATTTAAAGCAGATCATATTGTTACATAGTGAATTTACGACACCACATAGTTCATGAAGCATTCGTTAGTCCATCGGTAACGTCAGCGCCTCTCAATCAGCGGAACCTGGTTCGAGGCTCGCCACGGTCTCATTTTTTTTTTGCTGGTAAATTAGCACACTACAAGTGCTAAAACAGCATTTCAGGTGCAGTCACTATACATGCCCCGAAAAAGTAGCACTTCAGTTTTACAGTGTAGTAGTAGTTGTCCTTGTAGTAGTAGTAGTAGTAGTAGTAGTAGTAGTAGTAGTAATATAGGATTTCCCGGCCAATTTCGCACGTTTGTCAGTGCGTTTGATAGAAATTTCATTCAATTTAGCAAAAATCCTCGTTACGGCGCATTCTGTCTTTCGAAATTGCAACTTGTACATTCAATTTAACATTTCGAACAATGAAATCTGCACATGTGCCTTTCGAATTCATAAAAGGGGTCTTCAAATTGACACGTGCTCTATATTCAGTCAAATTCGCCAACACCGGTCGAAGGGTTATTGCAGTCATTAAATTTTGTGGATGGGCATCAAATTCCCAACATTTTCAGTTAAATTACCTCATAGTTTTTATTTCCATTTTAAAAGGTGAGAACATATGTATTTAAATGTGATTTTTGTTTCGGCCACACACTGTTAAGCAGTAAATAACTCGAATTTGTTGTTCTGTAACGCCCCTCTTCTTTCATACATGCCATAAGGCATATATATACCAGTACGACAGAGCCCCTTCATCTTCTTAGGTACAGTCATGGCAGCACAAGTTAGATACAGGCGCATATCTCAACAAGATAGAGAAAGACTTATAGAAGCATTTGAGGGACATAACCTTAAATACCTAGAACTGGTCGACACGCTCGGAATAAAGCGCTCAACGGCCAGATCAATTGTGGCCACATATCTCCGGACCGGGAGACGCAACAAGCTGCCAAGGGAGGCGAGCGAAACGTGAAGATGGATGACGAAATGAGAGCTCGTCTCCAAGCCACTGTAAGCAGTAACCCCTTAGTCACCCTTGAGCAACTGAAGATAGATCTACGGGCAGCTCTTCCGCAGAAGCACCCGGTATCCGTCTCTACTATTGCTAGAGCACTTGACGGAATGCTCATCACGACGAAACTGGCCGAGGATGTCCCAGATGCTAGAAATTCACCGAGAATCCTAGACACGCACATGGAGTACGCACAGTGGTTTATGGCCGAGGGTGTCGTTGCACACTGTGTCTACATTGATGAGACCGGCTACAACTTCTGGACCAGACGCTCTTTTGGAAGAGCCCCACGCGGGGTCCCTGCACGTCGGGTCGTACATGGCCAACGCGGTCGGCAGTGCAATGTCACTTTTGCAGTTTCAAGTGAGATTGGGCTCGTCCACCACACTATTGCAGTGGAAACGGTGACGAGGGAAACTTTCGAGGCTTTCCTGGCTACCACCGCTCATGAATGCGAGAATGTCTTCCCCCCCCACCTCCCAACCCCCACCCCACCCCCCCCCCCCCTGATGAGGACGTGTACCTGATTTTAGACAACCCACGTCCTCATGTAAGAGCTCAGCTACCTGGTGATGCAAGCCCAAGGATTCATTTGAAGTTTCTTCCTCCGTATTCTCCATTTCTCAACTGCGTGGAGATGGCCCATTCTGCGTTTAAGGCAGCCATCAAACGAGATTTGGCCCGCCCGGAGTTGCAGCAGAGGGTAGGCGACAGAGAAGCAGCACAAGAAGCTGGGGTCAACATGCAGTAGTGGAGAATCAACCTTGCTCAGCAGGCAGCTCGACGAAATACGGACGCAATAACGCAAGAGAAAGCCATCCGGTGGTTTAACCACACACATACCTCCCAAGATGCCTGGCCCGCCAAGAAATAGATGGCTAGAACTGATCTAAGAACTGTATTCTGTATTCTTTATTCCTAATGATGGTTAGTATTAATGTAACACCCACCCAATGCAAATAATGAAAGACATATGAAAGAAATAATCACGATGTAAATTGAAACCTCCACACACAATACACCATTGAAAAAAAAGTTGCCAAGATGATACAGGAATAAAGAATAATCCGAAAATATTAAATATTCTGATGCTCATACAAAACAATGATGAAAGAACTGAAAAAAGGTAGAAGAATAAACGCTTAAAGACGTCTGCTAAATTGACTTAAGTACGTGTTAAATTGGATGCCTAGAAATGAATTCGAATGAACGACGCACTATATTTGTGATCACGTGAGTACATAATTCTAAATTGAATGAACGATTTGCGAATTCATGCTTGTTTAATGAATTTCAGTTGAAAAAGTATTAATTAGGATGAGGTTAAATGTAATCTGAATGCTCCAAAAATTAATTTGAACGAATAAATAATGAAATTAAAATACCGAGCGTGTCCTCTTGGCGAAATTTGGCTAAATTGAATGAATGCTCTATCAAATGGACTGACAACAATACGAAATTGGCCGGGAAAACCTATATTATAACCTGATATGCGCTATTATAAGAACGGTATATTATTATCTTTAGTACTAGTAGTAGTAGTATATAAGTATAGTCTACTGCTACTACTTCTACTACCACAACCAGCAGTAAGGGTGGCTTTATTAGAAGTAATTATTCATGTCATACACTGTAAAAACTAAAGTGCTACTTTTAGGGGCATGTATAGTACTGCACCTGAAATGCTGTTTTAGCACTTGTAGTGTGCTAATTTACCAGCAAAAAAAATGTGACCGTGGCGAGCCTCGAACCAGGTTCCGCTGATTGAGAGGCGCTGACGTTACCGATGGACTAACGAATGCTTCTTGCGATCCAGTTTAGTCATGGGAGTCAAGTAGATAACATGAACTATGTGGTGTCGTAAATTCACTATGTAACAATATGATCAGCTCTAAATCGTACGATGTGAGTTAGTCTAGCGGTAATGCCAGCAATTCTCGATCAGCGGACCCTGGTTCGAGGCTCGCCAAAATCATTTTTTTTAATGAATGTTTAGCAGTTTAAGGAGCCGGTCCAGCTCTCGTGAAAGTGCTGAAATAGCACGCTGTGTGCATTCAATAGCACTCTGAGTGCAGTCCCTATGCATGCCCTCAAAAAGTGCTAAATACAGCACTTAGGTTTTTAGAGTGTAGATAGAATTGAATTGGAACTCTTGTTAAGGCTCGTCATTTGATGAAAATATTGTGACAGTTCCCCCCGCTTATCTGATTACAGAAGGGTATCAGGTTCAAGCTCTGGATCTTCATTCAGTGTTTCAACCTCTTCTTACACTATTCAGTATCGAGCAACAGACAGTGCTGGAAATTATGCCACTTGTGACATCACTTTCACAGTTGTAGGTAATACAGAAATAAAGAGCAACGGAACAGCTAAACACTGTATTAATATATTAGACTATATCGTGTTATATCATATTTATCAAGTATATCAAGTATTGCTACTGCTGTTTTGAATGTTAAGTTTTCATCTGCTGCATTCAAAAAGTCAGTTCATGTACTTTTATTGAATAAATAATTGTCAATCAAATTTATACCTTTTTTATGACATACAACGTATGATTGCAATAAATGAATGCATAATTCTATAATGCTTTTTGGAGTGGGGATCAAAGGATGGGAAATTTTCATAAAAGTTGGACGACGAATTATGTCTGTGTATATATAAATATATATATATTGTGAGGAAATAACATATACAACAGCTTTGGCAACTCTCGTAGAAATATATATACAATGCGAAAGGAAATGAGAGAATAATGGTTGCGTAACTTAAATCAAAGTTCCCCAGAGCTGTTCTCCCTTTTTGAAATTTTTTTTTAGCGAGAGAGGTGTGGATGTGTGTACCGTTCGGTTGAACCACGGTAAATTCAGATATATGAACAGAAAATGATATGGGACAGAATGAAGCAGGTCACCTGCTTCATTCCGTTCCATAGCATTATCTGTTCACACAAACACACACACACGCTCACACATATATATATTGTATTAACACGATTGCAACCCCAAATACGCAATTTCGCCAACAGATGGCGTTTGTCATGCAAACCACGCATGCGCAGTGCTGACAATATCCCGATTGGGGCGACAAGTGTTTGTCTTTTTGCATTGAAAATGTACACAGGTATTACAAAAATCCTCGAGTTTGAGTTTAACGGACATGTTTGAAAAGATACCATCATGATTTATTGAGACAATTGGTTGCATTTTCAAAATTTGAGTGGTTTATGTCATGCGATCCAAAAAATAAGCATTTTAGCACTTATTTTATTCATAAGCCGTAGTAACGAAGATGCGGACCATTTCCATGCATAATATTGCCCTCTACGTCGAAAATTGCACATTTGAGGGAGCGAAAATTGGTTTATAGCATGACCATGACCGATCTTACTGCGAACATATTTGGAGAGGTCGCAGTTACCTGTTCGCTGTTTATTAAAGCCTAAAGGACCGGTCACACTGCCAGAACTTTGCTGGAGCGTTCCTGGAGCGGTGAAAAAAATTCATCACCGCTCGTAACCGTTCACCACCGTTTAACAGAAGTTGGCCCCCGTTAAAGCAACGCCGTATACGCTCGGCCACCGCTGATGGTCCCTCCTACCGCTCCGAAAGTTTTGAGCTGCACAAAATATTGCGAGCGGTGAGGAGCGGGCAATTTTCCGCTCCGGCAAAGTTCACCACCGCTCCAACAACGCCCAGTCAAAGTTTGGCACCGCTAGACGCAAGTTCGTGGACGCTTGGGTCCGCTAGGCCAACGCAGAAATCTTGAACGCTGGACCACCGCTGCTTCGCCAGCTTTGCCCGGGCGGTGATTAAACGTTGCACAAACTTTGGTGGAGCGGTTGTAAGCGTTTTACGAGCGGACACGGGATTGCTGGAACGGTGTCGGGCGTTGAAGCAGCGATCCATTGCGGTGATGAACTTTGGTTTGGCGTTGGTATGGAGGTGTCGGAGCGGGACCAACGCTCGCTACGCTCGCTACCGTTAAACCAACGCTAAAGCAACGCCGGCTTCAGCGGTGCACCGCTAAGGCAACGCCCGTGTTTTCGATTTTTCCCCATTTTGTGCGCGGTGACGAGCGTTGTCGAAATTCGGCCCCTCTCCCTACCGTTCAAGGAACGCTCCAACAAAGTTCTGGCTGTGTGACCGGGCCTTAATATGAACATTTTGAAAATCTAGGCACAGGTTTTGAATGGTCAAGTGACTAGTAAAATCGTATTAGCGGGACATCTTAAACAATTGGGCTTAAGGTATCTCTATCAGCTCCAATTAAGGGTGACGTCTGACTAGTTACACAATTTTCCTTCGAAGTAGCCGATTGATGCTTCTTCAGACTTGATGAGAAATGATAATAATAGCAAATCCGAGATCAAAAAATATACCATTGCGCTAAAAATTACGAAACAATTAAGTCAAATGGAATTTTCTTGACCATTTATAATATTGTACCATAACAATTTATAAACTTATATACCGCTCAAGAAAAGATTGATGTCTTTTGAAATGTAAATCAACACCAATAAATGTATATCGATAGTCCATAAAGTCAAAACAGATCTTTTAAAACGAATATGTCGATGAAGACTTGGCGTTAAGCTCATGCATCAACATCTGGACTTACATCTCACCTTTGTTTCCATCTAAATAGATGTGATCTTGTAATTTTATTTTGCAATTCTGGTATTACAAACAAGTCTGCCACCAATGACATTCCTGTCTATCCAGAATTGTGCATGTGACCCTGGCTCTAGTATGTCCGCTATAATGACGCTTTTGCAAGGAAATTCCCTATTTCAGGGAATTTCTTCCTGCCAGTATGACCAGGTTGATACCTTTAACATCCTTTCCACTCACAGGTATTCGTTGCTCAACATTAACAGCCTGTGCCCACGGTTCCATCGGATGCACTGATACCAATTTTATTTCATCAGTCTGTACGTACTCCTGCGTGACTGGGTATCGTCTAGATGGCTCGCTGACGAGGACGTGTTATCGGTGGGTGAACACAGGTCTGTGGACCGGTTCGGAACCATCTTGTGAGCGTAAGTTCATGTGTATCGTATTTTATCAGTGACTGATTCACGGGGTTCCATGCCAAAACTGAAAAATCATATTTTACTTAGTGTTGAATCTACTAAATTTAATGGTGTTTTTATAGAGAGTAAATTAACATGGAAAAATCATATAAATGAACTTAAAAACAAGGTAGCTAAAAGCATTGGTGTTATTCACCGCCTCGTAATGTTCTACCCCAAAGTTACTGCGCATTTTATACTGCTCTTAAATTCTCCCACACGTATCTTATTGTGATGTAGTATGAGAAAATACTTGTAGAACTAGTCTTAAGCTATGTACACTGCAAAATAACGTCTTACGTATATCATATCAGGTTCTCATCCACGATCCAGTAGCGATGCTTTATTCAAATCTCTTAACTTGATTCGCATTCAACATATAAATAAACTTCAACAGTGTACCTTACTTAAAGGGAGTGGCAAGTCGTAATCCATGGGCCTGACCAGTTGGCCTGACTCGGGGAAATTCGGATAAAATCAGGTCCAATCGTGCGCTACCGAAGGAATGTTATTGCCGAATTCCTCGCGTGATCGTTAACTCGAATCCCTACATACGTAACCGACCAATGAGATTCAAATACTGGAATAAAGAACGTGCGATCTTGTTCACTCAAATTTGGGTCAATGTGCGAACTTTTATTAGCTGCGCGCGATAAACTGAAGTCGCTTTGAACTTTGATCCAGAGAAAGGAGCAGCCAACTGTAAAACCGCCCATAGATTGCGACTTGTCGCTCCCTTTAAATGTATAAGCTCACAATTACCTTCTCAGTTTTTTGGGGCCTTTTTCACCGTGTTTCAGATAGTCATACGTATAGTACCAGATCAAACGATGAAATCCATATTCTTAAACCCCGTAAAGTTACTTTTCAACATAATACCCGGTTCACTGGTCCTAAGCTTTGGAACGATTTGCGTGAACCCACGAGAAAATCTGGGTCGCTGTTGGACTTCTCATGAAAGCTTTAAAAAAATTATGTTATCGAATTACAGTAAAGGACTATTGCTCAGTCCCCCCCCCCCCCCCCCCCCCCAAGCCGATAAAGATATATATATAATTGTGATTGTGATTGTGAGAAATGAAATGAGAGGAAAAATGGTTGCGTACCTTAAATCAAAGCTCCCCAGAGCGGTCCTCCATTTTTGAAATTTCTGCAAAGGTTGGAAAAATGTCTCCGCCGGGAATCGAACCCGGGCCGTTGGCTTAGAACGTCAATGCCTTAACCACTAGACCACGGAGATGGGTCATTGGTTTTCGGTGACATCAGATTCAACTGACCGACAGATTGACAAATCTTCAACCTCATTAATTAATTCCTTTGTCGGGGGCAGGTGAGTTTTGTACAATGATTAAGCCGCATGCCTCAGCTGGATCCAAGCAAATGCTTTGAGTTACATGTTGTTGTTGTTGTTGGAGCTTGATGGCGCTCTTCAATCTTCATAGATTATCTGCGCCACTGACGTTCCATATTACTTATTTGGCCTCATCTTTGTGATGTCCACTTTGTTGAGGTGGGTTCGCTTTTCCCGTCCAATGTCTTCGGGTTTGAACTGGCTCACCTGCCTCTGCGAAGTGCAAAATTAGTTTCCCATCACCTTTAATTGTGCATTATTGTAATCAAACTTTCGTACCAAAATAATGAGGACAATGACGAGTCGAATTCCTTTTTTATATTTTTTCGATTTATTGCACTATTTCTATAGGTACAATTATAATACGCATGCCCGTGGGTCATACGTATTTATACAAATATATATCATACAAAAAGGGGACAGTTTATTTGTGTGCCCACTAGTAGTCTCAGCTCCTCGAATAACTGAGTAACTGGTGAACTAGAAGGGGTGCATGGACCTCTGTCTTTTGGCCTCTTATGTGCAACCCACAAGGGGTGCATGGGCTGCTGTCCTTGCCACACACAACTAATCGCCAGCCGCGAAGGAGGCCTTCTCCAACCGTTGACCAATAAGAATTTTTTACTGGCCCCAGTATCCGATTTACTGTAAGACTATATGTGGCTAAAACAGTTTTTCGGTTCAAAGTATATTTTTGTTTTCTTTAATATATGTCAATTATTACACTTCATCTCACAATATTGAGAAAAAAAAAACACAACAAATTACACCCCTTTTACTCTCTTTTGGGCGCTCTAACTACAACCTTACTTTGAGGATAACATACTCTCCAGACTATATTCGATATTGGAAATGTAAGAATATGCTAAAATGAAGCAGTAAAATAGTTATTCAAATCTTTTTGTTGTTTTAATATAATTCAAGATGACTCTAAAATTCGCATCTCTTCCCAATAATTTCACCAAATCCAACGTGACTAATCTAAGTCTTCTTTGCATTGTTCTTCTTTCTCTTTCGTATTTCTTACATTGAAGAAAGAAATGTTCGATTGTTTCTGAGACATTACAATATGTACAAAAACCATTTTCATGTTGGTTACATATGAATAAATAGTAATTTAATTTGCATTTTCCTAGTCTTAATTGATGGATTATAACCTCCTCATTTCTGTTAAGACCTTGGAAATTTACAGTTTCTGTAATGTCGGGCTGTATTTCAAATAAATGTCTACCATTTGATGAGGATTCCCATTGAACTTGCCAAGTTTCTTTGTAAATTGATGACATATAGTTTGTTAATTCCTCTTTTATATATGGAATTTCCAGATCAATATTTTCTTTTGACGCTCCTTTTTTGGCTAGATTATCCACTATTTCATTACCTGCAATACCGCAATGGGATGGTATCCATTCAAAATTTACAGCTACATCTGACATTTGTAGTATTTGTATTTTATATAGTATATCACCTATGAGATTATTTTGTATTTGATTGTTTTCTATAGCCTGAAGTGCTGACAATGAGTCTGTTAGAAATACGACTGACATTCCTCTGCAATTTTCAAGCCATTCCAGAGCCATTACTATAGCTGCTAATTCTGCTCTCATTATATTTATTGACGTTAATCTAAAAAATCTTTTTATATCCAGTTCAGGTATAAAAAATGCAGAACCGGTGCTTTTGTCTTCTTTTTTTGATCCGTCAGTATATATTTTTAAATAACCTTTCCATCTTGTATGTATCCTTTCTAAAACACAATTCTTCATGTCATGAATTGAATTACTTTTCTTGTTTATGATTTTGTGAATATGATATGATATGTTGGGCATATTGTAAGTCCAAAATGGTTCTCTTAATATTCTTTGGCTCAACTGCTCAACTTTAAATTCGGCATTACATGCTCTTTTAACAAAGGGTCCTTGACCTGGTTTCCAAGTATATTGATCAAGATACCAGGACGGTTCGATTATTTCCAAAGTAGGATGATGGGTATCTCTATTTGACAAAAGATAGAACATATATTTGTCAACAAATAAATTTCTTCTTAGTTGTAAAGGACGTTCACCACATTCTACCTGAAGTGCTTCAAGAGAGGAGTTATAAACTGCACCTGTAATTATTTTCAATGACTGATATTGGACTGAATCTAATTCTTGTTTTGTTGAAAAACTTGCAGAGTCATATAATTCACAGCCGTAGTCCAATATAGATCTAATAAGTCCTTTGTAAACTAGGTAAAGGATTGAACTATTATTTCCCCATCCTGTTCCTGCAATGCAACGTAATAAATTAATTCTCTTACAACACTTCATTTTCAATGTATTAATATGTTTTTTCCATGTTAGTCTGACATCAAACCAGATGCCGAGAAATTTATATTCAGTGTATTGCGGTATTAACCTCTCTTTTATCGTGATTTTTACTTGTTTCTGTTGTCTGTTAGTAAACACCATTGCAGCAGACTTTAGAGGAGAAATTATCATACTCCAGGTTTTGCACCACTGTTCAATTTCTATTATGGCTTTTTGCATTTTCTTTTGCAAAAAGTCTATATTTCTGCCCGAGCACCACAAGGCAATATCATCAGCATACATAGATAGTTTTACGGATTTTTCGTTTATTTTTAAATCATTTAACATTAAATTGAACAATACCGGGCTGATGACACTGCCTTGGGGTGTTCCGTTCTTCAGAACATATTGAGAAGAAAACTTACCGTTAATTTTCACTTTACATAATCTATCTTGTAAAAATGTATTAATCCATTGCAAGACTTTGCCTTTTATACCAACTTGCTGACATTTATAAACTATGCCCTTTCTCCATAGAAGGTCATACGCCTTTTCTAGATCAATGAAAACAACCAAGGTATACTCTTTATTAGCTAATCCTTTTTGAACATCTGATTCCAATCTAAGTAGTTGATCTAATGTACTTCTATTTTTTCTAAACCCTGCCTGTATTGGGGTCATAATACTATTTCGTTCCATGAACCATACTAGTCTATTTTTAACTATTCTCTCCATCAATTTCGAAAATGTCGAAGTCAAAGAAATTGGTCGGTAAGATGAAGGGTTGGTTGGATCTTTGTCAGGTTTCAGTATAGGGATCTGGGTAACATGATACCATTCTGAGGGAAAGATTGAAGAATGCCAAACATCATTTAATAACACTAATATAAATTTAAGTGCTATTTCTGGTAAGTGCTGTATCATAGTGGCTTTAATACCGTCTTTCCCTGCCGTAGAATTATTTAATTCTTTTACAGCATTTATTAATTCACCATACGTAAATTCATCATTGAGGGGACTTTCGGACTGGTAACTTTCTTCCATCCTGATCAGAATTTCTCTTTCAAATGTATTTCTCCTACTTATCTCGTCTTTATCTATTCGATTATCTACTGATTTAAAAGCGTTAGCTATCAATTCTGCTTTTTCTTTACTATTTTGAACCGGGTTTTTGTCCTCAGTAATTAAATTCGGAAATATATGCTTTGTACCAGATCCCCTCTTTATACCTTTGACCATATCCCATACTTTACTAATGTTACTCATTCTGTTCAATGAATGACAATAATTCAACCAGTATTCCTTTTGTGTTCGTCTTTTTATCTTTTGGGCATATGCTTTCTTATTTCGATACATATCTAGATCCTCCTTCTTAAAATGTCTATTTAATCGATTTTTATACTTATTTCTTTCTCTGATTGCTTCTTGTAACTCAGGTGTCCACCACGGGACCGGGTTTTTAGCTGTCCGATTTCTACCTGCTCTGTGGAAGGTTTCTTCTGCTACTTCGTTAATTATTTGTAACACTAAATTGTATTTTTCTTGAACGTTTAAGTCATTGGAAAATGTTAAGATATTTAAATCACTAAATTTTGATTTAATTTTTTTCTCATATTTTTCCCAGTTTACGTTTTTGAAAGACCAATTCTTTTCTTGAGTATCGACATTATCATTATTTATATATTCTATTTCTTGTAGCGAACACTTGATGACGTTATGATCACTCCCGAAATTTCCAAGCACAGTCCAATTTAGTTTGTTAGCGATTTCCTTTGATGCAATCGTTAGGTCTATACATGACCATGTTCCTGAATGAGGGTCCATTCTCGTGGGAGTCCCATCATTTAATATTACTAAATTATATTTTTCTATAAAATTTTCAACTATTTTCCCATTACCGTCCCGTTTTGTACTACCCCAGAGAGGGTTGTGAGAATTGAAATCACCGGTTATGATAAAATTATTTGAGCAATTTTCAATCAGTTCTTCTAGATGTCGTAATTCTATCTTTTGGCAAGGATTGTAATAATTTATTAAAGTAATAACCCTTCCAAAAAAAAATATCTCGATTCTTTGGTATTCCTTATTTTGTGGAGATTTAATTTCTTTAAATGTAACTGCTTTATGTACATATATTGCAATTCCTCCTCTCCCATAACAATTATTATAAACAATTATTAGTTATTAAAGGCATTGGCGTTCTAAGCCAACCACCCGGGTTCGATTCCAGGTGGAGACAATTTTTCAACCTTTGCAAAAATTTCAAAAAGGGAGGACAGCTCTGAGGAACTTTGATTTAAGCTACGCAACCATTATACTCTCATTTCATTTCTCACAATTATATTATTTCCACGAGAGTTGCCAAAGCTGTTGTATATGATATTTCCTTACAATTGTATGTATTTATATACCAAATCGTGTCACTTTTGAACTACTTATAAAAACCTATTCAGAAAATTCGTCTTTATCCTCTTAAATTATGAAAATAATCGAAATAACTTATCTCCACAAATGTTACTCTTGGAACATGAAAAATAGTTACCAAGTGTGTTTTCGTTACTAGTTATATCGATACCTACATAGAGAATAGGGGTTGGGGCGGCGGAAAAAAATCAAAACATTCTTATCCCTATCATTATACATGTATCTGCTGGCTGGGACTGAACCGTTACAATGTCTTAATATACAAACAGACGATTGGTACTACAAAACTTAAAGATAACATTTAACAAATTCATAGTGACGAAGCTTTTCGACCTGCACTCATCGGGTCACAACGCAGGAATGAGAGAATACAAGAAAATACAAAAGTCAAGGAAGGGTGTGTATAGTGTCTGATAAGTATGCGCGCGATATTAAGCATACAGTGTCGCGCTGTTACTTTGCCCTGGCTACGCGTGTCGTGTTCTCTACTAATAGAATGCCACCCGCAGTTCGCAAGGATGTACTGACTTCCCCCAAATGAGCAATGTCGTTTATCAGTATCATTGTCGGTGTGAAGCCGTCTACGTTGGCCGTACATCTCAGCGTCTAGCGGACCGCATTAAACAGCACGTACCCTCCGTGGTACGACAGACATCAGCTGGTAGCCGAGCACAGCCGAAGCGTAACTGCAAAACCGCTGCTAGCGTCGCTAATGTTCAATGCCGCAGTCACAGCGACTCTGCTATTGGTCAGCACTTGCTAAATAGTCCGGCTTGTTCCAAGGCGTATAACCCGGCTCAGTTCACTATTGTTGCCAGAGCACGCAGCTTTCAACATCTTCGCTTCTTAGAAGCGTTGTTCATTCAGTCGAGAGATCCGCTATTGTGCCGACAAAAGGAGTTTGTACAAGCGCTTCGATTATTTTAGCGTCCCCGGATCATACCCGGGTCGCTATACACACCGTTCCTTGACTTTTGTATTTTCTTGTATTCTCTCATTCCTGCGTTGTGACCCGATGAGTGCAGGTCGAAAAGCTTCGTCACTATGAATTTGTTAAATGTTATCTTTAAATGTGTTAATAGTTTATATTTCATCTGTACCTGTTTTCAGTATTATTCTGTAAGAATACCTGTAAATATTTGTATATTGTAATCTTCACGTATATCTTGCCATTGTATACATACATGCTATACAACTCCATTGCTACTACGTTACAGTATTATGACATTTCTGACCATCTTCCTGTATTCATGATAACTAGAGTAAAGCAAATTGTACCGGAGAAAAAAAAAATAGTTTTCGAATGCAAAGGGCTGAAACAAAACAAAATATAGATGCATTTATTCATGATTTATATGAAGAAGCATGGCAGGACGTATTCTATGAAGATGACGTCAATAAAGCCTATGAAATTTTTATTAATAAGCTCTCATATTATTATAACAAAAACATCATTTTACAAAAAATAAAGTTACATAAAAACCGTAGTAAACATCCTTGGATTATACGAGGAATTATTAAATCAATACATACTAGAAATATCTTATATAAAAAATCACTACGTCAACCAAATACTGAGAATCATACAAAATACACTAAATACCGTAATAAATTAACAACAGTTATCCGCATTTCTCGTAAATTATACTTTTCACGAACAATTGAAAACAATAAAAATAACACAGGTTCCCTTTGGAAAACTGTAAATAATATACTCGGTCGCCAGAAAGACTCTCACCCTAAAATAGAATTCACTCATAATAACCGTGTTATCAATAACCCTGATGAAATAGCACATTCTTTTAACAATTTCTTTATAAATATTGGACCAGATTTAGCATCAAAAATTCAAACAGACCATGGACATTTTTCCCAATACCTTCCAAACAATAACAACGCCTCTTTGTTTTTTAATCCAACTAATGACCATGAGATTTTAGAAATTGTCCGATTATTAAATGATACAAAATCAAGTGGACATGATGAAATAAGCGTTCATCTCCTAAAACAAATTATTTATTAGATAACATCTCCCCTCACTCACATCTTTAATTTATCCCTCTCCTCGGGAATATTTCCTGATGCACTGAAAATTGCGAAAGTAATTCCCATCCACAAAAAAGATGATCCATCTTTAATAAGTAACTATCGTCCGATTTCTTTACTGTCAAGCATATCCAAAATACTGGAAAAAATTGGCTACAAGAGATTATATTCTTTTTTGGCTACAAATAATGTACTTACTCCCAACCAATATGGATTCCGAAAGAACCTTTCAACTGACTATGCAATCCTTGAATTAATTGATAAAATTACTAAATCTCTCTCTAAAAAGGAGCACACAATTGGAATTTTTATGGACCTTTCGAAAGCATTCGATACCATTGATCATTCAATTCTAATACAAAAGCTTAGGCATTATGGAATAAGGGGAAATACCCTATCTTGGTTTAAAAGTTACATTTCCAATAGATCCCAATTTGTTCAATATAATAATAGATCACAAACATCCACTATAAAATGTGGCGTTCCCCAAGGATCCATTTTGGGTCCACTCCTCTTTCTAATTTATGTTTTATATATTATTTGCAGATGACACTAATGTATTTCATTCCCATGAGGATTTAAAGATCACATTGCAAGAAAATCACAAATATGGCGATTAATGTATCACTAGAAACTGGGAAGCTTACAGATGGCAATCGTATAAGTTTTATGTCAACTGCGTATCTGATGATTATAAAAACAACATAAATAAAAGCTCTTCTAAGCATCTGGAATATCCGAGGATTCGCCAGAAATATAGCGATGTTTTGATGTCGTCACACTAGGGATCGATCCTGCTTAAGCAGACGACGTCCTATAATGAATGAACGTAATTGCAATGCAATTATTTATCAAATTATAAAGAGTTTGGTATATTTAACATGAT
Organism: Heliocidaris erythrogramma; assembly: GCA_025617745.1. Classification (NCBI taxonomy): domain Eukaryota; kingdom Metazoa; phylum Echinodermata; class Echinoidea; order Camarodonta; family Echinometridae; genus Heliocidaris; species Heliocidaris erythrogramma. Next base: position 37,379,099 of record CM046870.1, on the reverse strand, counting down.
CTTATTTCACACCATTCTAAAAGGGAAAGTGAAACTGATTCTGATAACTAAAACCGTTTGATTGTAAATACACAGGAGAAGGGTCAATGATCAATGAAATAAACCCCATTTTCAAATTGAAAAGCCCTCCGAATAATATCACAGATTGTATTCGTTCCCTCTTGAAACGCCGAACATGCCCGGTGCAAGCAGCTGAAAATACAATGGCGTCTTATTTTGTTTACAAGTGACTGATTCCTTTATTTTTTAACGCTGCATTTTTCATCAAAATAATACCATACACGAAGTTAAGAGTGAGGCAACAGACTAACATTAAGACTGACGCTAGTCAAGTAAGAGAAATAAGTGAAGAGGAGATGACAAAACAGGCACTGAAAAATGTGTAAGATGTTATGGGACATCGTCTGCTTAGACAGGACTGGTCCTTCGTGTGTCGTCACACATCTCAGCAGCGTTCAAGAAGCTCTTCAGCTGCTATATCGGGGGCTGTATTTTACCGTTTTATAATTGATAATAATCATTAATTCAAATGTTTCCAAGCGTTGAATTTGGATAACCTTGTATAATTTATGCCATCTATGCAATAATAAGTATTAAGCCAATATTTATTTTGATGGAATTTTCTTGCAATGTGATCTTTAAATGAACTAATTGGAACAATTAATACACAATTAATCAATATATCCCATTGGTTTAAATGCAATAAACTTTCGTTAAATATAAGCAAAACTAACTTCATACACTTTAAGACTGCGAGCTCAGCAAATTTTTTCCACGACGATATAATTATTGACGATGCTACCCTTACTAGCAAAGATTCAACAAAGTTCTTGGGGGTGTTAATAGATTCCAATTTAACGTGGAAAAATCACATTGATAATATATCATCTAACATGTCAAGAGGAGTAGGTATATTAAACAAACTAAAAGACAGTTTACCTCAAAAATCCTTATTTATATTGTATAATGCGCTAGTTTATCCGTATTTATCTTACTGTAACCTGGCATGGGGAAATTCCTACAAAACAAGAATCAATGCATTACTTTTACTCCAGAAAAAAGCGCTGCGCATTTGTACGTCTTCGCACTATTTAGCAAACACAGATCCGTTATTTTACAAACTCAAAACACTTAAAATAAATGACATTCATGTATTCCAAACGGCTATTTTTATGTTTAAATTCTCGAAACAGTCTCTACCTAGTACTCTTCAAAATGCTTCCACTCAAAACTCCAGCATTCATTCCTATCCAACTCGTCATTCTTCTGATATTCACTTGAACAATCCCAGACTATTCATAGCGCAAAAAACTATTAGACACAATGGTCCTGATATATGGAACTCACTACCTGGAAATATAAAAACTGCCTCTTCTCATTTTTCTTTTAAAGCTCTAATGAAGAAACATCTGCTGCTAAATTACAACCATGAATGATTGCTTTGAATATCGACCCCTGATTGTCCTGTATCCATTGTTATCCTTAAACCAAACTCAATTTCCCTCCATACAATTACATTATCTGCAAAACCATAATCCCCAGCTATATGCACTTTGCACCTGCGCACTCACGGCACAGATATATGCAATTCCCTTAAAATTACAATATGGCAAATTATTTCTATATATATTTCCTGAATCCTCATCTATACGCATGCAATTCCGGGCTGCTATCGTCTTAAGCATTTGCTTATGATAGTTTTGCCCTCTGCATTTTGTAAATAATTGTACCTACATCATCAAATGTTTTATATAGAATTATATCCATACTCACTGTATTATTGGTACGTGTATATAATATTATCACTGAAAGATGGTTTGCAATCATGATGTAACACTCAATTATTTCTATGTAAGTTTATCGCCTCATCCATTATATGTTACGTTTGAAAGCAACTGTTGTTTACATTAGTTATGTTCACACGTAGTACATAGCATCGATGCTATGTTAGCATCGATGCTATGTAAGTTTCAAAAATATTTCCAGTACGTTCAGACAGGCCGTGATCGACTTGCTTCTATCACCCACTCGTGACTATTCATCGCTCACCGCTGCCAAAAACAATAATTACTGCGCCACACAGAGTGACCCGAGTATAATTGGTATGCATGGTCAAACGCGCGGAAGTTATATGTCTTCATAAATCAACATAACACAATAACAATTCATTTGTAATATCGATAATACAATCAAGTAGCAAATACATGTGTTATAATACTTAATTTTAAATAAACCTTGTACATGTCAAAATTGACTGAACTCCAATCTTATGCCAAAATAAAACACATGCATGCACACTATATTCTCTGGTAAGCAAATGTAAATCAATATCTAAAGACCACATCATACTTTAGTTAAGGTCTGATTCTGAAAGAGCAGATTCTCAGCTTTAAAATGATATATAACTCATTGGATGTTCATAACTCAGTGTACAAAGAGAAGAATGCACAGTCCCTCATAATGTTACTTCTTAATAAGGGTTTAAAGTTAGCAGTCTATAAGCACTCTGACTTGCAAAGTGTTGTGCTAAGGTGACAAATGGAGGATTAGAACTCAATGAAAATTTCTATGAAGGGATTATCAGATTGTCCTAAAACTTGGCATACTACATAGACATATCCTGTTTATCATAGTGCACAAGTATCAATGCAGAAACTTACTCCGGGAGATTTATGGGAGATTAAAATGAGACAAGTATTCAGGGTCGTGAAAAAGAAAAGTAATACAACAAAATCCAGAGAAGACACACATAAGTCTGATAAAAAGCTGGCAAAAATACCACTTCTAGATTGTTTGGTGCCTCCACATTTTAGATTACTTCCAGGAAATACCCAAAACTAAAATTTGACCATGCATGCCAACCAAAACACATTGATTGATCTCTAACTGAAAATCACACAGTGCGACTTTTGGGTGGTTTTGTGGTGCCTGGTCACATATATAAAAAAGAAAAAGATAAAAAGAAGGAACCCCCCCCCCCCCCCCAAAAAAAAAAAAAACCCTTCCTTACCACACAGTATCAGAGATGCCAACCGTTCCGGAATATGCATGAGGTCAAAATTAAAATGTGAATTACGCAACGGTTGAATGCTTGTGAGAGAAAACATGACAACAATAACCATGCTCTCCGCTATTCACTTGTCATGAAAGCCTTGAAATCCACCTCATACATATTCCGGAACAGTTGGCAACTCTGCAGTATACACATTACCCTACTATACCCCTATATACATCACATGAATACATACATTACATTTTTTTTTTTTTTTTTTTTTTTTTTTTTTTTTTTTTTTTATTTATGTTTTTATTGAAACAATGGATAACATATGTACAAAGAAATAAATATGAGCATAATAAAAAAAAAGTAGAAGAATAAAAAAAAACAAAAACAAAAAACAAAAACAAAAAAAGAGGTACGGTCACTGAACATAGCTGAATACATGGTATACTACACTCGGGTCATGGCTTACAGGGAAAATACAGACTCTAGCATCATATATCAAATAAATACATACATTACATTACAGTACCAGATGAAACAGACAGAATGATAATAGGAAAAAAAGTAGGGAAGAGGGTACATCACATGAATACATACATTGCATTATATTATTGAAACAAGCTGCTGAAAACCGCTTATCCAATAATAGCGAGCCAGTCTGCCGAGACTGTGGCCAAAGCCTTTCTGGGCCGTTGGTTGCGGTATAATCTTTTTGACTGCATTATATTATAGCACCACATGAAACAGATAGAATTATAATAGCAGCGAGTGAAGATAGCAGCGATTGCGCTCACACGACAAATAGTCACAAGCGCGGTGGGTGGTCTACCGCAAAGCGTCGATGCTTTGTCGCTGGATCCTGAGATTTACTCCTGCTAAACTCGCTGCAAGAATAGTTTGGAAACTCGCTTCTATCTCGTGACTATCTGCGTTCAGACAGCGTTTGGTCTCGACACTATCTGGTCTTCACCAAAATAGCATCGACACCTCGATAGCATCGATGCTATCGCTCTACGTATGAACGTACCTATTGATTATGAAATAAATGCAGAAAAGCATCTGCAAACAAACAAGCAAACAAACAAGTTCTCTTCCTTCCTCTTTCGTCAAGTTCCGTATCATTTTGTCTCCCTCTCTTTGTCTGTAAATTTGGGTTTTCAGGCGTAACCGTTACAAGTGTAAACTTACGGGGATTCGCGCCGTCTTATTTGTATTCAAAGTTATTGAATTCTAAATATGTTTATATTATATGGTACTAAGTGAACAAGCGTTAAATGTCCACAAAACGATGGAAGAAAATAAATGTTAATTTGAATTTGATACACCTTACTCGAACATTGCTTTATAAGGGATTACCCATGCATAGGTAAGTTGCAAATGTGAATGGTTATTCATCGGACAAAAAGAGTGAACAATGTTCTTGATTGATTGATTGATGCAAGGTTTTTATTTTCATCTCATTTCCAAATACAAAACTATATGATTACAATGTACAAAATCATGAAATGGAAAAGGAACCTACTGGAAAGCATAGCTTGTTTGTGTAGGTTCCCAAGAATAAATATAACATTAACATAATTATCTTTATAACATGGGAAATTGGAAGTGAAATACATATTTGAAAAAAAATCGTAATTATGTCGGTAATACTGAGACCCATGCAATGATTAATCGGAATCCGGTTTTCATATTTTCCTGTTCGAATTTATGCCTTCTTCGGAATAAATTTCGCCCATTGTTTAGTCAAATTTTACACATTGGTACCCTAATTCCAAACCACTAGTTTATCAGATAAAGCTAATAATAACAACAACACACAATATTGCTCAAAATTTAATTACACAACAAAGGTGGGCTCCATTGGCAGAACATGGAGGGGACAGCATCCCTCTATAGCGTCTTCTCATATCGTATGCCTATATCTTAATTTTGAGCTTGGTGAAAGATTAATAATAATAATAATAAGATTAATTTATACAGCGCAGCTACTATTTGAATATGCTCTACTGCGCTTTGCTGGAGACTCCTATATGCTTACAGTATCTCAAACTAATCTACTTAAAAGCCTCTGAAAACAGATGGGTCTTCAGTAGAGATTTAAAATTGGGACTGATTGTGCTTTCCTTATTGGAAGAGGAAGTTGGTTCCAGAGTTTTGGAGTTGCTTTCGTTTTGACATGAGGCAACTTTAGAAGCAGTTTGTCTTGTGAACTTCGTAATATAATAATAATAATAATAATTCAGACAAGTAATTTGGGGCTTGACCATTCAAAGCTTGGAGTTTAGTCCTTAACATGACAACAATAAAATGAAATAATGCTTATTCTCTTTGATCAAAGGAATCACATGTAGTTCCTTGTATCATCCAACCAACGGCGTATTGACCTGTACAAATGGATGCTACTATGGCAGTACTTGTACCTTCTCCTGCAACCATGGCTACACTCTTCAGAATTTACAGTCGACACGGACGTGCTTACACAGTGGAGTATGGTCTGGTGGTGGAAACGTCCCAGATTGTACCGGTAATGAACAGAGTTGATATTCATACAGTCCAATGACACTTATTTGTGTAGAATTCATGATACAATCAATATTAAAGCATTATTTCTCCTTTCTGTAATTATCACTCTAAACTTTCTTTTCTAATCTGGAAGATATTTAGACCAGGTTCTATTGTTATGATGAGGAATTGGTCCTTGTTTAACTATTTACAAGGGTATTATCCCTCGCAGGTAGGTCGGAAAGGATCAACAGCTAGTGAATGGGTCTACACATTTCACACTGTTTTAAAGTAATCTGTTGCACAGGACATCAAATATACGAGATTGAAAGGTAGAAAATTAGAATTCGACTTACCAGCAAGTTTTCTTGGAAAGTCCCTCTTCTTTGCTAACCAGTCAGGAAATTTTGAATATTAAGCATCAAATTTTGCTTTCATTGATATTTTTCCGCCAAGAGTAAGTGAGCCCATTATGTGCCGCCCTCTCTGCGTTGTGAGAGGAAATCTGCATTAGTTAATTCTTGAATGATGTAGTACAGCAGGAGATGTCAGCAATTATATGTATTCACCAGCATTCCATGACCATATTGGTTTAGGAGTGTGAGGTTATACTGGGTGTAAAAAGAAAACATTTGACACATTTTATTTTTAATACCAGATAACTCAAAAGTTAAAACTGACCTCAGACTGAGCTTTTCACGTGGTAAAGTTAAATGATGTCAAATTTATTTGGAGTAAGTTTTTTTTTTATTCCTTCTAATCCTATTCTTAAAACAATGCTCTGAGTATTTTTTGTTAGATTTTCACATTTTGACTAACCAAAACTGCAAAATATGGTGTTTCAGTCGTTGATTCAGCGCACAACAATTGCCATTGTGCTGCTGTGCACTATAGCTGAAATTCCAGAGCACATTATCTTTTAACTTAGAGTATTGAATCATTTATGACATTGCAAAGCATAAGTATGACAGAAATGACAAGTGCAATACACAGTGGTATTGTTATGTTTTTGATTAATTACTGACACGCACACAGATTTTGTGGCCTCAATTTGTAAACAAATTAAAATCTAAATAAATATTCAGAGCATTTTTTTTTTATATTAATGAAGGAAGTTTAAAAAAACTTACTCCAAACGAATTTGACATCCTTCAACTTTACACTTAGAAATCTTTTGTATCATACGAATTTCAACTTTTAACTTATAAATGATCAAAAGTGTCAAATGTTGTTTGTTTGTTGTTTACATCTAGTATGATAACATTGTGCATAGGATGAATGGGTTTAATGGAGGTATGACTAGTAAGCCCGTGTAAATGCATGACATTATGAAAGTATGTACACAATACTTTTTATCATCAATAACTAAAAAATAAAAACTTGAATCACCCTTTATGTTTTGATCCTGTATGTTTTGATAACCTGAACTTACCTTGTATTTCCCAAAAATACATTTCCCATGCTTACACCAACAACACTATTCCACCTTCCATTCAGACACCCTTCCACCAACCTTTACAAGATGCCCTGGGTCACAAACCGTATATGCCCCTGCCCTAGCAACATCCGCCATTGTAACGTGGTCTCCGCCATTAGTGTCAGACAACTCTGGGGAAACAATCACTGTTAACAGGCAACAAGGATCTGCACCCGGGAGTTCCTTTGAAACTGGTGACCATCTAATTATTTACACGGCTACGGACAGTGCAGGCAATATTGCAACGCTCTCGTTTACAGTTACAGTGACAGGTGGGATTTTTCGTTTTAATGTACGTACAGAAAGTGTTTTATAAAAATAAATTATATAATAAGAAGTATGACATGTAGTCTCAAACTTGTTGTCACGCTCTCAAGCAGGATGCGTTATCGAGCATGTGTTGTCCAGAAAATAATAAATAGGCCCTATAGGCTAGAATTTCAAGAATATGTATACTCGTTTTTAACCCCCCCCCCCCTCTCTCTCTCTCTCTCTCTCTTATATGTTCCTTCATTTGAGACGTATTTCATTTTTTTTTTGTTTATACCATACCTGACTGAATCCTATGCTTTTTTTCACTCCATGCAAATTTTAGACAGCAGTTGGCCTACTCAATCATTTCCCAAGTGGCCAGCTGTTTGCACCTATCTTACAAACCAAAAGTAAAGCAGCGCACCCCCGACAAAATCAATTCAAAAATATTTAATAAGAATTCAAAAACTGACTTAAGATTTGACATAATGTTGACTTTGGACTAAATATGTAAGAATTGACTGAAATGAAAAGAGGTAGCATAGAATGATTTTGTACTATTAATTAAAGGAGAATGAAACTCAACAAATATTAGCTGGTAATCATGTGGAAAATTGTCAGCCTGTTCAAAATATCTTGAAAATACTCTTATTTGATTACTCAGTGAGGAGAACAATCTTCTCTCTAAATTTTGCAGATTCTTTGCTAGATATTAGCCCATGGGAGCTGCCATTTTGAAAAACTGTGATGTCATATGAGTACATGTCCATTTACCTGTACACAATGGATATGATGTTGCATAATGGATAGAACTAAAACCACCAATGCAAAATGGCAGCCATCTTGGTACCCCCAGCGTCTCCCACAGGTGATATCTAGGAGCAATTGTATGTAGGTCTTTGTCACCTCTTTGAAGAATTGACAAACCTTTGTCTGACCAAAAAACAGCATGTGCATGCCAAATCCTGTTTAAGAAAAGAAACTGCCCCACCTATGAAACAGCCGAACCAAATATTTTGACACAATTAGGTGATATGACAGAATAAAAGTATCTTCATTTGAATGTACTTGACAACAAAAAGGGTATATTATGAGAAAAAACCAGTGTCATGCATTACACTGGTGATCATGAATGTTATCGTATCTAATATACATGTCAGTGGGTATCTCACAAATAGAATAAGCCACTTCGGAGATGCAATCTGAGCATGAGCAGATAAAGGTCATCTGTACCAAATTCTAAAACCCACTGACACTAATATTCGATATGTGCTCATGAATGTCATGTAATCATTATTCAATTATGCACTAATGGTGCATTCCATGATATCCAGGTGGAAGTATTCTTTTTAAAGGGGGAACAAAAGCTATTCATGAGGCACCTCTATCACTCCATGTCTAAAATATCTGTGGATATTTGGGGTCATTTGTACCATGCGCTAACCCCGAACTGGCTTATTGTTCTGACATTACTTTGTAAAGAAAATGGCAGCCTCCATGGTGTAATGGAGGAGTGGAGGTGCGTAGTCGAGTGGTTTAAACACTTGACTGGAGATGGGAATGTCTTGGGTTCGAACCCCGGCGCGGCACTACTGTTCTTTGGCAAGACATTAATCTACATTTGCCACTCTCCACCCAGGTGTTAAATGGGTACCGGCAGGAATTAATTCCTTGAATGCTGTGAGCACCGATTTCGGTAGCCTAGCTAGAGCCGGGGTAATATTGGAGCGCCTTGAGCACCATTCATGGTGGATATGAGCGCTATATAAATATCCAATATTATTATTATTATTAATGTCTAGCAAGGAAACTGCAACTTTTTGAGGCATTGTTCTCCTTAAACAATCAAATAAAAGTAATTTCAAGATATTTGTAATATGCTGACAACTATCTACATGATTATAGGCTAATGTTTGTTGCCTTTTATTCCCCTCACTGTATAAGGTTTACGAAAGATGACATGAATATTGGATTGATTGGGATGTGTATGTATTGGCCTATATTTTACTACATTCCTTTGTGACAATCCACGTTTGTTAAGACTTAGCTATAGTAACTTGTGTTTTCTTTATGTCAGCTGTAATAGGCTCAATCTGTTATTAGAAGCAGAAAAACATGTCCATTGTTTGAATTAAAGGACAACACAAAAAATTGTAGATATCGAATGAATTATCTTCTTTTTTTTCAAATTGTTGACGCGATGCACATCTTTTGACTTTCTTCCTCAGTGTTGTATTGCCCTTCCCTGTCTCCCGATCCACCACTGCAAGTGAGCTGTCCACAAGGGGAAATACGGGGTGCTGAGTGTACCTTCAGTTGCAGTACAGGATACAGTCTTCTGGGTCAAGAAACCCGTCAATGTTTGGCGGCCGGAGCAACAGAAATGTGGAGCGGCGAAACGCCGTCTTGTCAAAGTACGTATAAATTTCGTACTTTCAAGACCAAAAAAAAGATAAACACTCTGGAATTGATCTAAATCATCCGTCACCTCACATCCTCCACGTTGGGACCCGTTGTTTTATGACCTTTTATTAACTGCTGTATCTCCGAAATTCTTTGTAGATTTTTCTAGTTACATTCATCTGTATAGTGTACAAATTCTGCTTTCCGTCTGGTATAAAATGACTTGAATAAAGTTAGTACAATGATCAGATATCATATTCCTAAAAATGTGCTTAAAGTTTGGGCACCTTTTTATACTTTAGGATTTTCTTTTAGTGTTTTATAAGACAAAAATGTATCACAGAAAAGGATCAAGTTGCCATGAAAGGGTATACATGTTATGCACTTTGTACACCAGTCCTACAGTGTGACGAGCTGCCCTCCTTGCAAAATGTCCAATTAACGGGACAATGCAACAGGAACTACGGATCTAGCTGCTATTTTGAGTGTCATACGGGTTATGAGATCAACAATAACGTTCTTACTTGCGTCGCCCAGTCTGGAAGCTCAACTGTATTCTGGGCAGGAGAGTCACAGTTTGTTCCAGTAAGTGCCACAAATATTGTATGATTTGTATCCATTACGTATTTAATGTATTTCATTTTCTTTAGAGTGGGGGAGGATAATGAAAATTAATGACTCTCTTGATTTCTTTAATGCAGGTAAACGAAGAGGGTCTGAAAATTCACATCAATTTTATGTATGCCAAAGGTGTTTAGATAATAACAACCAAAATCTTATAATCAAGTCGTATAGAGTTACAACTATTGTAAGAAGCTCAAGTTTGCTATGTATCTACCCTATCAGGAGTCTACTGTACACAACCGCCATTATCCATTGCCTACAGATTACAGTCACTTCGGACTGTCCGTCAGGAAGCCAAGTACCATCTGGTAACCAATGCCACTTCCTTTGCTCAGAGGGGTACACCTTCAGGGTGGCGATGATTTGACATGTCAAGATGATCGTACATGGAGCAATCCCATGCCAACCTGCCGATGTAAGTACAGCTATGGAAATGCATCAGTAATATAAAAACAAAAAACAAACACTTCATTTATGATCCGGCCCTGGTACACACTTTAAAGGATGCCTAAGCACTTGAGAAGTGCACATGCTACTTAGAAACATTGATATTAATAATGTGATATGTGCCATTCAAAAACAAAATATTGTTTTTAAACAAAATTGATGCTTTTGATTGACCGCATTTTAACATTGTCCACTTCATGGTTCTCCATGTAAATTGATCTAGGGAATCCTCCAAACCCTCTCCTGTTTTATCCTGTATGTACCAATGTATAAGCCAGGCCTAAAAAGGGAGCCTCTGCTATGCTTTTTCTCCTCATGTAAGGAAGGCAGAGGGGAGGTAGTCTTACGCCCTTGCTTACAGAATGTACTTGATTCTGATGACTCCATCAACTGAATGCCATGATAATGATACCAAGATTACAATCTAAATTTTACATTGAACTGTCCCGACGAGACAGGCACACCGCCTTCAAAGGTATTAAACTAAATCTTATGCTTAACTGCACGGCATTTTATTTTGATTTCTGGTTTGTTTGATTGAAACAAATTGTTTCAATGTTTATTGGTTTCTCTCACAGTAATCACTTGTGAAGTTAGACATCTGATTGTCCCAGACAATGCCGTGAAACAAGGCTGCACAGCTGAGCAAGTAAACTACGGAACAGTTTGCACACTTCTTGTAAAGAAGGGTACGAAGCTTCTACATCTGGTGAAATGACCTGCTCAGACGATGGCAGTGATGGCGGGACTTGGTCTGGGGATTCAATGGAATGCACTCGTAAGACTTTACTCGAGTTGTTTATGTTAGGATGTAATTGTTTTGAGCGTAACAAAGTCTAATATCACAAATCAGATTGTTCTCAACGAAACTACGTACACCGTGCTCTTTTCTAACCCACGCACCGACGCCATACTGCTCACATTAACAAAAAGATAATAGCAAGATTTTGAAAAGCCAAACCACGGTCATGACTGTTCTAATCTAGTCAAACGATTATTGAGAAAGAGAGTCATTCAGAATAACAAAATCAGTAGGAAAAGGAAATACATGTAATCTGTTTCAAACTTTGTTAAACCTGGAAAATGTATATTCTTAGATTTACCATTGAAAGACATAATTATTTTTCTATGATTTGATTTGTTTCGCCAAATATTTCCATAGTATTTCAAGTAACTGTATCTAGAAGAGCATTTTCCGATAATAACTATGTAATGTCCTTCGTTTATGCCGTGTTCACTGAAAAACTACATCGACGGATTGATCAGCATTATTCGAGAACGGATTAGCTTGTCCCTGTTATTCCGTCAACTAATTTGGTATAGTCACATTTTGTGTTAAATAGGGGTTTAATTGTGTAAATTTTTCGTTTCCTGCAAAATTGGAGGCTTTTTGGAAAATCTCAAGAGCCGTGTGTTACATTTGCTATACCGATTGAAACATCCGGGGCAGGCGGTGTGTCAGGAGAATGTAACTAACCGAATTCCCTGAACTATCCGAAATAGCATAAAGCTAGTCAAGAATTTGCTTGAATAATTTTTAGTTTCGTTAACTCTGTATGTCACATAAATGAGATTGCTTAAGATTATTTTGTTTCCTATCTTTGAACAGCGGTGACGTGCCCAATCCCAATACCAGAATCAGATGTCACTACCGTTAGTTGCTCATACTCCGAGAGAATCAGCTGTATCTTTAGAGAAAGACAGATATACTCTACTTCATGCACCTTTGAATGTGCAGATGGCTACTCCATCGTAAATGGCTCAGCTGTCAGAGTTTGCTTGGCGACTGGAGAATGGAGTGGGAATCCAGTTTTATGTAGGGGTACGTGAAGAGCAAGAAAATGGCCCTCCCGTGAATCGAACCGGGTCTTAGTAAGGAGAAGCCTTTGTGAGTGGGTGTGTGTGTGGTGTGTGTGTGTTTGTTTTAAATGGACAAGCCAACAAGTACAACAACGAATACATGCCAAAGGTCACGTTTACATTAAGATAAATTTCAGAACGTTAAGTATTCTAATGAGAAAATCATAAAGTCATCAACTAGGTCTACTTCATTTCTTCTCTCATTTTACAATTGTGTATTCAGTTCTATGTTAGTGATGCAAATTGTTTTTCACTGTAGTCTTATTTAAATTTGATAACAGATATTACTCCACCTGAACTGATATGCCTTGCTGCCATCGTTCTGGATGCTGGCCCACTGATGACATCCACCGCGATACCATGGAGCGGATGGGAGCCTTTGTGGTCTGTAACTTTAAACATTGATTTCCAATAACAATGTATGCCATGAAAAATGAAGGGACGATATGCTATGCATTTTAAGGTCAATCTTCAAATGCGATTAGAGAGAGGGTTGTACAGTGATAATTCATTGGTACAGGCCATTAATTACTTTCTGAGATAAATTCAAAGAGTCTAAACTTCAAAGTTGTATCGTCACTCATTCAAGCCCAAGTATTATGTAATAGAAATATCTCTTATTCCCCCATATATAATTTTATTACTTCATTCAATATTGTTTTGGAGAGACATAATAGGCCCGTTACATCCAATTTTTACAAGATTTTTAGAAATGTATATTTAAATTCTGTAGATCTTACACAAAAAATGACAGACTGTTGGAACAACAATCGATTATTCCGATAAATAGTAACGTAGCATTCCATTCAGATTTTATGAGTGATTTTAAATTACATTATACAATGATTAGTACATTTAATTTACTGCTCTTGTCAAAAAGGAATACCGGTGTAAAACATTTAGTGTTTGTCTCCTCC